>OZ023274.1:101295924-101657805 GCA_964007475.1 Hybos culiciformis
AATTCTGCGGGTTATCCCAATTTCGGTATGGTATATATTTAGTCAAATGAATATAAATAAAATGAACAAAATTGTACCCAGCTTTATCCAATACTTATACCTTTACTAGAATCCTTATAAAATATTCCGTTTTTGTTATTGAATTGGCGCCAAAACTATTTCAATTTTATAAGCTGAAAACAAAAATAAAATTATCTTTAAGTTAGTAAATTAAAGCTGGAAAAAAGTTGATTTTTTATTAATAGTTGCCAATCATTTTTATTAAAAAAAAAAAAACTCAACCCAGATAGAAAAGGAAAATTTTTAATAATAATTGGAGTCCATCAGTTTTTCTCAATATTAACTTGAATAAAAATCACAAAAAAAAATATGAATATTAATCTTCGGAATTCACCAAAAATGATTTTTCTTTTTTTAAAGCTTTTCTTATTTTCACTTTATTTTTCGAATTTGAAATTGAAAGGTAAAATCTTTGTATTTGAAAAGAAAGACAAGAAGAAAAAATACGATTTTTTTTTTTGGGAAAATTTTGTATCAATTGGAAATTTTTCAGGCGATTAATTTTCATTGTTAGTCTGAAAAGTTAGAAAAATATTAAATGATACTAATATTTTCCCTTTATTATTTTTTTTTTTCGTTTTTTTTTTTTTGTGAAAATTACTAAAGTTACTTTTTATGTTAGTTTTCTTTTCTTTTTTTTTCAAGTTAATAATAAAAGAATTAATATGGATATATGATTTTTTGTTTACGTAAGGAACAAAATTTTAATAGTGACAGTTTTGAAAAAGAATTGAGAAATACTTATGTAAAACGGTATAATTTTGGGTTCGTTAATATATATAAATTATACCTTTTAATGTTAATATTTTAACTTTTAAGTCTATTAGAAGCCATGTTATTATAAACCTTAAATAAGAGAGTACCTGCTTTCTCAGAAAACATGCAAACATAATCTTTAGAATTTATATGAATGAGTACAAAAACCAGGTTTTAGTCCCTTTATTTAAGGCTTAAGATGAAAATTAAATAATTTCTTTATATATTTTCGAGAAATATATAGGTTCCTCGATTATTAGATTTGAACTTCTCACATTTGATTGACAAATATTGAAAAATCAAAGGAATAAATAAACAGCTTAGAAATAATGTGAAATTTTGAAGAATTTCGTCAATTCAATATTATTTCGATTTATGAAAATGGGGGTGAAATTGGTTTAGAACTACAAAGTTATTTTTATTCGTGCAAAATTTATTACATCCATTTTTTTATGTAAACTACCTATTTAACTGCTACTTCTACGAAATAGAAAAATAATGTAATTTTTGGTGTATAAAGTTTATTAGGAAAACAAACTAAAATGAATATATATTATACATCCATTATATGTAAGAGAAATATAATTTTTTCAACTAATACAGAAAATTCCGCCGTCATATTAAATTGTTATAAATTATGTTTTTTTTTTCCAAACAATTTAATCTTTATTTATCCAATGTAAATAAATTATTATAATGTCATTTTCAATTTATACGTCAAATACTTAAATATTTTATTTTCTTATATGAAAACTTTATTATTTTATAAACCCTGACCTTTTAACAAAGAAATTCTAAAAAAAAAATCTATGTTTGTTCTGAATAATGTTCTAGTTTCAGTTGAAATCGGAATTTGTAAGATATCAAAATTTTCCCGAAACGTTGATACGATTTGCAGTATCCGTAAAACGAAGCTTTATATAGTTATTTTTATTTAATTTGTGTTCGATCTCTTTCCTAAATTCCCTTAATGTTTCGTAAAATTATTCTTTTATATTTAATTCCAATTTACACCTTGTACATTCTATTATTATTTTTATATTTTTATTTTATCTAAATTTTTATGTATTGTGCACAGAAAACCGATACTGAATTTCAAATTAGATTTCAATTCTGTCCACAAATCAAATGCAAAAAAAAAAAAAAAAAGAAGTTTTTTTTCCATTCTTGCCAAAAAGGATAGAAAACTTGATTTTATTTTCTTAAGAATTTTATTGCAAATTATTTTCAAATAAAATAAATATTAATTTAATTCTGAGAAATTTTGTTTTATATTACTCTAAGGAAATTTACCAGGACAAACTATTTTATTGTAGAATTGTGTATAGTTCAAAAAAAAAGAAGAAAAATAGGAGTTGCAGTTGTGGGAGCAATAAATTTAAATAATTTTCGATTTCAATGAATTTATATTATTTTATATTAATTTATTTTAATGAATATTAAATATGGAATTAAAGATTTTTGCAGAATTTTGAAATTATTTAATTATTTGAAAGCAGCATACGTTAGAATAATATTATTTAATGCGTTGGGGATCGTTATGTTGTATTTAGTGCTATAGAATTTAGATCACTAAATGGAGTATTATATGCGTCAATACACATGCAATCATTTAGATGCATCTGCGTAAATAATGAAAAAATTTAGATGCATCAGCGTATATAATGAAAAAATTTAGATGCATCAGCGTAAATAATGAAATCATTTAGATGTTTCGTATTGAATATTACGTAATACCTAAACAAACATAATATCTCTCACAATATTTCAATACAGCCAAATACAAAAAAAAAAAAGAGAAAAAATGAGAAGAAAAAATATTCTCTCTTTGCAACTACCTCTCCCCTACGCATTAAAACAGTATATTGGATATGTAAACAAAACTTGTTATACAACTCGTTCTGTATTTACAGAAAAATACATTGACATTTGTAAGTATTGATTCGTGTCAATGTATTTTTGTGTATACAGAACTCTTAATTAATAACAAATTTAGTTTACATATTCAATAATCTACTATTAATGATTACTTAAGTTATAGAAAAAAAAAATTCTCTTATGTCGTTTTCAATTAATGACACAAAACGACATAATATAAATTTAGGTTGAGTCACTTACAAAATTTAGTTTATGACACTTTCAGGAAGAGACAAACATCAATATATTTAACAGGAATAACTATTTTAACAGGAAATTTAACAGGAATAACTATTTTATTATACTCGATGCTAAACGGATAATTTTTTTACAAAAACAAGTACATATTTAAAAAAAAATGTTTGAACAACATCCTTTTGGAAAAGGCCTAAAATCAACACAACATTTTTTATTTAACTCAATTTGACTTTATGACTCTTTGCGTTTTTTCAGGAATGAGACATAAAATCAACTGACTTTAAGTCCCTAAAAAATTGACTTTATGTCCCTTATGAATGAGACATAAAGTCAGTTGACTTTATGTCTCAAAAATTGAGACATAAAGTCAACTGACTTTATGTCCTGTTGATGTTGTGACACCCCACCATACAAAGTACTAATTTTCAAAACATGAATCTTCAGTTATGTGTAATAAAATAATTAATTTGAATTAAAAAAAAAAAATTATACCTATATAAGGCATTAATAAAGAGCCATATGCATTTTCTTTACAAAACGACATTAAGGTCAGAAGCTTCTTAGACTCGCGGTAATATGAGCATTTACTTCCTACTTTTTGGTATCTTTTTTTTTCTGTTACAAACTTTCAATAATAATAATTAAAGAGTAAATAATAAATATTGATTCTACATTATGGATTTTTATGAAATTTTTCTATATTCTACAAAGTTTTATATGTATGTATTCTATAATATTCTATATACATTGTATATTATGAATAAAATAAAACTACCAGCAAAAGTTAACTTCATAAATAAAAAATGTCATATCATTGTAATAAGAACACAATAATAATATGTATGCTTTAATTTAATTTTCATGACATCAGACATTAAGACTTTGCGATAAATTTGGAACACGATCAGTGACAATGAAGATTTTGTGTGACCATTACCCGTATTAAATTACAATAAATGTTATAGGAATTATATGTCAACTATTAAGTAATGAGGACAATTTTACTACAATAATAACCCACGTGCAGGATTCGAGAGTTAAAATGTTTGTGGGTAATTAATATTTTCGTATTAAATTAATTTGTTTTTTATAAAATATTATGTATAAACTTGTGCTTTTTAATTAATATATTCCTGTTGCTATAAAATTCTTAAATCTATATTGTTATTATTAAAAACTAACCTATTATTTAAAACAACATGAATATTATTTCCTTTGAATATCATTCATATTACTTAGATATGTATAAAGTTTGAAAAATAATATACATCAGTTTTATTATAACATAAAAAAAAACATAATATGTAATTATTTATTTTATTCACATGACTTTAATTTTGTTTTTTAGTAACTTGTATTTTGTATTGTGACCTGAGGATAACTATTTTGACATAGAATTATTAATTCGTATGTAAATTTTGTATAATCATGAAAGTTCTTTTAAAAATATTTTTATTTTGTGATTTTTTTTTTCAGAAATTATAAATTATTTTCAAATCCAAATGAAAACTTAAAATTTTAATTTCGAAATTCAAAACAAAAATGAGAAATAAAGATTTGTTTTGTCGTTGCCATCGTCATGTTATCTAGGGACTTCAAATTTTGTACAAATGGAATAATCTAATATAATTTTCTAAAATTACACGAATCGGCTTTGCGAGATTTAAGTGTGGACTCTAATATTTTTCTTCCGCTCGATAATAAAATACAAATTCACGAAAAGGGTTCAAAATATCTAAAAATGTATAGTGTCCCTAAAAAATTACCTATAAATAAATTAATTATTGTTTAAAAATAAAAGATTAATTAAAAACCAATTTATTCAGATTTCGCTCTTGAAATTTTCTTTTATTATATCTATTCAATGCTTATATTAGTATGTATTTACTACTAATATTAGTTTCCTTAATTAATTCTTCTAGTTAATTGAGATTTTGGCCCAGTGCTAAAAACATATACATACTCACATCTACTACTCGGAAAATTTTTTTTTTTGTATCTTATATCTTATTAGTTCCAATTTATTTATTTTTTTTTATGCAAAACCTCATTTATGAAAAATATTTTATTCATAAATTTTTTCTTAACAAAAACGTTGAAAATTTTTACTTTTGTGATTGCCTATTAAATTATCCCAGTCCTTTTCTTTTTTAGTCAAAATATCAAAATTTTTATCTTTCTTAATATATACCCAGCTAGACCTATATGAAGTTGTAGTTATATACATAATATTTATTTTGCAAAGTAAATTATTTCCAATATCGAAATTTTTTAGGTTTGTGATAAAAATGTGAAAATTTAATTTTAATATTAGCTATATACCTAAGTACATACTTTAAAAAGTTTTCCAGAGAAAAGAAAAAGTTTTCATTAATAGGGAGAAAATTAATTTTTTTTTGTGATAAAATTCTATAGTGTAATAATTTTCACCAAATAAGATGAAGAAGGCGTTATATTTTTTTTTTAAATTAAACTACCAAATTTTATTTTGATATCGGAAATGAAAAAATTTCGCGGAAAAACAAACTAATTAGCAAAATATGATTTTCTTATAATCCTTGATTATTATCAAAAAAAAATTAAAAATTTATAGTAAACCTTGTTTTAGAAATATTTGAAAATAGGCCGGAATTCAGGAACAAATTTTAAAATTTTAATATCTATTAACTCCGACATGTCCTGTTCAGATTTTGTTATTAATTATTAATAGAAACGGGGTAGTTAATCTTTCAAACCATTGAAAATTCAAAGAAAGAATCATTTACTCAAAATTTATTTGCCAAAAACCTAATTTATGTTTAAAAAAATGGGTTTGTTGTTTCAATATAACAATTTAATACAACAAAAATAAATAATAAACAAAAAAAATATAATTCTTTTTTTAATAAATAAATTTTATTATCATTTTACAGACTGAAACAATAAAAATTTTGTGGTCTTTTGGTGAAAGTGATCCCATTGTTGGTAATTTGAAAGGACATTCCACAAATCGCGGTGCAAAATCATTACATTTATTGGGGCCAATGTTTCGTAAGCCAACCATAACAAGTAATCGTCAAGATGTTAAACAATGGGATGTGACAGTAAAAAATGTAAGTTTTATGACGAAATTTTTGTTTTATCATCATCAAAAATTTTTATATTAAAAATTTTTATGATAAAATTTTAAAACACTGAACAGAGATGTATACTCATAGAAAATTGATTTTCATTATAGAATAAGTAAGAGATTATATAAATTTTAATTAATTTTTTTTTTTTTTTAAATAGATACTTTTATTTTCAATTAACTACCACCATTTTTATTCAGTTTTTTCTTTGTTGAGTTTTTTCTATTACATTATTTTATCTAGACAACATTCTGATTGACTCTCAATAGTTCATATAGATAAGCAAACTTGACGTGAGATTGTGTCTCGAATTTAATCCTAGAAAACGGAACATTCGAAAGGTATTGATTGCTTCATTTGATGTGCAATTGCTACTCTAGACAGCAATATTTGGGATGCTAAAGACCTCAAATAAGGCATTAAGACAATGACGCTAATAAATATAAAATAATATATTTCACTAATAATTTTCTAAACCCAATTCCTATTTTAGTTAAAATTATTCAATAAAATAATATACCATTACTTATATAGCTTAGCACACGGTCTCCTGTTAAATTTTGCGTGTTCCAAGCGAAAATTATATAATTCTTAACTTTTGAAAATCTAATTCATCATTTTATTACATCATCAATTTAACTTAAATGTTTAATCGTTTTAAACTTTAACTTTAGATAATTTTCGGTGTTATTATGACTATGTAAGTCATGTAGATAAAATTAAATTTTATATAGGAATTTATTAGAAGTGACATTATTTTATGATAAAGTGTTATTAAAATGAAGGATATATATTTATATATGCAATACATGGGATATACATTAGAGTGGTATACAAAAGACCAAAAAGGTGTTCAAATTTTATTAAGTTAGTTAAAAAAAAAAAAAAATTGGCAAACGAAACTAAAAATTCTATCAATTTTATAGGTTTATCATTATCTCAATTTAGATTTTAGTTAGTTTAGAGATAACAGTTCACAAATCACATTCTATAATCATACTTCTTTAATCCTCCATAACTTTTTTTCCTTGAGGACTCGATCTCATTGCATACAAAAGCTTATTTGTTACTTTGAAGCAGTCTGCGTTTTCATACAAATTCGTACTACTCTAATATACATCTATATATAGTATTTATTTATATGCATTGTAAACATAATATAAAGATATATTTAAAAAAAAATCCTAAGATTATATTTTTTTTAATGTACATAAAGATAATATTTCATTTCTAGTTAAGTTAAAAATATAGCACTCTTAACTAAAGTACATATTTAATTTATATATTTTTTTCTCGTAGACATTATTTAAGTTAAAATCTTTCTTAAGTTTGGTCCTATATTTATTTTGGTACGGAGATGGTGTTGATGATGGTGGTGGTATAGTATAGAATATTTTAAAAGGAGATATTATATTATTTATATAAAGAAATTTAATACTATACCACGTCCTAAAAAAATAACATATTAGTGTCTATTGAGTAGATAATTTCTAGACAATTTATTTTTGATGGCATACTTAAAAAAAATTTGTCACCAAAAAAACAAAATATCAACAGTTTTGATAAACAAAACTTTGTGTATAATATTTAGTTAAAGAATTCAAGCATAATTTTAAATTTATCAACTGGAAAAAGAGTTAAAAGAACTAAATTATCAAAAATATTTTTTTTTTCCATTAAATAAACTATATCAGTAATGATCTCCAATAAAATGTACGTGAAAAATGTGATAAAAATTAGGCATAGCGTAATTTTTATTTAACAACTTAGAACTTATTCATTATATATAAAGTTTAGTATACTCATACTGTGCATTTATTAATATATGTATTTTTTATAGGTATTTGTCATATATTAGTCAAAAATTTCTTACAATATTTCTTTTAAAGTAATTCCTTAGACAAAAATAATCTAAACGTATTCGTTTCAATTTTTGTTTTAAAACCATAACTCAAAAACGTAAAACTCAGCCGACTATACAATTTTTGAAATCATTTATTTACGAGAGTATACGTGAATTCGTAATAGTATATAATAAGTTCTTTTTTAAAATAAAAAATATTTACATAAAATTATTTTTGTAAACATTATTTTTTTTTAAAATAAATATATTTTTAACAGATAACAATCGATAAAAATATGGATACCTTATATTGGTGTAAAATTTTCAAATCACCTTCATTGTCAATCAAACATCATATCATTGGTTATGAAGCTTTATTAACAAGAGAAAGGTAATGAACATTTAAACTTTTATATATATTTTACCTATATAAAAAAATATATTTTATTTTTGTAATTTTTTATATCTATTAATATTATACACTTGGCCAAATAAAATTAAATACTATTTCTGTTTCTATTTCTAAATTGTTTATTAACAAAAGTTGAAAAAAAAAATAAATTTGACAAATAGATATTATACAAGTAAACCTAAATATTAATTTTCTAATTTGAGATTATAATCTGTTAGTCGATAAAGTGTTCATAAATTCTAGAAAACCGCTATATGTTCTCTAGAATTTAAAATTTGGTATTTATTCATTATCATGTTCAACAAAATCATCTCCCAGCTCATATCCGTAATGTACTTCTTTTCCTTTTTTATATGCCCATGACATTTGACCAGATGTGAAATAAACTCCAATATTTCTGTTCGCATCTATGGATATAACCCCATTATCCGAATTATTCAATCTTTGGGCCATATCATTAAGAACTTTTTCAACAGCTTTTTGTGCCGTCATTGATTTAAATTGAATTAATTGAAGAATTTTTTGGGCAGCATTATACCTCATTATAATTTCACCTGTTCCTGTTGCCGAAACACCTCCGTACAAATTATCTGCATATGTTCCACCACCAAGTATTGGTGAGTCACCAATTCGACCAGGTAATTTTCCTGTTAAGCCACCAGTTGAAGTTCCAGCAGCAATATTACCTTTACTATCAATGACAACAACGCCAACTGTACCCTTCTCACCGATAAATTTTTTAACAATATTTGTTTCATTTTTAATCGATTCTAATGCCTTACGAGCTCTATCGGTAACAAGACTTCCAGGTCGTAAAATATCAATACCTTCGTTTTCAACAAAATCCATTAAACCATTTCCAGCCATATAAACATGTTTAGATTTTTCCATGACACGTCTTGCAACACTTATGGGATATAAAACATCATGTAAAAGTGATACACATCCAGCAGACAATGTTGAACCATCCATTATGGCAGCATCATTTTCCACATCACCATTCCAATTTAATGCACTTCCGTAACCTGCATTGAAATATTCATCTCTTTCCATAGAATGAATAGCCGCTTCAACTGCATCTAAAACACTATTTGTTTCTAATAGCCTCTGATAGCCTTGTCTTACTGCCAATTTAACCCCATTCTTTTTGTAAGGAACAACTTCTGGAGCCGATTTTCCAGCACCTCCATGTACCAACACAATCGGCACATTCTTAGTATTCTTCAAAAGAAAAATATGTAAAGTTATAATTAATATTGCGACAATAATATTTGAAAATTTTATAACTTACCGATACTGCTAAAATATGAACACATGATACGATTGATATTAAAATCGTGAATAATAAAAAAGATGTATACATTTTTCCTACAACGAAACAGAAAAATCATAATCAAAGTCATATATAAGATACGATACAAAGAAATTGAATATTATTTCATTAAAAAGTTATAAATTTATTCCATGTCATTCTAAATTCTAACAAAGTTAAAGATTTTTAATTTTTTATTTTTTCAAGGTACCTTCAGCTTCTATATGCAATAAATTAATATAGTTTCTTCTTAAAAATTCCAAGAAATTGTTTCGTATGAATATACTCTAGCTACTAGTAGTCTTAATAATAAAATATTTTCATTGCTACTGCTCTATTAAATAACAAAATCGAGCCGTTTTTATCAATAATGGGATGGGAACAGATTAAAAAAATAAAAATCTAAAGTCAATAAAATTTTCATAGGAAAAAGTAATAAGAGTTTACCATTTTTTGCCTAATTTTCTTTAAAACTTTCAAGTATTAATTAAAATTCAGTAAGTTTATGCATTTTCTTTCCTATATAAATTGAAAATATTTTGCTGTTATAGGTTTAGGTATTAT
Source organism: Hybos culiciformis (assembly GCA_964007475.1). NCBI lineage: Eukaryota > Metazoa > Arthropoda > Insecta > Diptera > Hybotidae > Hybos > Hybos culiciformis. Next base: position 101,306,097 of record OZ023274.1, read on the forward strand.
ATATTTGGTTAGATTAATATATACCTACTTTATGCGATCTACATTTTTACATCAGTCTATCAGAAAATTTTAGATATTTTTCTTAAATTTAATTAAACTGTGATACAATATTTTTTTTGGTTATGAAAAATATTTGTTTTCCTCTTAATTAAAAACAAGAAGCTCAGAAAATAAACACGAAAATTGTACATTATCTTTTTCTGTTAACCGAAATGGTAATAGTAGTGGTACATCCAGTTGATTTTCTTTGCAATATTTTAATTAATTTTATCCAAGTTTTCTTTAGCCGAATATCTTTCTGTAAATTTAATTCAATCAGTATAGGCAATTAATCTATATATCAAATAAAAATGTATTTTAAATTCAATAACACATCTTGTGATATCTGGAAATTGAATATATATTGAATGTTATGATTTTTTTATTTTAACCAATAACAACAATAACTACCCTATTAATATTGATAAGAAGAATTTATTTATCTTCAATTGACATTGAAAAAATGATAACATAAATAATAGATTGAAAACTTATTGATATAAATTTATCTTAAAGATAATTTATAATTATTATTTGATCAAATTGAAACTGGTATAATTATTTAGACTTCATATATTTCGAACCATGTTTATTTGAGCAAATATTTGAGAAACATGTAAATTAAGATAAAAATATTAATAAATTTATTAATAACTAAGATAAGAAGATTTTCCAGTTAATCTTAAAATAATTACTTATATATAACTTGTGATTTATGAATAAAAAAAATATTCTTTCTTTTATTTTCTTTTTTTTTTTCTTGAATCTCATATTTTCCATTACTTTTTATTACACATAGTTTCTATTAAATTAAAAAAAAAATAATTATAATAATAATAAAGATAATTCTGTATTAGTTATGTATATATGATAATGAAAACTATATGTATCTTCTATATAAAGTCTTTAAGTAAATTATTCGTTAAATTGCACTAACCACGAAGAGGTAATTGCATTTTCCTAAAAATCTCATTCATATTCATGAAATATTGTTTAAAAAATTTTCTTTTCATTTTATATTCTACATGCAACATAAATTGAAAGAAACATAAAAACTGTTTTTTTTTATTCTGTACATAATTTAATTTTTAAATGGTTTTGTTTTCTTGTAACATTTTAAGCTGGAATTTTATGCTAATTTGTCGAAGAATTAAGAGCGAATAAGAATGACGTGTAGAATTCTGTAATAAATATCCATCTATTATAATCAAATGTTTATGTGTGATATTTTTTTTTTATTTTTGATATTAGCTCTTCTCAAAAACCACTTGTCCATCATATGACACTATTTGAATGCTCGATAACATCATACCCTGGATCAGATTCTGCATCATGGGATGTTTGGGTTAAATCGTCTGGTGCTGTTTGCAATAGTAATTTATTAACACCTCGTGATTGGGACTCATGTATTACACCTGTAGCAGTATGGGCTATTGGTTCAAATGGTTAATACAATTTTTTTTACATTATTTTCATAAAATCTGTAATTATCTCTATATTTCTAATATAGGACAATTTCTGCCCCAACATGTGGGAATACCAATTGGAGGAAGATCAGGACCAAAATATTATATGCTTGAAATTCATTACGATAATCCTAATTTAAAAAAAGGTACATATAATTTTATAATTAAGATTAAGATAAGTATCTGGCGAGTCAGTTTATGTCACATATTTTTGATTTATGCGTAAAACTATCAAAATTAAATTTGTGCATTTTGCAATAATTAATTAAAACAAAAGTATAATAAAATAAAATAGTTAATTATAGTTAAAATATTTTACTTTTTAGTTATTGATAATTCTGGATTTCGTATTCATTTTACAAAAAATTTAAGGAAACATGACGGTGGAATGATGATATCCGGAGTTTCTGGTACTTAATATTCAATATCATATGTTTTTTAAATATTTAAATTGTTTCCATATAATAATGAATGACATGTTAATTATAGTTTCAGATACACAATTAATACCACCAGGTCAAAAATTGTATCGAAATATTGGTATTTGTGGTCCATCGTGCACAAGTGTGGTAAGTTTGATAAACAGATGTTAATTTACATATTTGATTTGAGTTATATATATTTATTTTAATTTATATAAATAAAAAGTAAGGTTTCTGTTAATATTATATTGATATTATGCATCTATGAATCTGACTATAATATAAAAAAAAAGTTGATTTTATATGTTGGGGTAAACTCAAAACTATACTCAATGGATTAAGACCGTTTGGCACATTTCAATTTTTAATACTTTTTTTGTGAAAATTTTTATAATTATAAATTCTTATTTAACGTACTAACAATAAGAAGTTCGGCAATAATTTTTTTATGGGAATAAAATATTAAATTGAAGAAAAAAAATTTAAATATATTTATGTTTAGATTTATATTTACAAATGTCTTTTGTTTACATTATATGTTATTTTGGGTGGGGTCTGGGGTGTCACCACAACGTCAATTTTAATATCTTTAATTATTATAATAATAACAAAAATTAAAATATATATAAACTTAACATACTTTTGTACAAAAAAATATTACTTACCAGGTTAAATAAAATATTAACTATCTTTTTTTTTACCTTGACTCTATTAAAAGTTATATGAATAATGGAAAAACTCATAAAAAAGAATAATATTTTTATTAAGAGAAGTTTTTTTAAAAAAAAAAAATTGTTTAGGTTGAAGAAACCGGGTTAATGTAAATTTCTTGATATAAAACATGTGTAAGTATTATATATTGTAACATATTATTCCTGGAAATTCTATCGTGATATTTTCCTGAAATTATAAAAATATTCATAAAAAATATTTTAGTCAAAAAAGCGAATTATACACTACTGAGTATCATGGTTCGAATCTTTTTTGATCCAAATTATAAAATTGTTTCCTTGTACGTTTCGTTCTAATCCAGTACTCTTAGCCGCTGGGATAAAATAATATACTATCAAGAAGAGATACACCGAGTACTAAGTACGAGTACTACATTGATTGTTATATAAACGAAAATCATTCTATCATATGATTGCTATGGTCTATCAGAATAATGATAGTAAAAAATAAAAACTTCAACAAACTGAGAATGTCCAGTATAAAACAAAAGATATTATACTACATATTTTTTTACTTAACTCATTTTGACTTTATATATAATAGGTATAATCATAGACTAAGAATACACATTATTTAGTTTTACTAAACACCTTCACATAAAAATACCAAGAAAGGCTGAAAAAATGTTGTATGAAGCTATAAATCTTTCTGTATTCTTAATCTATGGTATAATCTTATGTCAGTGTAATTCTAAATTTATGTATATTTTTTATAAGTGTCCATTATTAACATATAATGTTAATTTTAATCTAATTCTTATAGACAAAACTTTCGAAAATCCTTTATAGTCAATTATTATGGAAATTGTTATTTTAACTATGTACACCACAAATTTAATATAATTTTTTTTTTCAATTTTATTTCTTATCAGTATATCACACATTATAAATAAAAATTGAACTGAAAATACGAACATAAACTTAAATACAAAAAATATGCTTTAAAGATAAAAATATGTTGACCTTTCTGTTTAATCCAAAAAAAAAAAAAAAAAAGTAGTAACCTAATCGTATCATAAATGATGACAAAAAAGTTAATATAATAATAAAAATATCTGCATGATATTTAAGTACGACTACGACGACGACGTAGAATGTCATAAAATTTTATAAAACATATAAAATCTGAGTGAAATAATAAATTATGTACAAAAATTTATTTTCTTTATTCATTACTTCAATATGGTCTCAACCAAAACAAAACAAAAAAAAATGATTTATATGTTCATCAAAAAGGAGAAGGATTTTGGCTTAATTTTTATATCTCATTTAGGTTAAGAATTTTATTCCACTTTTATTTATTTATTTATTTTTTTTTTTTTGAAGAAACAATCTTATTATTTTTGCAAGAATATTTAACCTTTTTTGTTATTTGAAATAATAGCATCAACGCGATATCAAATAGATTATAAAAACATAAAACAATATTATGGGAAGAACTGAAAGGATCTATGTTAGACTTTGGAATTATGTTTTCAACCGTACTACGCTTAGCCAAATCACGATGATAAATGTAAAATATGATACGATAATATCATGAAAACATATTTTGTGTGTTTTTCCTTATTTTTCTGACTTATTTCTGGACTAATTAATTACGCTTTGTATAAAATCTACATACATTGTACATATAAAGAATATAATTACTCAAACATGTCAAGAATTCTTCAATTCAAATAAAATTTATTAGTACTTTTATTTATTTTTTATTTTTTAGGTATTTCCAGATAATGGAATAAAAATTATTTCTGGTACACTTCATACTCATAAAGCTGGCAGAAAAATGAAATTACGTCACATACGAGATGGTAGAGAACTAGAAAGAATCATTGAAGATGATAATTATGATTTTAATTATCAGCAAGTTAGACAATTAGAAAATGAAACAACAATTTTACCTGGTGATTATATTATCACTGATTGTTCATATGAGGTAAAATTAGATGAAAATGTCAAAGAAATTAAAACTATAATTGTATACAAGCAAATCAAATTAAAATTATTTATTTATTATTAATATTTATACTATTATAAATAACATAATTTTGTATAAAGTAATAATTAGGCATATTATGTATATTGTGCAAATATAATATTGTATAAAGCAAGTAAATAACTACATATTCAAGAGAAATATTTAGGTCAGATAAAAGATAATTATCACTGATTTAAAGAAATGTTTCACTTTAATTTAGGTATATTACATGAATTTACTTTTAGTATTATATTTCGAAATTTAAAGTTAATTGAATGGAATGACATCTTAACACTTTATAAATAATAACAAAGTGAAAATAAATTGCGATTTTATTGAGAAATTTCCAATTTATTATTAAACATATTTTCCTCACACAGAGAACCACTATTAGTATTTTTTTTTTTAGATTCTTAATTTAGTATTTTTTATAAGTAATGCACCTAACTACCTACGTAGCAAAATTTTACTTATTGTGAAGATGAAGTAGCAATTGAATTTATTAACATTTCTCTCTTCTTGGAAAAATAAGACTTCAACTGAAAAATAAACCATTAAATGAGACGACATGCACAATCTTATTGATTACCATAGTACATTATACTCGCACCTAATTTAAAAAAGGTTTCCAATATTTTTCCTGAACATATTCTATAATTTCTCATTTTGCATTTTTTTCATAACTATAAATTGTTATCTTAATAAATTTCTAATTGATTGATAAATTGATTTAATTTTAGACAAGTGAACGTCGACGTCCAACCTTTGGTGGTTATTCAACAAAACAAGAAATGTGTTTATCATTTTTAACATATTATCCAAAAATAAATTTAGCGGGCTGTTATTCAATGACACCTGTTCGAGAGTTTTTCGAAACATTTGGTGTATATCAGTTTTATTCATTGAATATGACAGATGTTGAAAATCTATTTTTATATAATGGGTAAGTAATCGAGTGTTTGTGTTAATATTAAAACTTGTTAATATTTATTCTTTACATAAATATTATTTATATTACATTTTATATGCATTTTATACCTATTACATGAACCAAATTTTTAACAACCTTCTTAGTAAACTAGAAACTTGCAAACACAAACTAAAAATTTAAGGTATATTGCCTCTAAAATGCCATACGATCAAGCTACCGTGAGCCCTTAAGCCTGTCATTTTAATCTGCATTAATCATAAATAAATAAATTTACCACAATTAAAAAAATATAATTCAGAATATCAAAATATTTTATTTCCATAAATAAAGAAATTCAAAGAAATAAAGAAATAATATTTTTATTCTTAAACTTTATCTAGGTACAGGGAATAATAATTTTTGATTTATTATTTTTTTTTTTTTATTTTATTGTTTATTTTAGGAATTTGCTAGACCTTTTGCCAACAAAAGTACATGGAGATAAAAACATTCATGATGGCAAAAACGATGTATATGCAGATGAAGAAGATATTCTCTATCAAGAATCTTTGCTAAGTAAGCTTAAATAAATACTTACTTAAATACAAAATAAATTTACTCTATTTGGCGAACCGATTTATGGAACGATATTATTATTATTTTATATACAGAATAACCATAAATATTACACATTTTTGAATACTACAAAATTTTCACCTCCATAATTGATGTCCTTGATAGTGAGTGAAAAAGGATCTCTAGAATAACAAAATGCTCTTACTACAAGAATACTTAACTACTAAAGTTATAAAAAAAACTCATAATCAAGAGTTTTGCTTTTGTCTATCATCAGATGCATAAAATAAAGAAATAAGTTTTTTTTTATTGACATTGAGTATACAAGTCACAAGACGATTTATTTGCAACAAATACGTAAACTGAATCATGATTTTTTTTTCATTAATATTTTACATTATCGAATTTCAGCACCTTCTGTTTTTTTTTATATCCTTATTTTTGCAATAATTTCTTATTTAATCGATTATTTGTCTTTTAATAAGAAATTCAGAAACATAATGATAATCGATCGTCTGCGATACGATTTAAAAGCAATATTGAAAGCTTAAGAAATATATATGCATAAAAAAAATCTGTTGGGTTTCCACGTATTATATTTTAATTTCTTTTTTTTTTAAATAAATTCACAGACAAATTGGTGATATCAGATCCAGTGGAATTTCACGATCGAACTTTTTTAATGCATTTAAATCAATTGCCATGGTCAGAACCATTGTTTACCAGAAGAGTTGAGCAAAATATGATTAACGGAAAGCATATGACATTTTGTCGTGTATCAAATGATTCGATGACAATTGTAAGTTGAAAATAAACATAATACCGAATATAGTTCGAATTGAGAATCGGAACATCATAAATTTTCCCAGAATATTGATTATACAGTTGAAACTAATTTCTAAAATAATTTATGTATTTTCAGCCGTCTGAAATAATACGCTATCCCAATTTTACAACATTTGTAAAGTCGCCCAGCTTGTGTCCTTATCAATTATTTGAAAGTTCACCAATGAATAGTTTGTCAACAACGAGTGTAAAATCACCATGTTTACCATTAAGGCTTTATATTTATTTATTAATATTTAATATTATTTTATTTTTTAAAATAAATTAGAATTAAGAAAAATTGAAACGAGGTATATACTTATTAAACTTATATTTATATTTTTCAAATAATTCCCACTTTTAATGTTTTATAAATGAAATTTAATTTAACATTTTCAACACAAAGTAATTAAGACCGGATCTCTTGTCCTGTGGGATACATTCCGCAAAATTAAAACTAATAAAATAGAGCTTAGGCTAACATTTAATACGGCATACATAAAAGAACTAATAAATTTAATTTATGTAAGATATATGCACATATGTTGTATAAGTAGTTCATTGAAAACTTATAGCTCTTGTCTAATCGATATATAATGTTCTATCATTACTGTTTAAGATTACCGCATTTATTACTTCTCTAAATTTAGAATACTGATAAAGAAAGCAATGGAAAATCAAAAGTAGTTAAAGACCTACAAACTTCTCAAATTAGTAATTAAAGTGAAGGATTTGTTAATGGGCATTGAAGTTTCTTTTGGTAGTCCATTAAGATCTTAGTTCAGTTCTTTCAAAAAAATCATTTTAGTTTGATACTTTTTCGCACAAAACGAACATTTTATAAGTAATTTGATGTGACAAACTTTTAAAAATATCGATTAAATGACAAGACTAACTATAAGAATGCCATTATTTTAGTGGCTAATATTATTAACAAAACATTCTTAATTTGAATCCAAAGAAATATTTGATAATTTAATTATAAGCATTATTACGACGTCAATTAGTTATTTATATAGATTATAGGCAATAACAAAATAACGTTATTTATAAATTTACTTGTATAATTAATTTTAATTTTTTTTAGGATTGACTTAATCGTTTTTTTTCTTCTAAAACTATGTTTTTTCAACGATAAGTCTTTGATTATAAAAAAAAAATCTTTAATGTAAATCTTCATATTTAATTATATTATTTAAAATGAAAAAACATGAGAAGTTGATTTTCGAAACGCAACTTATCCAATTAATCAATCAATTTTTCGAAATTCAAGACTATATAATGTTGTAAAGTGAATAATTTTCTTTTACTTTAAATTCAGAGTAAACTGAGTATTCTGAGTGTAGAGGACAGTCCATTTAAGTGTTTCACAATAACAACATTTTCTACAAATGTTTTGGCCTCCAAAATTTCTTTAAGACACATTTTGTTGGATATTTAAAAAATAAATTTGAATTAATGATCCTCCCACATTTAATAAATCAATTTTTTATCCAAAAATTTAATTTCGATGTTAAATATAAGAGTGATTTAGTATTGTGACTTGGTGCAAGTATGTACATTTTTGTTTCATCTTTTTAGAAGTGAAAATTTATATCCCTTATAATTTATTGATTAAGTTTAAAGAGATTTTTTGTTTTTCATTATACAATTTAATTTTAGAAATTAAATTTTGTGAAATAAATGAAAATAATTATAATCTATAGGCTAGAATATATTAATTATAAAATTTAATAAATTTATTTATGCTTGAAAATTTATACCATTAAATAATTTATTTATTATATGATTTCCATCTCATAGTTTTATATATAATGTATAATTCTAATTTTAATAGGTTTAATTAAGTGAAAATAAAAAGGCTTATCATTTAATTAGACTTTTGGATGAAAATGAGAAAAAAAATATGTTGTTCATACTGAAAAACAAAATATATAGATCAACATTAATTCATAATGTAATTTAACTAAAATTAATTCTTTTGTACTTAAAATATTAAAAAAAAAAATAAATAAAAAATAAAGACTGGAATTTGTGTTAATTTTTCAATATGTTCACTGGAATTAAGTGTTGTTGCTGTTTTTTTGTATATTGTCCTTAAAAAAATATTTTTATGGAATGAGATTATCAATATGTATTATTATTCGATTATATACATATGTGTACAAAATGAAGAAATGGTATGAAATTTTAGTATTTTTTTTTCCGAGAAATATATTTTAGTACAAATGATTAAGAAATCAAAACAAAAAACATAAAATCATAATAACAATTATAAAACACCTAGTACCCAATTACTCAAATTTTATTTTCATTCATAAAATTTACTGAAACCTTATAAATGAATGAAATATTATATTGAATAAGTATTGAAATAAATAATATGTATATATAATATCTGCTTACAATATATACGAGTGCTACATTCATTATAGTAAAGTTCTTTACATTATGAGTTGCAACCTTTTTCTTTCAAATAAGTGTATTATAGTATGTTGTATGTGTATTATTATTATTATTATTTTACATTTTTATAGATAACCTCTGCCTCTGATCAAACCGAAATTTAAATTATTATTATTTAAAAAAATAATAATAATACCGTTTATACTTTTTTTATTAGTTTCAAAATATTATTCATTAAATAAACAGTAAAAATGAAAACTCTTACATTCTGGATTCCCCTTTTTTGCATTGTTTTTCAAAATTATAAGGCGTCTGGTAGTAAGTTGAATTTTTAAAATTCTTCATTTCAAAGTCTTGGACACACTATTTTACTGGACACTATTTTACTGGCTGTAACCTTATCTTCATCAAGAATCAAAAAAACCCTCCAAATTAAAATTTTGATATCTTGTAGGTGTACGAAAAAATTATTAAAATAATTTTGCCAGTAGGTACGGATTGTTCGAATGCAGATTTAATATGATTATGTGTAATAAATATAAATTCTTTTTATGTTTTCTGACTACTTGAAAAAATAATTTTTATTATAATTGTCGTTCAGTGTATAAGATATTTTTATTTTGTAATTTTTTAAAGCTTCTATACCAATATGTCTCTTCGATGATTCAAATGGAAAGGGGCAATATTTACACTATAATCCAAACACAGGTGGAGATGTGTATATTGATTATAAACAAAATAGTGCAACGTGTTCTAAGAAAGCAACTTGTACATCTGGTTTCAATCTTAAAGTAGAAGAGTAAGTTTATAAACTTTCAATATTGTAAAGGAAAGAGTTCTTATTTTCATTTTGTGCGACTTCTTTATATGGATCAAAAATCTGGGCTGTAGAAAGATAACTATTCAATTAATCATTAATCAGGAATAATAAGTTTATTTAAAACTCAATAATCTTCTTATTCTAGCAGATAATACTTAATTTTTTTATGATATTGTTCTTAATCAACTTGAAAAGACGATTATTGTATCTAATGGATCTAGACTCTAGAGTTTTTATTAAAATGTTGTTAATTTTTCCTTAAACAGATGTTCAGATTCTGGTGTAACATGTGACAATGTACAGAACTACGATGGAGAATTCCCCAAATGTTGTGTCGCCTGCAGCTGGTTCGTTAGTGTTTAATTATGATCAAGTATCAAATAAAAATAAAATATAATAAAAAATAAATATATATACCTAATTTTTCGAAATTGTTATTTAAATATCTGTTTAGTTAAAAAATTCAAGGAAAGATACAAATTATCAAATCGTATCGTGATCCAGTTCCAATTGTCAGAAGTCAGATAGGCTTGGTCTGATATTAAGATTATTTCAATTTAAAATATGTTGAATCCAAAAATGTCCAAAATAACTATACAAATTCTCATCTTTTAAAATCTCTATTCTGAAAATTTGACAAAGTTCGATTTAAAAAATAGTTGAACTAGTTTAATTAAAAGACAAAATGAGACAAGTTTTAATTTTGGTATTCATCTTGGTGGCATTAGTGATAAAAAATATTTAAAGCATTTAATCTGTGATACTGCCTCTTTTATAATGTTTTGTGTTTTCGGGGAGTTTTGAATTTGAAAATGTAAGCTAACTATGTATTAAGAAATGAAATATTAACATTGAAATGACAAGAAAGTTCACAAATTTAATCTAATGTCAATTGTTATCTCGAAGTTAAAAAAAAAGTATGAAAATTAAAATAATAAACAAAATTTTTTTTTAGTTCTACCAAGCTCTACAAATAGTTTTATTTCCAAAAATTTCTAAAGAGCCGTAAATATCATGTCGAGATCATTAATTCTTATTCTTACTATTTTCGCTTTAATAATTGAAATAATTAACTGTCAACAGAAAGGTGAAATTTATATTTAATTAGTCCTATAGCCCTGTACTATTATATTACATTCATTTAACACTTTTTGTAAATTTTCAAATTGATAATCAATCTAACGAGAATATTTATTCTTTTTGTCCGATACACATTTTTTTCCAATTATTTACTTCAAGTTCTACAATCTACTTTAAATAAGAAGTTTAAGAGTCTTTTCGTTATATTATTATGAACGATCTAGAAATTGATATTTATTTTTTTTCTCAAATAAGATGGATGTTTTTATCAAGGAAAAAGTTATGAATTAAATGAAAAGTTTTACATAACCGGGAAATGTGCTGAAGCCAAATGTATGGATCCTGGTTCAATTGGAATAAGATCGTAAGTAAAAACGCTAACTATTCAATTTTCTTAATTTTTTTTTTAATTTAAATTATTCATTCATAGATGTTCTGTTTTCGAGCCAATCAATGAATCAAACTATAAAAAAATTTCCGAAGATTTGTCAAAATCATATCCAGAATGCTGTGAGAAATGGCTGAAGGTTTAATTTAAAAAATACGAAATATAGAAAATTTCAACCAAAGTAATTTCAAAATAAATATTATTTTCTATTAAAATAAAATAATAAGAAACATTTACTGAGCATTTACTGATGACAAAATCAAATTAAGCATTATACTTAATTATATAATTACGAAGGTTTTTCGATGCATTTATATTTTGGGCATTTAATAACTCATGCTGTCAAAATATCATGATCCAATATTCAAATTTAACTTTTAGTCACTATTATCGCTAAAATGGGTTTGCCCAATAGTATGAATGTTTTTGATTTTGTTCTTTCAACTCTATTCCTATTAGGTTACAATAAAATTAAACAACAACATTTCTAATGAAAAAACATTTTAACAAATATATTTTTAACAAAAGTTTGTTGTATAAAAAAAATAAATAACAATAAATTTATTCAATAATACCAATTTGAAAAAACCTACAAATTATTATTCCCTCACAAATCATCAGTGTCATCGTCCTCCGAAGAAAAACAAGTTTTTAATTCATTTATTTCATTTTTTTGATCGATTAATTCATTTTGTTCTTTATGAATAAAATTCTCGAAACTAAAAACAATTAATTAAATGATAAAATTAATCAACTAAAAACATTCTTTTTATACTTATCAGTTTTGCAACATCTCAAATTTGTTTCAATATTTTGTAAATTTTCTAATTTCATTTTATGAACTTCTCTTATAATTTTAGCCCATTGCTCCTTATAAAATTTTTTAGATTTCTGAGTTTCATTCAAGCGTTCGGACAAAATTTTCTGTAAATAGTTTAAATTTTAATACAAAATAAATCTCAGTGTTGACTTTTTTTAAGGTATTAAGTCAAGCATTTTAGTAATCATATTACTTTCGGGTACTATAAAAAAAGGAAATAACGATTGAAAATATTTTATAAGAAAAATACAAAAAAAGTTAATAAAATATTATATGAACAACTTACAACATCTTGAAATAATCCGGCTAATTGTTCTTTCGGTAAATGTACTTTCTTCATTTCATTGTATTGGTTCTGAAGATCTTGATAATTTTTATCTAAAAAATTATACTGGTCCTGTAGCATATTTTTAGACATATCCAATTCTTTATATTTTAAATTTTCTAATTTTATTTGATGTTCTAAATCGTCTTTTGTTCTGCGAATAGTTTCATTAAGTACTAGCGCTTTTTGTTCAAAATTTCTCTCAGCTTTTATTTTTGCTTGTTCTAGATATCGATTTTGTTCTATTTGATCAATACCTCGTTCTTCAATTTCACGGGTAGCTTTTTCAAGAATTTCACTTAACTTAGTGCACTCGTCCAATTTTTCACTTAATTTTGACTCCTCTTCAAGTTTCTTTTTTCGCCATTCTGCTGACAGAATTGCTAAATGATTGATTTCCTTACGTTTTAATTCTATCAAAAATTCTTCTTGTTGTTTTTGTTTCCATTCTTCTAGTTCTTCAACTATTTTATAAGCCAAGTCTTCGTCCATATGGTTCTGATTTACTCTAGTAGGAATGGATTTTCTTAAATGGCTATTGAAATTAATTCCTAAAATTATAAAATAATTTAAATTTCAGAAAATCAGAAAATTCTTAATTCTAAATTAGTTTTTCCTATTAGAACATGTGAATGCAAATACCTAAGTCGTCTAAATATACAAAAATATGTGACATGGCAGCTTTTTCTCCTGATATATTCTCCATCAATAAAACACCAGATCGTTTTTCCTTTGTACTAGCCAATAAAACTTCATTATCAAGATCAGCAGTCGCATGAAATCCTCTAGGCCCATTTATCCTTAAAGTACAGGATTCTGATGATATAATACTAAGAATTTCATCAGGTGTCGATGAAAAAAATAATTGTAACTCTAAATTTTTTAATTCAATAAAATTTGTTGAAACCTCTTCTAATTCTATATTGGCTATAGTGTAAGCACTATCTGCTTTGGAATGATGTAAACAAATTTGCCATATACCAATATCGGGTCGTTTTTGAAATTTAACAGTCTGCAGAATTAAATTGAAGCTAAAAGTTCGGTTAACATTTTCCAGATTGCATGAACAATTTTCTAATATGAATGTTTCCATATCAAGTCTTTCCTTCGAGTCATCTATTTCGTTTTCTAAAATAAAAAGTAAATTAATAATTATATCTTATTAAAATTTATTATAACCTGGCAATATAGGCAATATAAATCACCAAAGTTACTTTTATTTCAAAACATATTTTTACTTTGATTAGGTGATATCGTTTCGTTAATAGTTGGAACAGATTTACATTGCTTTGGGGTATTTTTATTATTGGTGATCGAATCACTTTTTACTTCTCGCAACTGATAGTTTTCTGATATTTGTACTTCTCTAGGCGGAAGTTCAATTTGATCATCTGATTGGTCACCCCCAGCTTGTTTGTCCAAATATTCTACTCGCTGTGGGGCTCCCATAATGACTTCACAATTACCCATCTTTGTTGACGGCATATATTTTAAAGTGAATCCATATTCCACATAAGGTTGTAACACTGACGGTGGCAAATCAAATAAAGCTTCTATTGGAAACAAATTTGAAATCGTCATAGTGTGTTGAGTTTCCACTGGATATTTCTCTAAAAATTCGGCTAAGCTTGTTGTTGGAATTAAATTTGCAAATTTGAAACTTGAATGTCCTATTATTGTGTCATTATAATACAAATCAATTGGAATGTACAGAACTTTTTCAAAATATTCGTTCAACGATCTCAATGATGAACGAAAATTAATTGCAATCTTTTCCTGAATTTTATAAACCCCTTCTCCTTTTGGCTGCAAGGCACAATGCGTTGGAGTTCCTAATAGATTATAATGAAAACGAAAAAAAGAATTCATTTTTTCTTCCGGATTAACAATCTAAAATAAAACAAAATTTTATAGCCACAATAGAGTGCAAATGTTAATAATATTATTTCCAAGTATTATTTGATTTCAAACCTGTTCTAAATTTTTCGCTACACGAAATAATAACTTAACAATGAAAACATCATTGTCAGTTTCTGAATTTCCAATTTGTAATAAACCTTCATCTTGTAAAAGTTCAATATGAATGCCATTTTGAGGTTTTAACATATCTTCTGCCTCAAATTGTTCTTGTCGTATTGGTTGAACTTCACGAATATCGCCTACTGGTTTAAATAAAATTAATTCATCTTTATCCATTTTACTTGTAATAATTAAAAATAACAATAACTCTGGTCTTTTTTTTCTCCATTCTACATTAAGCCCAATCAATTTATACCAATGAGGTTTTGTCTATTAAAATTTGAAAAAAAAAAAAAATATCAAATTTATTATTGATCAATGTTACTCACCACTGTTAATATGTAGATAAAAAAAAATTATTAAACTTACATAAGGTGCTTTTGATGACGAAATAATGGGAATTCCACGTATTGGTAATAAAATGTATCCAATTAGACTTCGAACTTCCTGGCCGTTTCGATTCAATGAAGTGAAGCATTTCATTTTTATTGGTAAATTTTCTGTTTTCATTCTACATAAAATAAATTTTTAATTTTTGAAATAAAGTTTATTTGCAATAAGGAGTTTGAATTATTTTATGATATTTTAAAGAGAAAAAAGGATAAAACCTACAAAAGTAAAGGTAAAACTCCGAAATGATTTATTCCAGTTCTTTCGATACGTTGAACAAATTAGTCATACTTATACGTTTACTACAGTATTCATCTCACAGTTGTTAAAGAATTGAATAGTTTGAGTTAAGAATAAAATTATATGTAAGTACTCATGAATTTTATTTTGTATTGAATTCATACGGTAAACAAATAAGTCAGTTGAATCTGAATTGATAACATTAAAATTTATTTCAACTACCTAGTTACCGGAGGACTAATTCACTCATTTCATGAAACGGAATTAGGTTATTTCCAAGAGTAATCAAATACAAAAGTAACAAACTATTTTTTTTTTGTTTATTGTAAGTATAAATCTACAATAGATGAAAACTGAAAATAATTGTTAAATAAGCTACCTACACTGTGATCGTATAATGAATATATTTATAAACTAAAGATTAGTTAGTATGAAATTTGTGAAGTTAGGAGGATATCAGCATAAAGTTAATAATGATCAGAAAATTTAAGTAACTTTCATACTAACAAATTTGAAGTGTTAAAGACGAGTGATTTCAATTAAATTACCTTTTAACAGATTTCTTATCAGTTTCCCAAATCAGATTGCTATTAAATTGAGTTGATGCTGCGCTTTCTATTGGCTCGGTTTCCATTTTATTTCCACCCAATGTGGCAGTCAAAACAATTTTATCATTTGTCAAATCCAAATTAATTCCTGAAATGTGGGTAAAATATTTAAAAATTCATTTTAAAAAAAATATACCTAAATTTCCAAGTTTTAAAACATTTTCTTAACCGTTTTTTTTTTTTTTTTTTCTATTATACCTATTTACCTTCGACAATATGCAACAAGATAATTAATTCATCACCAACATCAATATCCATCATTTATTGCAAAATAAAAAAATATTAATATTTAAAAAAGATAAAATTGAGGAAAAATTTCAAAAATTGCTGGAATATTATTTATTATTTATTTGTGATGAAACATGTAATAATAATGAATGATATATATTTTTCTATTTTATTGAATTAAAACGAAAATTCAAAAAAATTATTTTAAAAGAGTAAAGTTAAAGTCGAGTCGAATTAAAAAAAAATTAACTTTGTTTTTGTTTATGTTTTTTTGTTATTTTTATTTATTGTTTTGTTTACAAAATAATAACCGATTCGTATCATGGCTCAGTTATAGCGCGTTGATATTAAAACAATGGTCCCGAAAAAAATTAATTAATCGCGTTCTCAATGTTGCATTATGCCTTGTTCACACTTCGGTAATTTAACATGTTCGAAAGGAGTTAAACATCTTTGGAAAATCGATCGTTCAAACGATGTTTTTCATATGCTAACATGTTTAGCTCTGTCAGATAAACAATTTCAAATAATACCGGAGATAAACTCAAAGGAACTGACACACCCAAAAAAGTTAAAATATATGAAGTTGTGTCAAGGTTAAGAACTCGCGCGTCATTTATCTTGAGTGTATCTCCAACTTTATAAAATTTTAAAGTCAAAAATGGCATACCAAGTAAAAATTAATGCATACTGAATATTGCCTAACAAAATATTATTCAAAAATTACTCATTCATCCCTGAAAATTAACATGTTTTTGTAGAAACATGTTGAAGAAAGTGTTTCTGTTTTAATTTTTTTACTATGAAAAAACACCATAAAAAACACCAACGGAACATGTTTGTTGTCCGAACATGTTAAATTAGCTAAGTGTAAACAAGCTATAATTACAAATTAGTGCTTGGCCCGAAAAAAAAATTTTAAATACAAATATTCCTAATGTATTTTGTTAATGAAATTGATTTTTAAGCCCATATTAACTATCTGAATCTGAAATAAGGCATAAAAGGCAAAGGCCTAAATAAATAAAGAAATATTTTTAAAATAAAACCAACTAAAATATCTTCTCTATTTATATTAAAAATCTGTGAATAATACCGGTACATTTATATTGAGGCTGGAAAACTTAAACTATTTAAATGAATATGTTCGCGCCTTTTTTGTAATATGACATGTACATAGCATTGCAATTATAACAAATGTATAATAAAAAGAAATAAGTCTTTAAAAAATTTACAATTAAATTGATTACTTGCAAACAATGTAAGTAACAAACAAAATGATTAGAAATAAAATTAAAGCTAAATTATAACAGTTTGTAGTGATTCGTAGTAAATAAAATTCAATTTTTGTCATCAATTTCCTTTTTTCTTTCCTGATTTTAGACTGAACCACTGAACCAAAAAAATAAGCACAAGAATGGGTATTCTTGGTTTATCAAAATTAATTGCTGATATTGCTCCGTTTGCTGTCAGGGAAGGCGAGATTAAAAACTATTTTGGTAAAATATATTAACCTGTAGGTACCTACCTGTTTTGGGTTTGGAAATTAATTTACCTAATTCTTAAATTTTAGGACGAAAAGTTGCTATTGATGCTTCCATGTGTATGTATCAGTTTCTAATAGCAGTTCGATCAGAAGGTACGTATCTTCTCTACTATTGACTACTTACTGACTTAAGGGCGTTTGAAAGTTTAGTTTCATAATAATTGGATTTTTTTTTTCAGGACATCAATTGACAACTATTGATGGGGAAACTACCTCACATTTAATGGGAATATTTTATCGCACTATTCGTCTATTGGAAAATGGAATTAAGCCAGTTTATGTGTTTGATGGAAAGCCACCCACATTGAAATCCGGTGAATTGGCTAAACGAGCTGAAAGACGCGAAGAAGCTAGAAAACAACTTGAAAAAGCTACTGAAGCTGGTGACGAAAATGAGATGGATAAATTTAATCGACGTCTGGTTCGTGTTACTAAAGAACATGCAGCTGAAGCTAAAGATCTTTTGAAACTAATGGGAGTACCGTATATAGATGCGCCTTGTGAAGCTGAGGCTCAATGTGCTGCTATGGTAAAAGCTGGCAAAGTTTATGGCACAGCTACTGAAGATATGGATGCTTTGACATTTGGTTCAACCGTTATGCTCAGACATTTAACATTCAGCGAGGCACGGAAAATGCCTGTCAAAGAGTATTGTTATGAAAAAGTCTTAAAAGGATTTGAACTAAATAAGGATGAATTTATTGATTTATGCATCTTATTAGGTTGCGATTATTGTGACAGTATAAAAGGGATTGGTCCCAAGCGGGCAGTTGAATTAATCAACCAGTATAGAAATATTGAAACAATTTTAAAAAATATTGACACCAAAAAATATACGATCCCTGAAGATTGGAATTATGAAAATGCAAGAAAGCTATTTGTCGAACCCGAAATAACGAATCCCGAAGAAGTTGAAGTAAGAAGAATATTATTAGAATTTTGGTTTAAATATACATATATTTATTTATTTTTTAGTTAAAATGGAATGAACCAAATGAAGATGGCTTGGTGAAATTCTTATGTGGGGATCGACAATTTAGTGAAGAACGAGTTCGTAATGGAGCAAAAAAATTATTTAAATCAAAAAATTCTTCAACTCAGGGTAGACTAGATTCTTTTTTCAAGGTAATTTCAACATCACCAGCTGTATCAAAACGAAAGGCAGAAGATGATAAGAAAAACGTTAACAAAAAAATCAAAAGTTCAGGAAAAAAAGGAAGAAAACCAAAATAATTTTGATTTTTCCTATTCATAATTAAGAATTATATGTGGAAACATATTTCAGTTTTAATGAAATTATTTTATTTTTTAATAAATCTTAAATTAAATCCAAAATAAACTTATGTCTAATTGTATTCCGTAATTGTTACATAAGATATTGTTTAGCCAAAGCCTGTAAGAATTTAGCCTTTCTTAAAGCAGCTGCTTCTCGTCTAATTTCTTCATTATTGTTAGCATTCAATTCTAAGCTGCTCATTACAGATATCTAAAATTTAACATTTTTTAATAATTTTAGGCGTATTTTCGAATTCACTGTGCAGTGATTCTTGTTCTCGGAACTTATTTGGCTTATTTCAATGAATTTATAAAAACGAAAAAAATTAAAATTATGTATTATGTAAAATATATACACTTCAATCCAATGAAATAGATAATAGGATTTTCAAACAAGCCGCATTTCACAGTCAGTTCGGTAATATATGATGTTATATAGTTAATATAATTTTCTTTTCTTACCGCTTCTAATTTTCGATTATGTTCACCTTTTTTACTATGTAAATTAACAATGAATTCTAGAAGTGTTGCATCCCAAATGCAACCGTAATACGCATCCATGGAGTCTGTGAAATTTGTTGATTTTTCTGCTAGGTTTTTAAAAGCCAAACCGTAATCGATTTCTTCTAAAAACTAAAAAATAAAGAGACAAATCGCATTGAATTTGACGAATCAAAGGATTTAAGAAGATTGAAACTAGAATTTAATTTGATTGAAACTATTAATTTACGTACTTGACATAATACAGCAGCTTGCATATAACATCCTAAGTTCGAACAACATTTTATCATTTTTCTTATAATATAATCATCTACTATGTTCCTTTGAATAGGTAAAGAACAATATTCAGTGCCAGTAATAATTGCATTAACGTAGCATCTCATTGCTGCTTCATTATTTCCAATTGCTATAAAGTATAATATACATGTACATTAAAAAAAATCTATAAAAATAAAAAACATGGTGAGCAGTTAATATTTACCAAGTTCAAGATCCCCTTTCAATTTTAGCCAACAAGTATTTTGTCGATAGTATTTTAAGGCCTCTTTTAATAGCCAACTAAGTGTTTCTGAAACTGAGCGTACATTATAACCAATTGGACTGAAAATAAAAATGTCTTTACATTTTTTTAATGAAACAAGAAAACTTAAATCAAACCCATCTTACTTGCTAATTGTAGTTGGCCACAAAAACATATATTCTCCATTTATATCTAGATTTGAATCATCTTTTAAAATGTTATGAATTTTAGCCAAAACCGAAATTGCCAAAGAAAACATCAATTGATCACGAATTTTCTTTAAGAACGGATATAGACTGGTTGTAATTTGTAAGCTAGGTGAGTTTCGTGAACTATTTCCGCTGCCTCCACCACTGCTATTATTACCAGTACCCACAGTGCCAGAATTACGTTTATTTGTGTTGTTAGCAAACATAGCTAACACTATGTCCCAAATATCACGAGACATTTTTTTATTTCCTTTAATTTTTTCCATTTCAAGAAAAGTTGAAGCAAATGCGATTGGCAATTCCAATGATGGCAATCTCTTTTTATCTAACACTTGAAGTGCAGCCCATTCATTGAAATTTAATAACATTATAGCACAAGATTCTATAATCTAAATAAAGATAATGAAAAATTAATTGAACAAAAACAACACAAACACTTAATTCAAGTGAGACAAATTGAAAATGCACACAAAATCCAGTCCGAGGTGGGAATCGAACCCACGACCGTACATGCCGTAGGATAAGGGCAATACCACTACACCATCACGGCTGACAAAAAGCCATTATCAAAAAGGAATGAGTTTTTAATCGTTAGATTTTTAAAAGTTTTGTGGTTTTGTTAAGTAAACAAAAAAACATTATGTACACGTTTTCCAGCTTTTGTACATGGACTATAATATACTTACTTCCATACGTGGTATAATGTTCTCATTACTTTGCAATGCAGAAAGACATTGTTTACACCTTACAATCAAAGCTTGATTATCCAATGTTTTGCGATTCCATTCTTCCGCAGTTTGATTTATTTGAATAAAAAGTATTTCCCATGTGACTAATTTTCCTAATTTAATGACAGCTGGTGTGTTTGCTAGCTCAGGACGCTGTGTTTCTGACTTTAAAACGCTTAACATGGAAACAGATCCCACATAGTCCTATAAAATAACAAAAACGCAATATTTATTTCTTCACAGAAAAGACGATGCAGAAATTGAATTCATTTTTTTGTATTTTATGAAGTTCATTCTTTTTACCTTTTTTGTAGCCAACTCATGCGCTTTTCCAATTAGCACATATGAAAAATCCTGTAAAAATCCTCTTTGGAGTGACATTAAAATTGAATGTATTTGTGTTGGAATTTGCCAACACGGATTGATTGTCCATAATGGTTTTTGCTGATTGGTAGCCGCCAATTTTACTAATAATTTTCTAACAGAGTTAGCTGAATTACAGGAAATTAACTGTCTTTCGATGGTACCAACTTCAACTC
The DNA here is from genome assembly GCA_964007475.1 of Hybos culiciformis. Classification (NCBI taxonomy): domain Eukaryota; kingdom Metazoa; phylum Arthropoda; class Insecta; order Diptera; family Hybotidae; genus Hybos; species Hybos culiciformis. Next base: position 101,327,683 of record OZ023274.1, read on the forward strand.
GTGTTACTAAAAAAGAATTAAGAATTTTTAAGTAAAAATATTAAATTACAGTCATTTCTGATATGATTATGGAGGTGGTATTTTACGATGTTTGTGACTTACAGCCATGGAAGAATGAGACATTGGAAACGTTTAAAAAAAATGTATTAAAAACAAAAAAATTATGCGTTCCCTATTTCCAGTCCTTCATTTAAAATAATTCTCAGAATGAATTGTTTTTAACTATCGTGCTTGATAATATTAACTTTAAAAAAATTCTCCATCTTTAATTCTAATTATTTTTGACAAGTGACTTACATTTTGATGAAGATTTCCAATCAGTTTGAATTGCTAATTGCGGAATAAATAATTCTTCTTCACTAACTTGCCTCTTAAGATCATCAATTTCCATTGGATAAAATATTTCAATTTTTTCTATTGATTTTATGTAATTTTTACCGTGGTTAGTTTTTAGAATACAATCGATAAGAAATTCTTTCAATTTGTTCCGTTCACTTGGCGAACAATTAGGTAAAATATCCGATATTCCAGCAGCTATTGGTTCAAAGCACTGCAAATTTTTATATTTTTCAAAATAATCAATACTGATAAAAATATTTCCTTCATCAAATATTCCACGTATTAAATTCAAAGCAGCTATATTCATTTCAAATTCACGTGATTCTTTTAAAATACCTTGCGATATAGCACCTTCAATATCTAATTCAACCAATCTTCGATTCATTAATGGAATCTCACGTTCTCGATTGTCAGCTTTAAAAACTTCAATAATACCTTGATATTGATTTAACACTGACCGATTAAGTTGCTCCATCAATTTTAGCGGACTTTCAATAAGCCCACACGCCAAAAGTAAACCTTCCAGTTCATTTTCATCCAAGTGGCAATATAGAAAATTTTTCATTGATTTTCTTTTATATTCCAGTTTTAAATTATTTAGATTTGTTCGACATTCATTTGCATACATTTTTGCTGCCGTATAATTTTTGACATACAAATAATAACCAATTAAATCAAAATAAATTTGAGTTCTCAATTCAGCTGCAGAGATTTTCTTCATTGAGTCAAAATTTTGTGAAATTTTTTCTGAATTCGGATTAAGTGGAACAAATGTTTCGTAACTAAAAACATAAAAAGAATCAGGATTTTGGGTAATATCTTCTAGGTATTTGACACTTGGTTCTGTTAAAATTTCTGGAGCAAATGAATACATTGGTGGTTCAGTTGGTAAAAGTCTAAAAAAGAAAAATCAAATAAATAACAAATAAAAATATATATAAAGAGTTATAATTATTGTTATAACATTGCGATCAGGATTTGAACCCATTCTTAAATTGAACTTTAAAGCTTGCTTACAAACTTTCCTTTTGGCTAAAGTAAATAAAAAATATTTCTTACAAATTGTGTAAAATTGGCCGAGATGCTTTCATAGCAATATCTTTAATTATTTGTAGTCGAAGTACCCATCGGTGGTATAAAGTGAGTGCAAATTTAATTGCCTTCTCTGAACCATCTGGACCTAAAATTAAAAAATCAAATACCAGCCTGAAAAATAAATCAACAGATTTAGAAAATTAAAAATTTTTTACTTGATTGCAAGTTCAATTCCAAATTCAATGGTACTGGAATAATTTTTCCGAACGACATCGTACATAAATCTTTGAGCAGGCATATTTGCTTCAAGATTGGCAAATTTTTTTCAATAAAATCTATTAAAATGGAAAATCACAAATCATCATATTTAATAAACTAAATTAAATGCCTTTTAATTTATTTACCTAAATTCCATTTCAAATGTGTTGCCACTTTTAATGTTAAAATCTTAAGCGCCAAAGTTTTCCGAGGAATTTTAGTTATCTCCGTTGTATTTGAAGTAGTTGCTGAATCTGAACTTTCTCCGCCTGTACTGCCACCTGCGGGTACAACAGGACCTATCAAATCAAATTGAACAATTGCCGGTTGATCAATTCCGATTTGTTGATTACTAGGTCCAGTAAATTGGGTTATCAAATCTAATGGACTGGGATCTGAAAAAATAATAAAAAAAGTTGTTTTTGATTAGGAATTTTTCTTTTCCATACACTGTTTTGGATTGATTTTAAAATTTATATTTATATCTATGTTCAAACCTGGATTTGGCTTTTTTAAATGATTTGTTAATAAATTTGGATCCAGAAGAAATTCAAACCATAAAATCGTATCTGATTGAGATGCTTTTGGTCGAAGTAAATCTTCCATTTTTTTATAGGCTTGTTTTGCTTTTTTGGAAATTGTTTTTTTTTTTAATTTCGATTTTGTTCGATTTGACAAAAATTCGATTCGAAATGTTTACAAATCACAATCACAAACTCTTCAACTTTTAATTATTTTTCATTTCCGGTTTAATTTTTGTAGGTGTATGTAGGCTGCCAGCTCCGTTGACCTTTTTTTTTGGTTTTTGGTTAAGTGAAGTGAATTTAGTGATAGTCTGAAAGATGTTGGATGTTGGACTTGGATTGGCATTGGATTTGGACGGATGGTGATGGTGATGGTTATTTGTTTTTTATTTATTATTGTTTTTTCTTCGCTTTTTTTGTTTACAAATTCAGAAAAAATTTCAATGCTTAACTCATAATGCCCAGCGCAAAATTAATAAGCAAATATTGATTGAGGTCACATGACACAACAAGTAATTATTTTTATGACTTGTTACATTAGTGGTAATCAATTGGAGATTAATATCAAAGTGTTTTTTGAACAAAAAATTTCTTAGAAATATACAAAAAAAAAATAGGGGTTATCACTTCCTTCTTCAGATTTTATAATTCATAATTTTTACCGGCGCCGTAACATTTGTCCGCGGGACATTTGTCCGCGATGACATTTGTATGGAAAACTTCGCGGACAAATGTCATTTTACAAAATGACCTTTGTCCGCGATTGTAAAATGCCATTTGTCCGCCGCGGACAAATGTCTCAAAATGATCGGACAAATGACATTTTGCAAAATGACATTTGTCCGCGATTGAATTTTCAAACTTTAGCGGACAAATGTCATTTTGCAAAATGTCATTTGTCCGCGATTGATTTTTCAAATTTTTAGCGGACAAATGTCTTTTTGCAAAATGTCATTTGTCCGCGATTGAAATTTTAAATTTTTAGCGGACAAATGTCATTTTGTAAAATGTCATTTGTCCGCGATTGATTTTTCAGTTTTTTTAGCGGACAAATGTCATTTTGCAAAATGTCATTTGTCCGCAATTGATTTTTCAGATATTTAGCGGACAAATGTCATTTTGAATCGCGGACAAATGTCATTTTGATGTCCGCGACACAAAAACAAATCGCGGACAAATGTCCCGCGGACAAATGTCCAACCCCCATTTTTACCCCCTATTTAGACAGGCTGTTTTTGAAGATTAAAATGAAGATTTTTTTTTGAATGTGAAAAAAAATCGGTACTTTTCCGTTAGCCGAGCGCAAATGTACGGCGCAAAAAATTTTACGCCGCAAATTTACGGCGGCAGAAATTTTACTGAAAACTTATGGTAATTTAAAATGAATAGTTTTTTCGTTTATCGGGGAAAGGCTGCCGCCGCGCCAAAAAAAAAGAAAAAAAAAGTGCCCTAGGGGGTTCGGGGGAAGGCAGCCTACTATTCATTTTAAATTACCATAAGTTTTCGGTAATATTTTTCCTTCGCTTTGCGACTCGATTCACAATTTTTTGCGCCGTACATTTGCGCCCGGCTAACGGAAAAGTACCAAAAAATCTTCATTTTAATCTTCGAAAACTGCCTGTGTAAATGGGGGGCTACATGAATTTTGTTTTGGATATTGTGACAAAAATATTTCTAAACAAGAAACATGTGAAAGTTATGGAATATAAACAGGGAAGTGACAACCCCTAATAACTCACATATTTAATAGGTAATTTCCAATTTAATTAATTATATAAAAATGAGTTGAACGCTCAACAACACAAACACTACATTTTTTAAATCATAAAGGATGTATAAATAACAGAAATCCATTCCATACAAAATGTTGAAATTAAAAAATTTAAACCTAAAATGTAGGCCTATATGAAATCACTATCCCATATAGACCGACATATTTTGTTTACCGGCAATTGGGATAGTGATTTCATATAGACCGACATATTTTATTTACTGACAATTGGGATAGTGATTTCATATAGACTGACATTTTTTGTTTCATTTTTTTTAATTTGAATTTTTTCTATGGAATGAATTTCTCTTATTTATACTTCCTTTGTGATTATAATATAATATCAGTATGGATTTGTTCCTAAAGGCCGGTATTCAACTGAAGATAAAGTACAAGATAAATTTTATCTTGAAAAGGAACATTATTGAGTGAGATAAAAATTGACACTAAATATATTTTGATAAAAACTACCTAAACAATTTTATTTTTAATTTACTTACCTCCCAACTTTCATCCATTTTATTTAATTAATTTTACCAATATTATTTTATTTTATTAAATTAAATAATTATTTTAATTTTAATATTTTTTACCAATTTCAGTTTAGAAATTATTTTAGTTTCTGATTTTTGTTTGTTTTCGTCAAACAACAAACGTCAAATTCTTTTTACACGACCTAATGTCAAAATTTATCTTGAAAAGAATGTTCAAAACATTCTTTGCAAGATAAATTTTTGAAATAAAATTTATTTGAGTGAAAATATTTTCATACAATTTTTACTCAGATAAATTTCCATTTATCTTCAGTTGGGTACCGATAAATTAAATTCACTCAACTAAAATTTATCTCAGATAAAATTTTATATGAAAAAGTTGATTTTATCTCCAGTTGAATACCGACCTGTAGAGTTGGTCAATCACTATCTAAATTCTAAAGGAAACAAAAAGTCGTAATAAAATAACTCTCTAAGTTGGGTTTACAATTGTACACAACAGTGTTCCTTCAATAACCAGCAGGGTTGCCGAATCGTGTGTAATTACTCAAAATGAGAGTATTTTGAACCCTCCTTGAGTAATTTTTGAGTATTTTATTTCTTGAGTATTTTTGAGTATTTCTGTCATTTCAGTACAAATCCTTAAGAAATTAAGTTTCTCAAGTAAACGTTTTATGATGTTTTTCTTTTCTATTCGAGATATATCCTTTTCATTTTAAGCTGCTGTAGATTAATTATGTAAACAAAACACCGAACATAAAAGTGCACACAGTTTATTCAACTTTCAAGTTGAAGGAAACACACTGTAACAACACTGCATATGAGTAAATCTTAAGTTTGCCTACTCAAGTTGGTGAATAAACATTCAACGCGTCTAAAAGCACCTTAACTTAAATAATTAACAATAAGAAAGAAAAGAATAACAGAGAACAATTAAATAAAACAAGCTACGCAATTCTGTAATTCTTACTGTAAGATTTTTTTTTATAAGAAAGAACATTTTTTTTTTTATTAAAAAAAATCAACAATCAGAAGGAAAATTGTGGATAATGCAATTTTTAGATTTTTCGACAAAACAATTTTTTTTGAGTATTTTATCTCGAATTTGAGTATTTTCAATTTTTTTTGGGTAATTTAACAAATTTCATTTGGCAACCCTGATAACCAGTCTCGCTATAAACTCTTGGTAGAGTGCACATAATATCTATCTGCCATTGCCATTTTCTATGATCTTTGCTACGTAGATCTCTCACTCTCTAATCACTATCTTAATAACTTTCTAAATATATTTATTTCTCTATGTACCTATGTATTTTAATTATCAATATTTTAATTTTGAAGTTTGCAGAATTAAAATTAATAAAGAGAACCGAAAATTTCTCTGCGTACACAATTTTCACAAGAACTTACGTCTTACGGGTTTTAAGTTTTTTTTAAATAAGCTTCCATGTGCTCCTTTTTCTTTTATTTTAGATGTCCAGTACCTACGTAACCCACAACGTCCTCTTTTATTTATTTTTACTTTTTTTAGACAAACAACAAGTTCTTTTCAACGGACACTCATGGTAACTTGCTTTTAAACGACAAAAAAAAAAAAAAGGGCTCTGTGTCGTTTCAAATTTTTAATTTTTTTTAAATATTTATGTATATCGTTATTCCCAGTAAGACTATTGTAACTCGAAAATGATATAGTTTTGAGATAAATCAATTTGAAATTTTTAAAATGTTTTTTGGTCATATTTTTTTTTGTAAGAATGTTTTTGTAAATGTGTAAATTTTGAAAGATGTATTTTTGGAACAGTTATTGGACCCCACTAATTTAAATCTAAAAAAATTATTTTTAATGTGATTTTTTATTAAATTAATATTTTAACATTGGCACTTTTTTCTTTGAATTTTTTGTAACTCAAGTTACAATACTTTTGAACTTAGTGTTTAATTATGATCTATAAAAAGTCAATTTACAATATTCTTGAAATAATATTTAGATTTTTTTTTTATTGAAACTTCAGTTACAATATTTTTTTTGCTGTAAAAAATATTGAAACTAGTGTTACCATAGTAAAATATTTAAAGAAATATTTCTAAAGTATTGTAACTACAGACTTACAATAACAAAGAAAATAGAATAACAAGGTAAGAATATTGTAACTGAAGTTACAATAAAATAAAATCAATTTTTTTTTTTCGAGACTATTGTAATTCGAGATACAATAATTTAAGGGAAAAAAGGTCTTGGGATAAAACATGAAAAGCATTTTTTTTCAAAATTTATAAATCGTAAAATCAATCGGGGTACATGTCCGGAAAGCTAATTTTTTTCTCTTTCTAACTACATCAACAACTCAAAAGTATTGTAACTCGAGTTACAATAGTCTTACTGGGAATAACGATATGTACATACTTTGTACAAAATTAAATGATGAAGATTTTGTATACCAAACTGGATAGCAATACCAAGAAGAAAATATTTTTATCTGTCATATCGTTAATAAATATTACTGTTAGGATATTATCATTTTCATAGGTATAATATATATTCACTTATGTTTAGTTGCTTTAACTCTTAAAAAACTCTTAAAAAACTCTTAAAAACAGTTAGAGTTTGAAATTCTGAATGAAGAATATTACCAATAAAAATGTTGAAATTTGATATGTTAAAAGAAATTTAATATTATACATTTTTCATCCAGCTATATCAAAGTCAAAATAGTAAAAAAAAAATAGTAAAAACCTAAAGACTAAATTTCATTTCTTTTCATATTATTTTGTTAATTTTTCTAAATTTATAAGAGCAATGCTAGGAGTCAAGAATTATAGTTAATAAACATATTAATTTAAAATTTATTGTAATAGAAAAGATGATGAAAGTATTTAAAGAATCAAACTGTGTTAAACTCGCCAGCATCTTGATGGTTTATGTAACTATAAGTTCTTAAATATTTTTATTTTTAATTTTAGGCTAAACTCTAATATTATTTAAATAAATATTTTTCTTATAAATCATCAAGGAAGAAAGAAAAAAAATCGTTATTTCTTCAAGCTTTTAAAAATGAATGTGATGAATGGACGTAAAATATCGAATAAAAATATTAAAACTAGTCTTCTAAAACAATATGAATGATTATTATAGTTAATGTTTGTCAATTGAATAATTTATATTATTTTATTAAAATGACTAATTGGATTTACATCTACCTATCTTTAAAAAAAAACGTTCCTATTTCCTAAGTACAGGTATTATTCTAATTTAGTTTTTGTTTATTTGATATAAAAGTTAACATAATATAGGAAAATACAGATCAATACAGATTACACGAATGCATGGGCGCCGTCAGGATTTTTTATAAGGTGGTGCATGTAAAAATTATTATTTTGATTTTACCAAATCTTTGACATATTGCGGGTTCATCACTAAGTTACAATTTCCAACAACCTTAATTTAAATTAAATTTTGATTTTAGGAAAAATCAGTTGCAAAACAATATTTTGAATTCACGACAAAATTCATCTCAGTATGCTGATGCGATGCTCAGAACTTTTTAAGATTATCTCTCACCAGGGCTGCCAGATGGAATAAATGAAATTCACTCAAATTTTTAAGAATTTTCCCCAAAATAGACACTTTTTTAAAAAAAATTCCTGAAATTATTTTTTTATATTTTTTTGTACTAAATTCTTTTTTTGCCCTAAAATAGAAAAAAAATTGTTTAACGGTTTTACTCACTGCCGTTTTTCCACAAAAACAGCTTATTTTTGCAAGATTTTCTCAAATTTTTAATGTGTTCAGATTTTATGCGATACTTATATTGTTGTAAATCAAAAAGTTTAGTTTCAACAATGGATTTTGAGTTCAACGTACGTAGAATAATATCGTAATGATATTAATTTCTTAAAATCATTAGGGTAAAAAAAATTTACGAGTCTGAAATTTTAAATATTGTTGACTGCCAAAGTTAGCACAATATTTATGAATTTCTTCAAATTTTCCTCAGAAAAAAATATTTTCCTTAAACTTTTCCCCACGTTTTTTTTAACTTTTTTTTTTTTTTTTTCAAATTTTATCAAAATTTTAATAACATTTTTATCAAACAAAGGTGGTGCAGTTGCACCACCTTGCACCATACTGCCGGCGCCCATGCACGAATGAAAAAAAAACTTAAATTAAATGCCTAATCTGTAATCGCTACCATCATTTCAATAAAACAATCAAGGAAACAATGAACTAATTTAATTTTTATATTATTGAATTAATGATAATATTACGTTGTGAGTCTAAAAATTAGGAAATTAAATCAAATATTTATTAATATTAATAAAAAGGTATAGTGTCAATTACTAATATAAACATCTTATTAATAACGTGGATTTTATAAATCTAAACTAAAAACAAAAACCGCAATAATAAGTTTAGTATAAAATACGCTATAATAATTAAATTCTCATTTACCATTCTGATGAATCCTAAGCTTGTCATCAGTTTAATATCCTTTCAATGATTTTAAGCTAAAAATATTCTAAAATAGAATAAATAGCAATATAAATTTTCATTTCTTAACAATTTGAGTGCAGCATTAGTTTTAGATTGAAAATAACTGCTTAAAAATACATAGACTTCAATAATGATTCCTTTATTATGACTTCATTAAATCAATTTAACATCAATCATTCAAAATAATAATAATAATGTAAGTTTTTTTTTTTGCGGTAGTAAAATAATAGTTGAAAATATTATACAATCTCTTTAAGTTGTCTGTCAGATCATAAACAGGCAGTATATATTTTCCATTGCTCCTAGTATATTATACAATCTCTTTAAGTTGTCTGTCAGACCATAAGCAGGCAGTATAAATTCTCCATTGTTCCAGGGCCGGCCCTAGGGCCGGCCCTAGGGCCGAGCCAGTAAGGCCATGGCTCGGGGCGAACGGCTGATTGGGGCGCCAAATATATATAAAAAAATTAAATCAATCCTTCGCAAGATATTATTTGCGTAATAAGAAAAAAAAAAATGTGTAAAAAAAAAATTCTTTCTTTTTTCGTAGATAAAGAAAATCCGCCAACATTATACAGAGTGCATCATTTAGTCAGTATATTACATATATTAAATTTTATTTATCTATTAATATTTTATATATTAAAATAAAAATAAAATTGGAAGTTTAATATAAAAATACTAAATAAAAAAGTTTTAAAAACGACGTTTTCAATTGACTACAAAGAAGAAAATAAAAATGAGAATGATCCGTGATTACAACAAACCATATCTAGAAAAGTGGGGCGCATTTTTTAGGTAAAACTATGTGTCGTAAAATTTTTGCCTGCGCACCTGCATACCTATATTACTACATACCTCAAAAATAGGCCCTACGTTTCTAGATATAGATTGTTGTAATCAGTGAATGACCCGGAGAAAAATTTTTATTTTCTTCTTTTTAGTCAATTGAAAACGTGGTTTTTAAAATTTTTTTATTTATAGTATATATATTTTCTTTTTGTCAATTAGCCGTCAACCCGTGCTAAGCTACGTACTCTGACTGATTTATTTTTTGTTACGAAATTTGTGTTATTTATTATGTCCTCTTTTAATGTACCAAATTTGAATGAAATCTGACAAACTTTTGAAGTCCTTCCCCAAAGGTGATCGGTGATCGATACGAACTTCAAGTATTTTCACGCCAAACACGTACTGCTTCAACTTCACACCCATATTTCGTAAAAATTCCCAGATGTGATAGAACGAGCTTCGGTGATTCGTTTTCAATTCGCACCTCGAAAATGTGGAATGCTCTCCCATTAAAGTTGTTCCCAACAGCTGGTGGACGCTTAATTTACGACTTGCGCCGTTTTAAGAAAAGTGTAAATGATTACCTACTAACTGTCCCACTGTTTAATCCCGTCTAAACTTCCTGTCCTCATTACCAAATCCATACTTCTTTAGTATAAAAGGTATCCCACCTAGTGATTTGGTAACTTTAATAAAAAAAAAAAAAAAAAAAAAAAAGGTAGGATTTCAACAATTTTTTTGTTACGAAATTTGTGTGTTTAATTCAATTCAATTCAATTATTTATTTTGTCCACAGAATATTTATAAACATACTTAAACAAACTTAAATCTAAGAGATAAGGATGGTGGAAATCCTATAAAACTAATTAATCTCTACATACACAGAAAAAAATTTGCTCGTACTAATAACTAAAAAAATCGTTGAAAATCAACGAAAAATTCGTTATTTTGGCTACAACGAACATTTCGTTGAAAAAAACTAAAAGTTCGTTAAAAAAGTTCGTTATACCCAAAAACCAAAAACCTTTCAAATTCTTCAGCAAAAACACCGCAAATACAAACAAAAAATTTACTAGACTAAATTTTTTATTTATTTATTTTTTTTTATTAATTTTTTTTTAAATTTTTTTAATTTTTTTTTTATTTTATTTTTATTTTTTTATTATTTTTTTTTAATTAACTTTTTTTTTATTTTTTTATTTATTTTTTTATTTTATTTATTAATTTTTTTTATTTATGTTTCTATTTTTTTTATTTATTTTTTAAATTTTTTTATTTTATTTTTTTTTAATAATTTTTTTTATGCCCGCTTGTAGCTTCGAACCACTGTCCTACACATTGCAATCCATCAATTCTGCCACTGAGGTATGAACTAAATTTACGGCAATGTGTAAAATGGAAAAGTTCTGTATGGATTGAAATTTTTCTTTCCCGTATTTAAGATTAACGAACTTTTGTAACGAGTACTAAAAATGAAAAAAATTTTCGTAATAATAAAATAAACGAAATTTACGTTACAAAAACGGAATTATTCATTATATTTCGTTATCTTAACGAGAATGTCATTAACGAACTTTTTTGACGTAATGAGTACGGCCAAATTTTTTTCTGTATAAATGTCATCGACGAATGCTATACACAATTTTGGGCAATTTTATTATTTAAGGGAAATGTGGAATGAAAAACCCTTCTTGTTTCCCCCCCCCCCCCCCCCCCTTTTTTTTTGTTTTTATGTTTTTTTTTTACATTTATATAATTAAAATAAAACTTATTTATATCTAAACTAAACTTAAACTAGATAAACTATGAGTTTCTAAGAGTTATCACTAAGATCTCTAATCAATTGATTTTTGGAGTAATAACATTTGGAAACGAAGTTGTCATTTATTTTTGTTATTCTTTGTATCATTGTACTCGTATTAGATTTTTCGTGAACGTAATTTCCCAGACAGGAAAACCGAGGGTTAAAATATTTTGGATTATTGATTTAAAGAGTAGTATTTTGTTCTCTAGACACAAGCTGGAATTTCTGTTTATCAGTGTGTTTTTAATTATTTCCTCTTTTTGTGTGCTAAATTTGAATGAAATCTGACGAACTTTTGGTTGTGAAAATTTGATTGCAAAATTTCGTGGACAGACAAGCAGACAAGAAAGTGACTTAATAAAAATGTTGTAAAATAAAAATATTTTTTTAATAATTCATAATTTAGGTTAAACAAAATAAAGTTTTTAGCTATTCTTTTTTTTAATGGTTAATAAATGGGGCACGATTTAAACCCTTGGCCTAGGGCGCCATAAATGCTCGGGCCGGCACTGCATTGCTCCTATAAAGAACTAATTCGAAATATTTGAAAGTAACTAATCATTTTTTGTCCCTTGTTCTTTTATTCAAATATAACTAGTATTTTTTTATGGGGATAAATGATGAAAGTTTCTCATGCCTATAAATCCTATACAATTCATAACAAACTCTATTATCTAACCATAAATATTTCGTTTTTATTACATATATTAAACTAATGATAATAATATATGCATATTGAAAAAAAAAAAACATTTTATTCATTAAAATAACTAAATAACATGACAATTCTTTTATGTTGGCAATGTTTTTATAATCTTAATTAAGTTTATCAATATCAGGGTTGTAAGTTAATACTGAATTTCAATTGTAAATTATAAAATATAATTTTTAGTTCAAATTGGACGTGCAAGAATACTGAATTTCCATTAAATTTTTAATTCAAGCGGATAAAAATTGAGTAGTGAAATAATTAAAAATATAAAATTATATTCCCTTAAATGTTGCCAAGTCACACTTAGGTTGAACTTTAAATACCTACACAATAATAATGATAATTTTATATTTTATTATTATTATTAATAAAATTATTTTTTGAATAAATAATGATTTTAATTTCAAAATTAATATTATCATTATTATTATTATTATTATTGTTATTATTAACAATATTTATTGCAACAGCAAATGCAATTAAAGAAAATATAATTAATAGTTTAACCACAATTTTAACTCAACAATATAAATTTTCAACGTTTATTATTTTAAAATATCAATATTTCAATTTAAATTATACAGAATTTTCCAATTTAGAATTGAATTTAAATAAAAAATTTTCTATACCAATAGTATCTATTAATTATGTTGATGATTCGTCTGAAAAGGATACAAGAGCAAAACAATTAACAAGATTTTTAAATTATAATTCATCGATTTCGTTTTCATTTCATTCAATTTTACCGGATGTTGAACATTTTGAACGAAGTTTAACATATTTTACATTAAGGGGAATGCATTATACTAAAATAATTTTTATTATTATGGAACCTATTGAAAATTTAGAAGAATTAAAATTGTTTACGAAAGAAATAGCCTGGCCAGATGGTTTTGTTAAATTATTGATTATTTTTGAAATTGATAATAATACAGAAATATTTAGTTATAGGCCATTTCCAACAATTGAATTAATTAACCTAACAAATTCGGAAGGTAATATTTTATATTAGATTAACTATACAAAATACGGGAATTAAAATTGGAGGCGTTGGAGTGATAATGGGCAATGTATTATAAAAATATATTATATTTTTGTGTCTTTTTTTAAGTTTTCGGGTAATTGTCAAATATTCGTTTCAATTATTTTTGATAAATAGGGCAATATCGGAATGTTGCGAAACGTACGAGAAAAAACAAATTCAGGCCCGGTTTTATATAAATCCTGCCTCAAAGTAGAACGTTGTAGATCATAATCTCTAACTAGGAATAACTAATTTTTTTAATATCCGCATAGCGATTAACATTTATTTTTAACTGAATTAAATATATTACAGAATATTTTAATGATAAGATAATGAAGAATTTACATCGATATCCGTTAAAAATTACACTACAATTGGATCCACCTCGAGTTATACATTATAAAAATGACAAGGGAAAATTTACTTACGGGGGAACTGCTGGCCATTTAATTACTAATTATATTAAAAGACTTAATGCAACTTTTGAAAACTATTTTGATAATGCATATGACACCAAATACGTAGATATGGGTAGCATACTTACGGAAATTTATCAAAATTTTATACCATTTTCTGGTCATCCTTATGGTTTAGCTAGTACTGATTTCTTTTCCTTAAGCTATCCTTGCTTAATGTCCAAATATTGTTTAATTGTACCTGTCAAAAGGCGAATAGAAGGATTTATGTATTTAGTACAGCCATTTCAATTCTCAACATGGATAACAATACTAGGTAAGATTATTAATTCTGCACGTTAATACAGGTTTATAACACTTTTTGACATTATCCTTCTACGACGAAACTTATTTAATTATGTATTTAAAATTTTCTGGTATACGATAATCGCTTGTTTTTTAGAATTAAATCAAATTGTCCATTTTTCTTTCAGGGATGATATTTTACATTAGCATACTGACGTATTCGACCCAAAAATATGTTTGTTTGAATTCTGAATTAAGTATGGAATTTTGTCAGACTTTTTGCGGAGTTTTATATGTTCCACTACCAATGCATAGATATTTACGTACCAAAAAAAATTTTATTATTTATGGTCAAGTATTATTTTTTGGATTTTTATTGTCAAATTTTTATTTATCAACACTAACTAGTTTTCTAACAAGTGTTGTTTGGGGCGAACAAATTGACACTGTCAATGATTTTATTGCAGCTAAAATTCCAATAATGATATCAAGATTTGAATTTACAACTCTAGTTGATGAAAATGAATATCCTATAGATTTTATTAAACTATTCGTTACAAATCAAGTTGATGATCTGGCAACACATATGAGTTCATTGAATGTATCTTACGCATATGCTGCAATTGAGGATCAATGGGATTTTTTATTTTATCAGCAAAAATTCTTTAAACGTCCACTATTTCGAGCAACAAGCACATGTTTTAAAACTATGTATTTAGGATTTCCCATGAGCTATGATTCACCATTTTATGAATCGTTAAGCCTTTTTACAATAATGTGCTTAGAACATGGGCTCATTCGGAAATGGAAAAAAGATAGTTTTTATGAAGGAACTAAATCAAATATTTTAAAAATAGACGACAATAATTTAAACGATTACAATGATTTTCGAGCATTACAAATTCAACATTTACGAATTAGTTGGTATATTTATGTTATTGGCCTTTTTTTAAGTATAGTTTGCTTTATGGCAGAAACACATTATTTTACAAAAAGAATTAAATGACATTTTGTCTTATGAGTTTGATCTTATAATAGAGAATAGAATGAAAAAGTAATAGTCGTTTTTTTCACGGATTTTTCTAAAATTATATGTCCAATATTGAAACTTTATTATACATGCATGTTTTTCTGTCAAATTTGGTGTAAAAACACATTAAATAAAAATAACATAAATTTTTAAGGAAAGTATTAAGATTTTATCATGTAAACATTAAAAGTATTTTTTCCGGAAATATTTTAAGTCTGGAGCAAGCAGTGGTTGTTTCTAAAAAGTTTTAGGTTCACGAGAACCGGCTAAATTACCAAGAGTTCGCGTGATCCAGAATGCAGACTAAACGAAAAGAAGTAAAATGATTTCTTAAAAATATGATAAACGTATTTAATCTGAAAAATCTATTTTTCCTTTGCCTGTTAATAATACGTGAAGAGAGCTTATTAAAAGTTGAAAATATGTTTTTACGAAATAATAATTGCGCACGAAGTCTGTTTTGAAAAAATAATCTTTGGAAACATTAAATTAAAGATAGATGAGATGGAGATGGATTATGGGAATGCCTTTGGAATTAAATTAAATAAAAAAACTTTAAAAAGAACAATTGTTTTATTGTAAAACTATCCGGTTTTGAATCACTGCATTGCGAACAAGGTGTTATTAACTGTAGTTCGAAGAGACAGAATTGTCTTCTTTTTCAATAACTAGATTGCTGCATATTCAAAAGCATATGATTATGTACATTTTATTACTAAAGAATTAGAATCATTATATTGACACCAACTATCCGTCTGTTTCCTTACATGATGAACGAATATTGTCAATGTTTTCATTATTTTTTTTTGCACTGTTGAAAATAAAAATTAAAATTAAAAAAATAAGTTCATTAATATTATTATTTTTTTTTTGTTTCAATTTTATTTAAATATAATTTTTTTTTTTTGTATTGTTGACAAATTGTTCCTTCCTTCTATGTATAATATAATAATTGTTTATTTTGAAATGTTGTTATGTCTTTTATTTTTTTTTAATTATAGCAATTATCGGAAATTTTATGTATTTTCAAATTAAATATTTTGTAGCTTTGTGATTTTAATTATTTTTTATTTTTTTTAATTAAGTATTGTTACAATAATAAATAATTTTAGTATTCCGTTCTTTGTAAACAAGTGTAATATCAATAAACGATCGATGGTATAATTTTCAGACAATTTTTATTTTTTTTCTTTATTTTACTTTTTTATTACATAATTTTTGAATTCAAAATGTAATATTCTATATTTTATGCAGTTTTTTAGACATAGTTTTTTCTTTTTTAATTTCTAACAATAATTAAATTGAAAAAAATAAAATAAAAATTTAAATTATTTATATATATTATTATACATATATATATAGGTATATAATTTTTAGTGTATAATGTAATGTGTGTAGATATTTTTTTTTATTTATCCTTATTATTTTATTTATTAATTTTTTTTTCTTTTAATATTAATTCCCTTAAAATTGCCTATGATCCCATTAAAAGCTTTTTAACAGAAATTAAATAATATATTATATTATTTATATATAAGTAAATATTATATTTTTTAATCATAAAAAAAAAGAAAAAGTTTTATAATTAAAAAAAAAAAATTTACAATATTTTCTTGAATAAAAACAATTAAAAAAAAAAATATTATAAAATGATTTAGAAATGTGATAACTAGGATTATTTCGAATTAATAATTCGTTCGGAAGTCAGATTAAGATATTATTTCAAAGTAAAAAAATTCACACCCAATAAAATTGTAAGTATAGAACGATTTAAAAAGGAAAATATTTTTTATTATAACCAGAATTTAGAATTATATAACAAATTTTATTTTATTCAAGAAAATTTAACTTACAAGACTGTTCTTCGTAGTGTTGATAGAATTTTTAAATGAATAATAAATAATAAGTAAAAAATAAAATTTAAATTAATTTTTGAACTATTGGTTTTTTATCATATAAATTTTCAATGCAATCAATTTTTTTTTTTAATTAACTAGCAAATAAAATATAATTCAAACTTTTTACACCTAAATTTCTGTGTTTTATGAACTAAGGAAACAAAAATTTAAATTCTACTTGTTTTTAATAATTTTATTTTAATTTGCCTATTTGTTTTTTTTTTTCTTATATTTTGTTTACAAATTTAACATTATTTAAATAAAATTTGATTTTTTTTTTTTACAAATATAATTATTAAATTAATTTTAACTTCAAATAAATATTTCATCTATAATTTTAAATTTCATCTAGAACTTTAAATTCTATATATAAAAAAAAATGTAAATATGTAAATTTAATAAAATTTATATTAAAAGTTAATTTTTAAATTAAATTATTTTTCTTTATTTATATTTTTAATTAATTTTTTTTTTAATTTATTTTTCTAAATATATATATAAATTTGATTATATCGATTAGTTATGGGTTAAATTTTGGACATAATTTTTCTTTTTATGTGTTTATATTTGTTTTCTTGTAGAAAATGAGAAAGATAATCATCAGAAATAAACTTTTTCGATTTTGATATTTAAGCAACTAAATAAAAAAATTGTTAAGTACATATTTCAATTTTGAAATAATATGAATTTATTGATGGTCTGCCTTTTTGTGTTTACTTAAAGTTTTATTCTTCAAATGTATAATGTATCTAATAATTGCCAAAATACAAGGGAAATAGGTAATTGGATAAAAAATAATTGTGAATAAATATTTGATTTATTTAGTAATGGCAAACTTATTAGTGCAACATAAGATTTAGATGTACTATACAGTTAAATTTAATACTATACCTACTATATAATTTTTTTTAAAAGGTGGTTAGAGTTTGAGCTTTTTCTAATAATTTTTTTTTTAGTTTTTTGTTTTTTAATATTATTTGCAAAAAAATTTATTATACATATTATTATTATTATTTTATATAATTATAATTATTATTTATAATAATAATATATTTTTTTTTTAATAATAATTTTTTTTTTGTAAATTTTTAAAAACTAATTTTTATTAACATTATTATTTTCTATATTGACTATCGTTATATATATATATATATATATATATAATATTTATAATATTTTTTTTAAGTAATAATTTCTAAAATATTTTTTTTTTAAGTTATTTATTTAATTTATTTTTATTATTTATTTAAATAATTTTTTTTTTCATAAATTTAATGGCAAAAAAATTGACTATGTTTTTTCATAAATTTTCTTTTTTGATTTATTTATTATGTTGTTAATGTATAATATAATATTTATTAATTTTTTTTTATAATAAATAATGTTAGTTTATATAATTTGTTTTATAGTTTTTATTAAATTTGAACCTATAATACTGTTTTTATTATTTCCGTATATAAATTTTTTTTGTCTCGTTTTTTGCAAAAAAATATATTAGATAATAATAAAAAGAATATATTTAACAAAAATAATAAGACAAACAAAACTGAGAAATATATGCAGAATTATTGATGATTATATTATTTTGTCAATAATATTTAAATCAAATGATAATGAGCTTTCTTTTGTTTCTTAATAAAAAAAAAATAAATTTATTCATATCATAAAATTATAATTATACTATATTTATTATATAATTAGTATATTATTAGTTACAGTGTGTTTTTTGTGTTGTAAATTGTAATTCATTGGAAAATGCATAGCCTCGGATCAATTTCATATTTTTACCTGTTTTTAATTAACTTGTTTTTTTTTGTTTTTAATTTTTAATAGGATTTTTTGAAACATTAAATAATAAGTTAAGGTTTATCATTTCTGCAAATGACTTTTAGATGACTCTTTTTACAAATTCGGTCAAACCAATTCAAGAGATTTTTTTTCTATTAAAATATGAGAAAAGATCTCGAATATCAAAAATGTATGTATTTAATAAACACAAGTTAATTATTATGTGAATATTTATGAAGTACTATTCAAATAATATTATTGAAACAAAAATGTATACTATACATTTTCCAATGTTTTTAATTTGGAGTGCATAATATATTTCAACAATATTCGTGTTTCATTATATTTTATATCACATTTTTTTTATTATTATTATTATTATTATTATTATTATTATTATTATATATAATTATTATAATTATTAACAAAATTATATTTTATATTTCGCTGTAAATTTGATTAATTGAATAATGAAAAAGCTAATTTAATGTGTCTATTTATTTTGTTGCAATTAATTATAATATAAATAATTTATTAAAAATTCTAAAGATGAATGATCATTATATGTTAAGCTATATAGTTTTAATGAAATAGTTTTATAATGGGTTAATGCATAAAACTATTTGTGGGGTTGCATTAAATATTTCAATTTTAGAAATTATCTGCCTTAAGAGGCTACATTTTGTGCATAATAAAACCTTTTCGTTTGTAGCAATTTCATGTCTCATTATATATATTATAAATTTTTAATATTATATTCTTTAAACTTATTGGAACTAAAATATAAGAAAAAAAAAACGTTTTCATTTAATTTTAAAATAATAGGTTTTCAATTATTGTAATTTTCAAACAAATAAAGTAGAAATAAATCTTTTTCGATTATTAATTCATTAAATTAAGTTAAATAATGTCATAAGATATAAATGAAAAAGAAATACACTACAAAGCGTTAAGTTTTAATTTTCATAAAATCAGTGCAAGATGTAGGTAGTTTTATTTATTATTTATTTTTTGATGAAAAGTTGTAAATTTTAGTACAAAATTAGGTTTGTAAAATTTTCAAAAATTTACATATGCATTTTCAATAAACATTTTATTCGTTCATCATGATTTTGATCCCAATAAAGGTGGATTCATTTTCATTTTTAAGATATAAAAAATTAAAATTTTGCCTTCAATCATATTAAAGTATCAATTTTGGAAAAACATATGTATATGACTAAAATATATATATATATATTTTTTTCTTTTAGGATTAGGATTGTAACTTTCCAGAACATACACTTTCTAAACTTTAACTAAATCGTGTAAGAATTATTAATTTTGCTCATTATTTTCTCAAAATTGATATTTTAATATATACATAATTTAAATTATTAAATAAATAATTTAAGTATGTATAATTTATGTATTAAATACAAAAAATAATAATAAGATTCTCCGAATGTTATTTTGTTTTGATAACTGCTGATTTTTTATTTATTTTATTTTTTTTCAAACTTTCGCAGAAGCTCAGTTCATATTAAATTTTTAATAAATTTAGAAATGTTTTTTTGGAATAAGCCAGACCTATTTCCTATGAACCTATAAGATAATAATATTATGAAAGTTTTTGCATTTAAGTGCAGTTTGATTTTCACATTGTTCATTCATTATCAAAACAAAATAACCATAAAATTTCACTTTTGAATGCTCATACTTAGCTTTAAGGTTTAAGCGATAAAATTTTAATGAATTTAAAGCAAAAATTTTTTCTTCATAGAGCATTTCAGAGAAGGGGAAATTATATTTTCATTTTTAAAAACTATTTAGATTCAAAAAATTTCTCTATTAATATTTATTATAGGGTTAATATATTATAATATTTATTTTTATATTATAAGTTTTTTTTTTATATATATAATAATTATTCAATTCTATTAAAATTATTATAAGCTAATTGTTTTAAATTGACTTTAGGAATTTTTTTTTTCATTTATTATTTTATAATTATTTATTGTATTTTATATTTTTGCTTAATGTTTTTGTATTCTTGGTGTGTAGCATTAATTTACAATTTTTTTTTGCTTTTTGGTTTTTTTTGTTTTTTTTTTTTTGAAAACATGTTTATATAAAATGAAGGAACAAAAATTTTATTCCCATTAATTATTAAATATAGAAAAATATTTTTTAAATATATATATTATTTAAAAATCAAAAAAAATATATAAATGTGCAAATTTTTGTTTACAATATTGTTATTTGCTTGACAAACAATATTTCCCCTGGAAAATTAAAGTATCGAAAATATGAACAAAAAAAATTTATTGAATATGAATTGAAAATAAAAAACATTCATAATTAGTAGGATTTTTAATTTTTTAATTTGTGAATATGGCAAGACTTTTTAAAGAGAAATTTTTTGGTAATTTATGATATTAATATATATACAATTTTGTAGATTTTATTCAGCTTTAGATCTAAATTAAAAATGATAAAAATGACGTGAAGTTTAATTTTCAAAGTTATTTTAGAATTATAAATATGTAAAACAGAAATTTAATGAAATTATTTGAAATTAAAAAAAAAAAAAAAAAAAAATTTTTAAACTAACTCGAAAATCCTTTATTTCATTTCATTTGAATTCAAATAGGAGTGACCATCGAAAGTTGAGAGTAAGTTTATCGAGCAAGTACCACTTAACTAATTGAATTCAGAAATAGGCCTTTACGTGGGAATTTTTTTAAGGTTATTATATATTATAATATAATACCTTTATTGTTGAAGAAATTTAATAAATAAATCCAGTGCTGCCGTTGTCTTCACCTTTGTCGGTGGTACGCAAAACCAAATTTTTTAAAACAAAAAAAATTTTTGTTTAGGGTACCTAAATTAACCTTTAAATATGTTTAAAGGTTTTTTTTTATTAAATATATAATATTGTACCTATATATAGAAATACTATATGGAAAAATAATTTAATATAAAATACAATACAATAATAATTCCATGAACATTTAAATTTTTATCCATAAGCTGCCAAAGCTCCTTTTCTTCAATCTCTGGATGTCTTCGGCAATTCGTTGCGCTGCTGTGGTGTAATATTCAAGATTTTGCATACCCTCCCAAATTTCGTAGTCTAACAAGGTGGATGCCGTTCCCCGTTCCCCCATAAAATTTAACAAGTACCACGACGTTCCCCCGCGTCTCCCCTACTACGGCAGCCCTACATTTTTTTTGGCTCTTTAAAAATAAACTATTAATATTAAAAAGTTTATTCTAAATAAAATTTCAAAATCAACTATTGAACAGAAATTAAATACGCTTTCTTGGTTCTTTAATCAATCACAAAAAATAATTCATAGTGTACACAAAAGTAACAAGATTACCAGATACCAGAAAAATAAAAAAAAAACAGAATTATTTTATACAAAAATATCCAGGTTACCAGACACTAGAAAAAATAAAAAAAAAGAAACAAAAGACAAAATTTTAAAGGATACACAGACCATAATTTCATATTTTTTGTTAAAATATTTTGTTCTACTTTTGTCAATTTTTTTTTTAAATCATACTAAATTTCAATTTCAAACGCTATGTCGAAGAAAAATTAAGAAATGTATTATTATTATAACTATAAGAATATTTCAAATTGTATCATCATGACTAATCTATAAATAAGAAATAAATTTTAATAAGTTATGAGAGCCTCTAGTAACCATATCAAATTCATAATGTATGTTCTTATATATAATGTACATGAAAATTTCATTTTGAATAAATAATGAAAGAAAATATTCTTCGTAATTTTCTTATTTTCTTATTCTTATGAAACAACAAAATAAATGCACCCAGAGTAGAAATATGCTTTTTTTGTTTTCTCAAATAGATATTATTTATTAAAAGATTTAATTTCAAATAAACAAGAAAATTTACAAGATTATATATATATAGAAATTCAACGACAACAAAGTTGAACAGGTGAAAATAAAACTGTCATGTTGTCAATCTTTGTTAAAATTAAATATTTTTAATGAAAATATATCAGGAAAAGAAAAGAATTTTATAGAATTGGAAAATGGAATTTAAAAAAGAAAATTTTCTTATTGAGAAAAATATTTATTTTTTTTTATTATTAGTTGAAAAGCTGTAAATAAATGTTTTTATTTATTGCTAGAGTATCCTGGCGATGTTGTCTTTATTATTTTTTTTATTGTATATAATTGATTGAAATTTTCTAAATTTCTCGATTGTATATGTATATATGTGATATTTTCCACAGTTTTCGCGATCCTGCGTATATGCAAGGAAATCCTTACACCTGAAATTTGATACTGATCGGAAGCACTTTCAATTTTTTCTGAATTTTCCAATTTTCCGAGCAGCTTTTTGAAATTTTCTTTGCCTAAAAGCTGTATTTGGACTATTAGCTAAATCTACCCAGCCGTTCTCAAGTGATGCGCTTACCAACGAACAGCATTTAATTTTTATAGATAAAATGAATTGGATTATTAAAATTTTAATATGTACAGGTTTATCAAAATTAGATCCTGGTCGAAGATTTAATTAAATGATTTTATAATGATGGATTTGAATTTAAGGGCTAGGTAGGAGCTGCTATTTGTAAATCCATCTATTTTTCTATCAATTTTGTTATCTAGGTATTCTACAGATATTGACACTTTTACATATCTAATTTTCACTGTTTTTAATAAGCAAAATTTTGAGATTATAATTAAGGTTAAAATTAAAAATAATTCACGAAAGTTTATGTCCCATAGGAATCCAATAATACAAAAATATTGTTCCAAAATCAAAATTCTAGAAACTAAATAAAATAATATTTCAGTTTCTAAAATACTTGTTAAGTATTTTTCGACTATTTAATAAGTAATAAGTAATTTTTTTTTTCGTAATTGAAATCAAAATATAAAAAAATATAAGTAAAAAAAAATGTTTTTAAGAAAGATGCTTTCTATCGAAGAGCCATAAAAAGTTAAAAATAAGAATTTATTCTTGCAAGGACTCGATATTAAATGTTCAAACTATTTTAAAAAGCGTTCGAGACCTTTTCAATGTACCAAATCAATATCTAATGAGCAAACTCAGCTTATATGTCTGTATATTAATCGGAGAAAAGTAGCAATTTTTTTTTATAATTCCAGCAATAAATAGTAAACCGAAGCCAAAATTATAAGTCACATTATTGTAAATACAATTTAAGTCAAAAATATATTATTTTCAAAGTCAAAAATATGTTATTTTTGATTTAAGTACTATTTACTATTTATTGCTGGAATTAAAAAAAAAAGTTCTCCATTTCTCCATTTTATATCGCCGTCTCTCTCGTGACACCATGACAAAAACAACTTCAATAAAAAGTATCTAAATAATTCAACAAAAAAACCATATAAATTATTAGGAGTATTATAAAAAGAAATTATATTTGAACAAATAAAAATAGAATATTAAATTAGAGAAAAACCAGAATTTATAACATAATGAAGCGGGTGATTTGTTTTTATTAGTATAAATAACTATTGTTGCAACTTCAAAAAAAGGACGAAGTACAAATGTAGAAAATTTATTTGAAACTTAATGTTGTAGTTTAGGAATATTCATACAATATATACTTGTACATTATGTAGCAAATTAAAAAAATTCTC
Source organism: Hybos culiciformis (assembly GCA_964007475.1). Classification (NCBI taxonomy): domain Eukaryota; kingdom Metazoa; phylum Arthropoda; class Insecta; order Diptera; family Hybotidae; genus Hybos; species Hybos culiciformis. The sequence continues at coordinate 101,351,990 of OZ023274.1, forward strand.
AAAAACCAAAATATTATTAAGGTATTAATTTCAAGTCAATTGAATGTTAGTAAATTCAATGGGGTAAATTTAATGGGAATTTGATGTAATATTTAATAAATTATTAACTAAATGAAAATATTAAATGTAAGTATATATTTTTTTTTGATAGAATCTGATACAAAACAAAAATTTTGTTAATTTTACTAAGCCTTTTAGTTATTTATAATTTGTGAAATTTGAGTGGGAAGCTGGGTGTTTTGATTCATACTTAGTACCGAATTTAACAACATTATTTGCGATTCTTAAATTGAGATCAAGATATTTATTGTATGAATTAATTAATTTTTCATTTGAATTTGTTTTCCGGTTTTGATGAATTTCTTTAAACATTTCAAATTAAATATTCGATAATACAAATAACATCAAATCCAATTTAGGTGTACATAATATAAAATAGTTATTATATGAAATTAATAATGTTAATCGAATATTTTTATAATGTTAAATTATGTGTTAAAAGATATTATTTAATTGCATAATGAAAATTTAAATATTCTATGTGTTTGATATAATGTACATTGTACGTTTATGATCGTAAAAATTTTGTTTAACCAATGGTTTACATTTCATAATTATATTGTGTACAATGAATTTTAAATTTAAACTTTAAAAAAGTAAAACATAATTGAGCAGAATAATTACAAATTTTTTTCCATGAGACATAATTAAGCTTAATTTTCCAACCGATGAACTACGGACAATATCAACAATATAACAATAGAACGAACTTAATTTTCCAACCGATGAACTACGGACAATATTACGATAGAACGAAATAAAAAATATTGACTGAGATTTAATAAACATATATAAGAGCAGACACAGTGTTGCATTCGATCTAATTGTACAATTTTTTTTTTGTTCACTGCTTCACCTAAGAGTGCGAAATAAAATCTACCTATAGTTTCAAATAGTATATTATTAGCTATATTTTGGAGGCTCATGTCTATAATACTTCTATATTATGCGTATGATAAAAAAAATTCTAATTAAATTCCATTTTTGTTTCTGTAAAATATATAATTTTTACTATGTTTATGTTGCTTTCTGTTTTGTTAAAGTATAGATACAATGTTTACTTACTTTGTTGTTTGTTCATATTATGTTGATATTGTGATTTTTGTTCAATTTTGGTGACAGAGTATATTGCCAAACAAAAAAAAAAAAATAATGTCACATAAACAGGGATTAAGAAATTAATGAAATTTAATTTTGTCTTTTCTTTGAATATTTTGAGAAAAAGTAATAAAGTTTGTAAAAATTACACGAACGCCATGAAATTAAAATCAAAAAATATCTTAAAATATAAAAACATTTGAAAAATTCAAGTTTACGAAGTACGTTTTGTGTATTTGATATTAATTGTGTTTTAATAAATAATAAACTTTGAGGTTAATATAATTTTTTTAAGATATAAAACATAATAATTAATAACTGATTATCCACATATTATTATCAAAGTTTAATATAATATGAAATTTTGTTCACTGGTTCATTTTTTGTTGTTGTTGAGTTGTTGTAGTATATATGGTTATTTTGTTGATGTTGTTATTTTATTGTTGATTCTGTTGATGTTTTTTTTTTTTTATTATTTTAAAATTAAAACCAAGTTTTTTTATGTTTAAGAATATTTTATTGTGTATTTTTGTTTTTCACATGTATATATATATATAGTTTTTATAATTTCTGAATTTTAATTTAAAGTGATATTTTTATATTTTTTTAAATACACTAAAAAGTTTGATATTTTCAAAAAAAAAATGAAAATGATTTTTTTTTCTGATAAATTTTCCAATTTTTATAATTTTCAAGTATATTATATAGTATTTTATTTTGTTTATATTATAATGTCATTTAAAATTGTATATTTTTGTTTTAAAATAATGTAATTTTTTTTTTCTCGATATTTATATATAATTTTAATGTATTTTTTCAATGTTTTTGATTAAGCAAGTTTAAAGGATGAATTTTGAATTTTTTTTTTTCAATATATTATTTTGTTTTCAAATATGTATATTATATATATATAATCATGATGATATAGGTATAAATGTATATGAATAAAAATTAATTTTATTCTTTTTTTTTTTTTTGAAAATATTGTTTTCTTAAATGTATATAAATGTATAATAATTTATATATATAAATTATACCAAAAAAAAAAATTGTATAGTGGGATTCATGAAATGTCAATATATTGTGTTTTGATAGTGTTTTTCATTTTAGTTTGTATAGTTTTTTTATTTTTTTTTTTTCTTAAAAGCAGTATTTTTAATTTTTTAATTTTGTAAAATATACATGTACATACATTAAATTCAATAAAAATTTTTATAGCCTTTTTTTGATATTTTGATACAACTACTATATAAATATGTATTCTACGATTATTATACATGCTGTATTATGTTTAGTATTTAAATATATATAATGTGTTTTAGTGTTTGAAAGGACCAACATAGTCTATACAAAAAAAATAAAGGTTTCGTGGATTAATTCCCAAATGATACAATATACAGAACTATGAAGTTATAATCTGATTCATTATGGAAAATTAAACCATAGTTCAAAAACGGGCAAAAAAGATTTGCCCAAAAATAGTACAAGCCCAGACGAAACTTAACTGTTTGTTCTTGGGATGTGAGTAAGGTCCGTAGAACTAAGTTATTTGATTTCTTGTGTAGAACTGGCTAAATGACCTGTTCCTTATATTTAATATATGTTTAATGCATGTGTATTAATTTTCTTTTGTTTGTGTTTTGTGTTTTTTATTTATATATAATAAAAGCAATAAATTTAAGATTTTTTTTTTAAATTTTTTTTTTTTTTTTTTAGAAATTAACAAAAACAAATTATTTTCAAGCAGCCATTCTAAGTTCAACAGATTAAACACAGTGTTGAGTAAATTTTTAGTGCCGCAGGAAAATTGAAAAGAAAACCCGATATTAATATCTATTTATTTTTCTACACAAAACAAATAAATTCAAAATATAATAACTTGTTCCTAAAATATAAAATATGTTTCAAAAATTTTTTTTATTTACGAGGTTCAATAAAATTCTTAATTATCTAACAAAAAAAAAGAAATTTTTTTATAGGATGATAGAGAAAATAAATCTCCGTTTAACCTTTTAGTTTATATATAAAAAAAAAAAAATTCTTTAAAATTAAATTATTTAATTTATTTAAAAAATATATATTATTATGTTATGTATGTAATTATTGTTATGGAAATAAGACAACCATTGTAAAATATATTTTTAAACATTTTATTGAACAATACTATAGAACTTCTGCTATAATATACACTGTAGTTCAAAAATAGTGCATTAAAAGTATCTAGAAAAAAGAATTAGGTATATCTACAATTTATAATATTCGTTTATGTTTATTTCGATTAGTTTTTTTTTATTCCAATTTTTTTATTTATGAATTATCTGCAAATTAAAAAAAAAAACAATGTACGAACCTTTTTAAGATGCTAGCTTTTATTGCTTTCAAAAGCTATAATTATCGGACAACTGAAATCCATCTAGTAAGGGTTTTGGCTTTATTTTTTTTTTATAAATAATTAAATTTTGTTTAATGAAGTTCATAATAAAAAATTCAAGGAATTTTTTTTTGCTAGCGAAGAAATTTTTAAGTTGATTTCGTTCTTGACGAAGTGTTTCTATAAATTTAAACACTAAATACTGTTGGTAACAAAACTAGGAGACAAACTTGGAACCTAATTTTCCTCAAGTTATAATATATATGCAGGGCGTTTTTAGGGCGGTTGATTATTCGATTTTTATGATTGTGAAGAGCATCATGTGTTCTAAAACTTAAGCAACTCAATGTTTACTAAACTTTCAAAAATAATAATGCCTCAAAAGTGTGTTATTTGAAATCTAACCTCTTTGTTATGAATTACGATTCAATCCAAAAATACTACGCTTAAAGTTCATTTTGTTGAATTTAAGTGATTATGTAATTTTATTCTCAACTGAATAGAACGAAATTGCATATTTAAATAACCCCTCTTAAATATGGTTTATAGAAATAAAATATTGCTTAATCTATTATATTGTTCTACTAACTTATTACTACAAGATTTCTAAAACATTTATATGACATAAAAATTTTGTAATGATAACATTTCTCAAATTTTTATTTTTAAGAGAATTGACTCCATTTATTATTATCTAATTTATTATTTATTACTCTCTACTAATATAATTATTTCGTCCTATATTATCAATATACTAATAATACTATTTATAAAATTATAATGAAATAAAATTTGTAAAAATCAAATGATTGAATAGTTTCATCGTTAGATCATATTAGTGTATTATATTATAATGGGAAAATTAAGCGGGCAAAGTATATTATATTAAAGTTAAAATCAAAGTTCGAATTTATTGATTCGTTCTTCATTTCGATGTAAAAGTGAATTGTTGTCCATGATTATGCAAAATGACTAATTTTTTTTTATAAATTATTAAAATTATTATAAATTCTTTTATATTTCAAACATTATTATATTTTAGCGAAAAATGATGCAAGATTACACAGAGGGTTTATTATGAATTACTGTCGTATGTACGTAAAAATCTTACGAAATAACTCCTATTCTAAAATTGTATGAAAATACATTCGTAGTTTCATTTAACATTTTATAAATAAAAAATCATTGCGATTATTGTAATAACTTATAAGCGGAGATTACTGTACTATAATTTAAATCAAAATTCGGGGGCCAAATTCTTTATATAACTAAAAACAAAAAGTAGGAGGTTCAGTAAATAATAAATAAAACTAAAATAAATAAATAAAATAAAATCGAATGGAATGGAGAATAATATTTTTGATAAAACTTTTACTTTCGATTGTAATTTTATAATAACACCAAGGTGTATTTTAACGATGAATTCTTGATCACCACCACCAAAAGACATTGTTTTGTTTGCAAAAAGTTCAAATTAAAGACATTTAAAATTTTGTCTAGCAGAAAAATTATTTTTTAATATATTTTCCAAAAAGAAAATAAAGGATAGTTTTCATACAGATATTTTTATAGATATTTAATTTTACTATCGAGTTTTGGATGAACCTTCAAGGACTATAGCTTTATATTATTGAATCCAAGTAATATTTCAATTTACTTTTATTGGATATTGGAGATCAATCTAGTAAAATGTATTATTGTATACTGCTTAAAGCCAAATAATATCATTAAAATAAAAATAAAAAACTATAAATTAATAAATCAAATTGGCAATTTATATATTTTTTTTCAATAAATTTATTCAAAATATTTTTATGGGTAAGAAAAAAAAAATTTTTTTTTTTATCATAATAACATAAAATTTACAAAATAACAACGATTGAAATTTGATAATAATAAATTCGTTGATATAGTATTATATATAAATAAAAATTACAATAATTAAAAATAATGGTAAACTAAGTCAACAAAAATACTTAAAGCAATAATAATAATAATAATAATAATATTTTTTTTTAATTAAACTAAATTTTTATTAATGATGTAATATGAGCTAAAAGTATTCAAAATTAGATAGGAAAAATAAAAATGAAAATGAAATTTAACTTAAGGTTTTAAATTATTGAAAATTAATAAAATTAAGTACTTAAATTATAACAATTATTGTAAAAATAAATTTTAAATGAAGGAAAAAACAATATCTTTTTTTTTTTTCAAATAGTTTGGACGTCATATTTGTCAAATTAATAAATTTAAAATGAAAATTTTTCTGCAAATTATTTTAATAAAATAATTTTTTTGTTTTCTCAAAATTATATGTAGTCTAATGATGGGAAATGTTCTAGATGAGATTATATTATTAAGGATAGGTTTAAAAGCACTCATAAAGCACCTTGTACTTTCATTTAAATTAACATGTATGGCAACATTTGGGTCTCCGAAGTTATAAAACTTTTTTTTTTGATTATAGAAATAGAGAAAGAGATATTAAAAAAAAAAATTACCCAATACTGATTTGGATATTTAAGTATATACATAGGTTATTTATGGATCATCTTTTTCAAGAAGATAAGATTTTACAAATGTTTTCAACAGGGAAATAAAATTTTTAATAATTTTAAATTATTTTTATCTTTTCTAAAGTTTTTTTTCAAAATGATATTTTCAATATTCTTATTATATTAAATCATTTAATAAATATTCCTTTTTTTTTTTTGTTTTTTTTGTTTAAGATAATATCGCAAATACAAATTATTGTCTATATATGTATAATATATACGAAAATTATTACTTTGCATTGAGTTAAGCAACCAAGAAAACGAATATTTTTATCTAAAATTTGATAAAAAAAATTGAATTTTATTTTGTACACATAGGATCAAACACACTAAACTTATTTGATTTAAAAAATATATTAATTTTTTATATATTAATTCCTTTTTTTTATTAATTCAATTCTGATTTTTAAGGATTTTCAAAGAAAAGTTGGATATAAATATATGTATTTGATAAAGAGAACAACATCAGATTTTAGAGACCCTATCCCACTTATGTAATAAGAGCTTTGTACAAAAACTAAAAAAAAAAATTTCATTCTCGAAATTTTAATCTAAATTCGATTAAAAAAAAATTAAAATGATATCTTTTTTTGGTTATGAAAAAAAATTTTTTTTTTAATTATTTTAATAAATTGAATCATCTTTTTTAATGGAGAAAACAAAATATAACCTGAATTTAAATTTATTTATTTTATTAATTGTGTTTTTTATTTTATTTAATAATTGATATGATAAATTCTGATAAATTTTTTTTTTTATTTTATTTTTTTTTTGAATGATAAAATTATTGCTGATTTTTTATTTAAAAACAAAATTTAAAAATATATATATGTATATATATTTTTTTTTAATTATTGAATTACCTTAAGTTTTTTTTTTCTTTATTTGTTTTCCTTCTTTTTATAATTCTCTAATATTTTAAGTCTTTTATTTTATTTTTTTTTAAATATCTTTAATTTTGTTTTGGATAAGTTTTTTAAAGATATGTTTAAGTTATTTTATTTAAAAAGAGAAAATAATGTTTCAAAATAAAAAAAGTTAAAAAATTAAAAAAAAAAACAAATCAATAATAAATTTTTTTGTTTTTAAATAATTCTGATCTTACATATTTTTTAATTAGTTATTTTTTATTTTTTTTATTTAAATTCACAAGCATTTTATTTTTTATTTAAATAAAGAAAAAATTCACAACATTGTTTTTTTTTTTTTGTTTTTCTTGTTTTTTCTATACAACTAATCATAATATCAATATAATAATATTCTTTTTTATATATATAAAAAAAAAAAAAACATAAATTTTTATTAAATGAAAAAAATTTAAATTAAAGCTAATGAAAATTATATATATATATACACCATAATGTATCTATATATTTTTTAAATAATTTATTAAAAAAACATCTTAATAAATTCACAAATTACAAATAATGTCTTTTATTCAGTGTATTTTAAATTTATATTATATTCATTAAAATAAAACATAAAACATAAAATTATAAATTAAATAAATGAAATATCAATTGTTTTCATATTACATGTCTGTGGTATCTTGATGAGTTTTTTTTTTTTTTTTTGGAAAATTTTTAAAAACATATTAAGCTGTAAAAGCTTAATTCAAATGAGTCAATCAGCTTGGATGAACAAGAAAGCTTAGTATATATGAAATTTTAAAATTCTTCAAATATTTAGAAAAAAAAAAATTAAATATTGTTTAATCATTTTACAGACACAATGTATAGTTACTTTTAAAACTATTAAATTTTGTTTATTTGTATCTCTGCACAAGCGAACAAAAAAACCATCTAAAATAAATAATAGTATTTTTCCTTGTTTGTGTAGAGTTTTATAGCATAATTTTTCTATATATACACTCAGTATTATGAAACAATTTGTCATTTCAATTATAAATTAACTTAGAGAAAAAAAAAAAAAAAATGAATGTGGAAATATTTAATTTTGAAAATTTTTTAATTCTGATAGTTTTTAGGATAAATTTTACATTAATTTTTTTTTTTGTTTTTAATTTAGCATTTTTTTTTACAAAGCAAACTATTAAATAAACAAGTTTAAATTTAACCGTAATTTGATCTAATACAATTTTTCTAAATAATTTAATTTTTTTTTTTCCTTTTTTCATTTAAATTTAGTAAAATAATCTAAAATTAGATAAAATTAAAAATATTTTAATATTTTTTTGTTTTTATTTTTTTATTTTTTTTTTCAAAGTATTTTCTTCCTTTTGTTTTTATAATATCTTAATTCCTTTTTTTTTTTATATTATTATATATGTATTTTGATATTGTCAAATGAAATATTTATACATTTTTACATTCTAATATATATGTATGTATGTATGTATTTTTTTTTTTGAGTTTTATATATATAATGTATATATACATATATGTTTATATATGTATATTTACATATAATATACATATGAATATTTCGGAGTTTTTGGTCTCATTTAGTACCTATATATTCTTTTAAAAATAATTAGCGTTTGTAATGTAAATTAAGTACATTTTTAATCTTTTATTTTGTTTTTTTTTTTTTTTTTTTTAAATAAAAAGTACATTTTGCTCATATATTTTATTACATATTATAAAATTTCTGTGTATTTTAGGTTTGATTTACATTTTTCTAAAAATTATACTTATACCTTTGGACTAAACTGAAATTATCTTGCTACTTTATATATTTTTTAATTAACACTAAACATACCATGACCAAATGACCGATTAAGAAATTTAAGAACTATTGCATTGAAAATGCTCATTATCATCATCTAATCGCTTTTGCACTGTGACTTCATCATGACTTTTTTTAAGAATTTTATATACAATTTATATTCTATTAATTTTTTTTTATTTATGTTTTGCTTGTTTTGAGTAATATGTACTTGTCGTATATCGTTATCTACCAGAATTGGTCATTTGACTGAATATGATAGATATAGGCAGGTTTCAAGTGTTGGTATGTTTAGTGTTAAACCTTACTCGTTGGCTTTGTCAAATTTCTAATACATTATTTAAGAACCTAAAACCTTAAACCGCAAGCAACTACCCACATTTTTATATAAATAATATTTTTTGAATAAAATTTTTGAGCAAAACCTACATTTTCATTAAAAGAAATTTTTTGTTTTTAAGTAAATTTTTTTAAAATCTAATAAAAATTAAGACTACTTTTTTAATTTTTTAACTAATTAATTTAAATAATAAATTTTATTTTATATAATTAAAAATATTGAAAAATAAAAATTAATTGAAATAAAAGAAAACTAAAACAATAATAATAATTAATATTAAAAAAAATAACAATAATTTTCAAAATAGAAAATTTTAACAAAAACTAATTTTTAAAAATATTTTAGATAGATTTTTTTTTTTGTTTTTAAATTAGGATAAAATTTATCTAGGAGATTTTTATTTTTTTATTTATTTTTTTTTTTCAAATATAGGTGGAATATTCAAGGACAGCACATTTTTATTTGTTTTTTTTTTTAATATTTTTTTTTTTTAATATCTATAAACTACTTAAATCTTAAACAAAACATTTTAAAATATAATAATTTTTTAATAAAAAAAAAAAAACAAAATAATAATAATAATAATAATAATTGAGAACATAGTTTTTCTTTTTCTATTTTCAGTTGAAATGAAGCATATAAAGATTTTTAATTATTTTAATCTAAATTGTTTTTTTTTTTTTTTGGGGTTTTCTATATTTTATATTTAATTTCTCTTCAAATTTTTATTATTTCTTTTGGGATATTTATTAATAATAATAATTTGGGAAATTTTTTTTTGCCCTTTTATTAGTTTTGGTTCTTAGTGTGATTATTATTATTTTTTTTTTTTAATTTAATTTAATTTTTTATTTTTTTTATAGAACTTCTTGTGTCATGTCTCAATAAGCAGCTTCTTTTAATTTTTCTACATCATTTTCTTTTTCAACCATTCCTTCATTTGTGGCATTATTCCATGCGCCATTCATGCTCTTTGACGATGAGAAACAGAGTTTCATGATGAATGGGAATTTAGTACCTGAAATAATATAAAAAAAAAATATTTTGGATTGTTTTCGAAAAATTGCATTAATTGAATAAGTAACAAAAGAAGCAAGCTCTAAAACCAGTAACACATACTTAAAACTACATAACAAAAAATATATATACTTTTAAACATGCAATATATTAGGGTTTTAAACCCATGAGATTCTTTAAAATCGGTTTTTCGGTATTGATATCAATATCGAAACCGGAAATATGTTTTCATATAATCAATCTTTCACATTAAGTAGATTTGTTGAATAATAAAATTTATGAAAATATTTTCAATTTATTTAATAAGCTTTCACTTTCTAATTAAAAAAATGTTTGGGTACTTATTTCCTTGCACCTTACAAATATATAAGATAACACTTGTGATCTAGTTAAAACTGGAACTTTAAATCAAATCGATGTGAATAAAACACCATAATCATAGTAATTTTACCATAAAATAAACAGAACTTTGGAGACCGATTAAAAATTTGTTTTAAATTTTGCTGTATGACAAAAAAAATAAGTTTTCAAACAAGACACAGCACACATATTCAATAAATATACTAACAAACTTATTTTTCGGACTTCAAGGACTTTGTAAATATTTTAATTACTACCGAAATACTGGTTATTCTTGATCTGGTATTGTCGGAAATTCGGTAGTCAAATTTTCTGGATCCCTATTTCGATAATACCGATACTTAAAACCCTACTAAGCACATAATATTGATTTGATTAAAATAATAATTGAATCTTTCAAAAAGGAGCTAGAAACACTATCGAGTTTTGTAAACTCAAAATGTTTGTCTCGACGGAAGAGTTTGAATAAATTTAACTAAAAAATGTATATATCTACCTAATTACAAAAATTTTTCCTGATTTTACATTTATAAACAGTAAATTCACATTACTCCTTTCTAAAAGTACCACATACTATATAGGCAATTACATATAAGTTTTTAAGTTAAAAACAATTTTTTGAGATCTTGTATATTGACTCAAAATTTTGAGTTTCAGTTTCAAAATCAATTCTCATTAGCTTGGTGGTCAAATTTCCAGACTTATGTACATATATTTCAAAATAATATTTACTATACGGCAAAATAATATTTACTATACTATACCTTTCAATGTATCAATTCTATCAGCAAAAAAAGAAAACTTAATTTTCTTTCGCGAAATTTTACTATTTATGAAAAATTTTTCTTTTTCTTCTAATTTTTAATAAAACGTCATATTCCACAGAATCCACAGAATTCAAATTCTATTAAAAAGTAAAAAAAAATTATAGTATAGAACTGGCTCTATTGGAGCTAAATATAAAATTGTTTTTTGTATAATAAAAATTTTTAATATAATTTTTTAAATTCATACAAATTTAAAGCAGTTGGCTTGAATATGTTATATATAAAATTTTATATTTTCTTCATCAATGAACATTAAAATGAATTGAATTGAAGAAATTTTTTAATAATCTTTAAAAATGTTTAAAATATCGAAAGGCGAAATTTCGAAGTAAATATATTTTTATGTATCTTTTTGTATTTTTTTATAAAAAAACTCAAATTTTTATGTAAAAATATCCTTTTCGCGATTTATTTTTAATGTTGTACATAATTTTAAGTTCTTATAATTTATATATGTATATATTGCATATATATTAATGGTGGAAACTCTACTTGTACATATTTACATTTTAAATGAGAGAAAAAAAAAAAGTTAAAAAAAAAATGTTTCTTTTTAGGTCGTTTGTCATATTTATTGCTATGTGATTTGAGCTTTTCCATCATAAAATTTTCATTCATGGAAGGAAAATAAACGTTGTCATACAAAAATTATTTATTATCGTTTGAATCGGAAATTGCTATAAATTTGTAATAAAATACAAAATAATTTATATCGTTTTCATATGCAATTTTTTATTTTTTTTGAAAGCAATTATGTTTATATACATTTTGTTTTACTTGTAATTATTAATGAATAGAAAATGTGATTGGAATATGTTTTTTATATTATTTTAATTTTTTTAAATATTGCTAATAAATATTGTTTAAATCAAATTTTGTTTTAGTAGCAGAGTTTTCAAATTCTGTACAAATTTAAATTTTTTTTTTATATTTTACTTTTATCATATAAGTATTAAATTATTTTTTAATTTAATTATAGTATATATTTATACAGAAAAAATCTCAAATGTCGCAGGAATGTATTAAATTTCTCATCAAAATAACGTCTGAAATGTTTTTTCAAGAACTCATTTCGATAATAAATCCTCTCCAATATGGATTTGGAAGAATGGTAAAGAAAATAGTTTTGGTTTCCATAAAAATATTTTCATACATGAATCCAAATTTAATGAGCAGTTTTTATAGAATTTTTTGAATGGTTGATAGAAATTATCTTTATTTCATATTGTAAAGGAAAATATATTCATATTTGTTAACTTAACATTTCAAGTTTTTATCTTGTCTCGTATATTAAAGAAATATGATTTTAACTTGATTCCATTTTTAATATTTATATATATATTTTTAATATACGAAATAAGATAGAACTATTTTCACTATTACTTGTAATTTTTTTTTTATTGAATTTCACTTTTCTTTATTCTTTAAAAAAAAAAAAAGTCAACATAATATCAAATACTGCTAAAAGTCAGAACAAAATTCTTTTGATTCGTAAGAGTATATAATATGTGTAATATGTATAATATTATTATAGAGATAATGGAATAAATAGAAGACAACACTTAATTCTAAACTAAATCACTTTAAATTTAAAAATCTGAAAATGGAGCCAATTGAAATAAAATTTACATATAATTTAGTTTTTTTTCTAATAAAGATTTTTATTTCAATAACTAGTAATATCTGGTAATAGAAATTCGAGTAAAAATAGTTTTTATCATGTATGACGAGTAAATTGATAACTTTAAATGTAAATTATAAAATTCATTAAACTGGCTTTTTTTTTTATAAGATATCCAGTGTTGTAAACCTCTAGTAACGATCTCTATTTGATTTTTAAGCGAGCTGGGTTCTCGCTCACCCAGTTTTATGAATTTGATAGTCAACATTCATTTTAAATTCTTATTTATTTATATTTTGTTGTTTTAAATAAGAAAAAAAAAAAAACAAACAAAAGCGTTTGTCTTCAAAATCACGCACTGACAGATCAAGTCTATTATATGAGAATATTTTCACTCCGTTTGATATTAAAGTAATCCGAGTAAACATTTTCTTTACGTTGGCAGAGTGCATTTCCAACACTAATACTTGGAAAAGACAATCTATTTGCGAATAACATCAAGTAGCATAAACGTACAAATATTTTCAGTAACTAATAGTGTCAACAAAACACTTTATTAATTCAATATATTGCAAAATTTTCTAGTAGAACCATATCACAAATTCACCACAATAAAAAAAAATATTTTAAACTATGTATTAATAAAATAATTTACACATTTTATAAAATATAAATTGAAAAAATGTTAAATACATGCACTTATAATAAAATAACAAATCTACTTAGGTGTTATCATTGACTTCTCTATATAAAGACTACACATAGAAATTTTTATCTGTCAAATGGTTCGACCAAAATAAATATACACTGTAGGAAAAAAACTTATTACATTTAAAAAAAAATTTAAATAATTAGAAATTTTATAATATGAAGAATATAAATATTGTTAAATATTTGAATCTAAATATTTTTTAAATGTACGAAGGTAAACTAATTTAACTTAAAGCATCAGCGAAGATTGGCGGCTTTGTTATCTGGATAGTGAAAGTTCGACATAGGGTAAAGGCAGGTATTCTCAGCCGGTACCAATTCTCAGCCACTTTAACTTTGCCCATGAGTATTAGGAAAAGTATACATCTCCGCCAAAAAACCAAAATTGAATTTAAAAGAGTGTTTATTCCTCTACTCGTATGCAAAAAAATAAAATAGTTCGGAATTAAAATAATTGATTAAAAAGTATTAATTTCAAACAAGTTTGTCGATGCGATCAGTTCGGTACAAAAAATTAGAATTATATGAAAAAAGGTGTTCAGATAAACGAGCTTAAAAATCAAAATTTTTGTAAAAAATTAAAGTTATAGTGGTTTAAATTATTAAAGGAGATAATTATCTGCATAAATCAAAAAAAATTGGTAACTTTTTTTTTTATTTTACTCAAAATTTTCACATGGTCGAGATTACATTCCAAAATTTTGGGTAAATTTAATTGTCAGCCACCCCGGCTGAGAATAGAGTTCGATGCAAAATTTTATTTAAAAACAAAAACAACTAAATTTGACTGTTTTTACATTTAGGAACCTATAAAACAGCTTAAATATCGTTTATAATGAGCTGTACCAATTATCAGCCGGGGTACAAAAGTTTTTTTTTCCTTGTGGCCGACAGTAATATCTTCATACTATCTTTGAATTCTATTCTCGGCGACAATACTGCAGATGACGGGAACCACTCAGAATCGACTGAAAACCAAAAACAGTTCTTGGGGGGAAAAGGTCCCGTTTCTGAATTAGAATGAATCTCTTAATTTTTTTTCCATTCAATCTTTTTTTTTTCGACTGCACGCTTTTTTTTGGCCGTCACTGTAAAAAAAAAAAAATTTGAACAGGGGTCCCCCCTATCAAATGGGTTTTAAACACTATTCTTTTGTATTGCCAAAAATATTACGAATTTTCAGCATATTCCGTAATATTTTTGGCAATTTTTTTTTATTGAAAATTTAAAAAAATTATTAATATTAATTATACTTACATGTCAAATTGAAATTCCTTCTTTTTCTTATAAAAAAAAAAGAATTTTAAAAATAAAAATAAATTTTTCATACAAAAATTTGATTTTTATATGAAAAGTTTATTCGACCTTAATACATAGACAAATTTGATGTTTCGTCTTTTATATAGAGAAGTCAGTGGTGTTATATAAAAATTAGTTTCCAAAATAAAATTCTTGAACATGGAAAATTATAGATTAATATGTGAAAAACAAATAACATTACAAGAAGAACAAACAAACAACACAAAACTATATCTCTATATATAAATTATTTAATTTTTTTTTTTCGCACTATTTTAGTTTTGTTAAAATAGTAAATTAAATAATTTATATGTTAGCGATAATAAATAAAATTTAAATTGCTTTTTATATAATTTTAATGATGAATGTATGTTTTTTTTAGCGGAAAAATTCAATACAGTTTTCCTTTTTTTGCATTTTTTTTTTCGAAAATTTTTTTTATTGAAAGCTTTTGAAATATTTAAATTGATTTCTGTTTTGCGTTTTTAAAATAAAAATGTGTAATATTTATTGATTTAATTTTTTTTTCGTTAAAAAAACATACATTGATTATTATTTGACTTGAAAAATGTATATTATACGTATACATTTTGCTTTGAAAATTCAACGGAGTGTTTTGCTTAATATTGAAAAAAAAAAAAAAATAAAAAATAAGAAAAACTGAGTTATACATCATCTTAAGTCTCATAAACTGAGAATAAATAATATCAGTCGTCAGTGAAAATATAAACATGTTTTCACAAAGAATTGATATAAAATAAATAAGAATTTCTTATTTTTTTTTTATTTTTTTTTTTTATAGGATCAGCAAAAATTACTATTTTATTAACACCACACACAGTATCATTCTTCTGGTCTTATATTTATATATATTAATAATAATAAAATTCAAGAAAATTTGTTATGAATGAATCGAACTGGAATAAATAAATATTACGTAATGGGAATTATGCATATAATCGAAAAATATAAATAATATGTATTTTATGTAGAACATAGAAGATACATATTATACGGCGTGTATATATTTTTTGTTTGAATTTATATTTAAAAATTATATAAATTTATATTTGAAATGAATTATTAATTCAAGTCTTCAATTTTCCTTTTTCGAAAGGATTTTTAATGCTTGTTTTCTCATTCTTCTAAAGAAAATATTTTAAAATATAAATTATCGCTCTCAAACAGAATAGCTTTCTCATACGCTGCTTTTATCATATACGGATTAGAAAACTTGAAAACACAATATTTCTATTTCCAGAGTACCATAGTTTTCGCGAGCTGATATAATTTTTTGTGTATATTCATTCCATATAAGTATTACGAAAAACTATATATAATACGATTTCAAATGCCAAATCTGAGTTTTTTCTTTGGCGAAATGCGGAATAAAAAAATAATTATAATAATATTTTTTAATTAGTTCATATTTTTATTTATAATTAACAACATAATGTGGTAATATAAAAATTTACCAATTTGATATAAAGTGAATTAGATTTTACGTAAATCATAGTATATTATAACCTTATTAGTAGTATATGTTATGTTATACTATGCATAATGTATGCATACATGTTAGCATGTTTTTTGGTTATAAAGAACAAACCAATATTTCCGGTTGAATTATTGAAAATAGTAAACATCATCAAAAATAAAACATCATTTTCACGTCATATGCGATTTCTCTTTAAATGAATAAATAATTTTTATAGGAACCAATACATTATGTTTGTTAATAAAAAAAAAGGATGTCGTAACAACAATGAAAACTGTTGGCTGTTAAATTTTCTTCAGATTGAAATTAAATATTCTGATATTCAAATTTTATTTCCAGGTAAACTTTATTTTCTGGTTTTTTTTTTTTTTTTTTTGCTAAATAAGCAATAATTTTATGAAAGAGTTTTCTTTTCGTAAACATAAAAGAATAAATATTCATTTCTAGGGGCTTTGAAAGATGATTATGATGTTGAAAATCATGATACATATTACGAAAAAAAAGAAGAGCTTTTATTTTGTTATCCACAGTTTAAGTTTTTCGTATTTTACTTAACATCAGCATATATAGCAAATTTGTGTTGCATTAAGTACGTAAGCTTTGCTATCTTAAATTTTCGAATGTAGTTAGAAGATTTAATAGAAGATTAAATGAAGTTTTTATTTGTTTTTTTTTTTTTTAACTTTTTATTTTATTTCTCAACCTTATGAAAAATCATTTATTATACTAAAGAGTAATAATAATGATGAAAAATGACCAATCAAAATAATAATGACATCATTTTGATAATACTGTGCATGGTTTGATTGCAATTTAAATTTTATTTTTCTTTTAAGTTTTAAAAAATTCTTACCTTTACCCTCAATTGGTAAATGATTGCATTTCATAATTGCTAAAACTGCTTGTGCAATATTTGAAAATTCAATTAAACCAGATGATGATCTTTCTGTTTTTAATGGGAACATTCTAACTGACGTTGGTGGTACTTCTTTAATATTAAAAATTCCTATTAATTGTTCTTCAGTTAATCCAGGTGGTGTGTTGAAAAAATGTAAAATCTAATAAAAAAAAAAAAAAAATTAATTATATTATATCCCTTGTACATCATCAATGAAAATTTATAGATATTATTTAAAAGAAAAGCTTTATACTTACTTTGCTCGGTGGTTGAATTCGATTTTTGCTTGCTTGTGCCGGCGATAAGAATCGATTATTTTTCGAGCCGGTATATTCTTTAAAACTTGGTGTATGATCAGGAAGACTAAATGGATTTATGACTTCCGATAGGAAATTTTGCTTAGAGAAGGCTATTTGTATTTTACCATTATTTCCAACAGGAATGTTATTTAAATGTTGGACACAACGTTCGACGGCAACGGAATCACCCATTTGTACCATAGCTGTACCTTCTTTTGTCTTTAAGAATTTTATCTGAAAAAAAAAACGGAGAAGAAATTTTAATATAAGAGATTTCGGAAATTCTTTATGCTGTTAAATAAAAATTATTCTTCCTTTAATAATGAAAACCTATATTGTTAAAGATATGTTTACGAAAACATTTCATTTTCAGAATTAATTTTTAAATTGTATAGATTGATTTTTACGGCAAACATTTTTCTTATTTCTTTAATAATTCTGTACTTGTGGGAACTACATTATAAAAGGTCAAAAAAAAAAAAAAATTAGACAAAAATATACATAAAATTTTAAAAATAAGATAAATAAAAAAAATGTTTCCTTTACTTGTACATAATATTTTTTATGTTCAAACACAAATTGATTTCAAAAATCATTTAAAATATGATATTTTTAAAAATAATAATATTTTTCATTGAATTTTGACTGAATAAGAAGAAACAAATTTTTTTTTTTTTTTTTTTTTTAAAGAAAACAAATAAATAAAGTACCATGCCGAAGATCCTTAGGGAAATTAAATTTTTTTTTTTGTTATTTTATTGATATTTTTCATATCAAAAATTAATTTCTTTTAAATATTTTATTGATACAAATTGAAAATTAAAAACAAAAAACAAAAAAAAATTTTTATTTTTCCAAAAATAATCAACAAGAAAAATTATTTAGCTTCCAGATTGTTTATTATATATACGTTTATTATATATACATTAGTTCTGAATGTTCTGATTGATTTTTTTGCTATTATTGGCCTTTTAATCTATATATATATATATTTTTCGGAACAATTTAGATATAAAATACATAGTAAAATTTTTTTAAAAGAAATTTAATTAAGAAAAATGTTATGCTTCAGTTAGTTTATGAATACCATTGTACTTCATTAGAATGTATATATACGTATAAAAAAGCATTAAATACTTTGATTGGTGTATTTAAATTAATTATTTTTAGTAGATTTATATTATATTTGTAAAATTTTATAATTTAATTTTCTATATAATTTATGAATATTTGGATTTACATTTTTGTATTTATTCTACTTGTATCACTTTACTTTACATCATATAATGTAAAAAATAAATTAATATCGATATTTCATTAGTTGGAATTGTAGTATAAATAAAGTTATTAGGAATTATCCTCGAACACTATAAATATTTCGAGTTGTTATAAAGAAGACTCTCTTAAAATTTAAATTTCACTGTCAAAAATAAATTCAATTTTTGAAATTTTAATTCAATTCAAAATTTTAAATCATTTTGAATGTGTAGAATTTCACATGGTACGCACAATAATCATAAACTCTCATTCAAAATTTTTTGTTAGCATATAGAATTATTGTCTGCTCGCATGACGTGTAAAGTAAATATTTATCCATCGTAAAGTTTAATTTCATTTAAATTGAAAATTTTCACAAAAATTAGAATATGAATATCACTCTCCTGATATCATATTCAATTTTAAAATGAAAATTGAAATCTTCCTTTTAAGTTTAATATGACCGCAAAAAAAAAATTATATCCACTATATTTTCATTAATTTATTTAAATTTTTTTTTTATTTGACATTACATATAATTTTACCATAAAAATGAAAAGCCCATTTGAAATTTTACGCTTTTAAATTAAAAAACAATAAATTTCCATGAATCTTGTATAATGTTTGTGCAAATGATAAATTGTAATTGTAACTGTACGAATAATTTTTACAAGTTAAAATAATAATAATAATAAAAATAATAATAATAATGAAAATAAAAATAATAATAATAAAACTTTTGATCTCTTGAAATTGAAAAATTTAAACCAGAATTTATTGTTTAAATTAATACTATATATATATCTTATATTCTTATGGGATTTGCATACTCTTAAATACAAATACAGTGAAAAATTAGTAACTATACTATATTATGTTGTGTAGTAAAAATGTAAATTAAATATAAAAGCCGCAAAATAATTTAGTGTTATCAAATGCGACACACATTTTCATCTGACTAATATAACTTTATTTATCATAAAATAATGTTAAAGTAGATGTATGTAGCATGCATTCATTTATGTTTATAATTTATATATTATTAACATCAACATTGTCATCGTATAGTATTACACCTTAAAAAGTAAACATAAAATTAGTTGTTATTCTCTGACTTTCAACATCATTATGTATGTTAATTAAGTATATATATTATATATATTTATTAGAGAAAAAGTTTGTTTTTTTTGAGGAAAATGATTAATTAACATAAAATTATATGAAGTAATATATAAAATTATTATATTATCTCTAATTAAAAATTAAAATTTTAAAAGATAGATAACTATAGATTTGATTAGCAGGATCCGCCTTCACCCTTTCACGTAGAACAAGTCGACAAGGGTTCTTAGGCAAAACTCAATTATTGTGGTCATCTCTGGGAAATCATTAAATTGTTTTTATCCATTAAATATCTAAACAAAAACAATATCTTTGTGGGTTTTTGATCGTGATTAACTATCAATTAAATAAATGAAAAGTCAGTTGTTGTTTTTTTGACAATCTCGTTTTCAACTGCTAGAATTGCTAATTGCCTCAGTTTTCTTTGGCCGTAAGTATTGTTCTAAAAAAGTTTTTAACCCTTTAAGAACACTAAATAATATTTAAGTTCAAAATGGTAATAAATCAAAGATCAATTTGGAATCCATTGAACATTATATACCATAGCATCAATCAAATCAAAACATTAAAAACTAAACATTTTAAAGACAAATTGATTATCACACCACATAATTGATTTCTAAATTGTTTTAAGGAAATTTTTTTTTTAAGAAAAAGAAAAATTAGATGAACAAAATTAACTTTTTAAGGGGTAAAAAAAAAAAAAAAAATGAAAGAAAATTTAAGAGATTTTTTTTTTTTATTATTATCATAAAGAAATAAATCAATCGTATATTAAAGAAAATTTATTTTTTAAACTTTAACACATCATCCAGATCTTAAAGAAGAAAAACGAATGCCTAACATTAACTTCCTTATCAAAAGTATGTGTATGGTGAAATTAACTAACTTGAGTAATAAATCAAAAAAGTTTATTTTGTATTTATGTTGTATAGTATATATATATATATTATAAATATAATTTATATATACATAATATAATATAAGAATGTACGTTTTATTTTTTTATATAATATAAAACCTACATTTTATTTATGACATACATAAATGTATATGTATGTTTATTATGTATACACAACTTGAAAGCAATTTAGTATGAATTAAGGAGATGAATTTTTTTTTTCGCATCCTTAACCTAATATCAGCTTAAGTTTTTATTTTATTTTTTATTTTTATTTTTTGTTTTGAGGGAAAACGGAATAAAAAAAAAAAAAACCGAAAAACTTTTGATTTTAAAAAAAGGAAATAAAATAATAACGCCTCAGTAAAGGGATGAAAAATAAATTGCTTAACATTATATTTTTATACATCAGAAAGATGTGTTGTGAATTGTACACGTCATATATTTTCTATTGAATAAATTTATATAAATAAATGTATAAAAAAAACCTTTTCTTATATACGCCTGTAGGGTAAAGAACTGGTTAATTAGCTAATTCTAGAAATGGTCTCAAAGGGTCAAATAGCTTCTTACTTGGCAATTCAGATTCACTTTTTGTTCGGGGGGGATTAGTGTCTTCTTTTTAATTATTTTGAACTAGTTAATTTAGTAAGTAAAGTTCTGCATTTTATTTAACGTTCTTGTCGAAGTGTTCTTTTCTTCCCTTCAGGGGTTTAATATACCTACATAATGTGAACCTAAATATTTTTAAATACATATACAAAATATACATGTAAAAAACATAAATATATATATTTAATCCTTTGAATTGTCAAATTTACTTATAGTTACAGATATCTTTATTTTATTTTAATGTAAATATTAGAGGACCAAAGTTTCAATATATTTTAGCTTTGCTGTTGAATTGTACTTAAAAAAAAAAGAAGAAAAATTTAATAAAATTTGTTGGGAAATGTTGTATATTATTATATAGGAAATAGAATTATACATATACTATATGTTTATTATTTTGTTAGACGAAATAAATAATAAAGCGTATATTTTTTTGCACATGAATAAAAAGCATATTTCGGACTCTAAAAATAATAAAGACAGGGATTATACTTAAGTTAGACTGTTAGAGAACATTCGTAATACGATTTTGCATCCACATATATAAAATTTGAAAATTGTATTTTGCAAGGCTTAATTTATTTTTAAATAATGATCGAATATGTCTCCTCTTCAAGACATTTATTAATTTTTATTTTTTATATAAACTAAAATTATGTTCGTTCACTCTTAAAGTATCATGCACCTACTTTACATTATATAACTACATACATATTTCATATTCTTTTTCCTTATAATAAGTATTCATATTTACATTAAAAATTGAATATTAAAAAAACATTATAAAACAAGTGAAAAAGGATCCAGAGTAGTAAAACATGAAAAGGACACTTTTTCTTTTTTTTTTTTAAATAATGAAAACCCATTTATACCTTTTTTTCATTTTTTTTATTATGTACCCAAATATAATTATGATAGTCTGTTTTAGCCATTTATCACTTCGCTTTTATTTTTTAGTATTATTTATTTTTGTTCAAGCCTTTATTTTGGGGAAGTTTTTCCTACACTACAGAGTCGAAACAATATTCGAAATTGGTTCACGCTCAAACAGAATTCAACGATAATGCCGATAATAACGCGGTTTTCTAAGTAAACTCTAAAAAAATTATTCAAGAGCGTTAATTTGAAATTCTCTGTATAATAAAGAATGTAGAGAACATTTCTAAAGTAAACAAGAAAAAAATATTATTTGAAAAAAAAAAATAAAAATTAATTTAAATGATGGGTATAATTTAATTCATTTTGTATTCAAAGCCGCGCACAAAATGTTGCGAATACGAATTTTTTTTTTTATTGAATATTTTATTTAAGATTCTATCTAAAATATGTACTGTGTATTATGTATGCAGTATATATATTATTACATATAACAATGATAGAACAGAAAATGAAATAAAAATTAAACAATTTTTTTTATCGGAGGTTGTGAATCGTTAAAAACAAAAAAATCTCAATTGTATAAATTTTGAATAATAAAATATAGTTAAAAATTTTCGTCAACATTATTATATTGTGTTGAATTAATTTTT
This sequence comes from Hybos culiciformis, assembly GCA_964007475.1. NCBI lineage: Eukaryota > Metazoa > Arthropoda > Insecta > Diptera > Hybotidae > Hybos > Hybos culiciformis. Next base: position 101,375,056 of record OZ023274.1, read on the forward strand.
TTTTTTTTTATATTCTGTAATTACTTTTGCGATGATGTGTAATCTATGATGTGTAATAATATAAAATTGGCACAATTTTTGAAATATAAAATTAAAATTGAAATCAACTAGGTATTTTATTTCAATAATTATTACACGAATTTTTCAAATTTATTTCTATAGCTAGTTTTTTTTTTGGGAAGTATATAGTTTTCGTGTTCGAAAATAATTTTGATATGTTTTTATTTAGAACTTAGATAATTCCTTTTTGCAAATTTCGATTCTGGCGAACAATTATTAAAAAAAAAATCTATTTAGCATTGAAATTATTTCTAAACTACTAATTTAAAGGTGCTAAAACCTGTCTGTCCGCTGTAACACTTTGTTTTTTAAACTTTCAATATAATATAAACGTTACAGGATCAGTGTATCAGTATGCATCAGTGATGATCGTGCAAATTAATTATTATAATAAACAAACAATAGCAAAACCCGTACTCGAAATTTTCGACTAATGAGTCGAAACTCTTCAAAAATCGAAAGCCCACATTCATTGCATTTATTTATAATTTGTTGTTGGGAAAAAAACTATCACAGAGTTCATTGTAAAATATGTGAAAAGTTTTTAATTTGATAGCGTGCGAGACCGGACGAACATCCAAACATGCTATTTTGTAATTATATATAGCATACTTGGCCAAACTGCGGCTCCCGAGCCGCATGAGGCTCTCGTTCCTCTTCACTGCGGCTCTAGCCACGTTCGCAGAAATACTGTTAAAAATTGATTTTAAAAAATACAATTTAAAAAAAAAATCGTCAAAATATCCTCTTTTAAAGAATGCAGCGTGTAAATTGATTTCGATATTTAGTACTGCTGTGAATCTTTGTATTCAACAATTAAATCGAAGCACCGTTCCCAGCTAACAAATGAACATTTAACTGAGCTTATTTGTACGGCACTAACAAGTTATGAGCCAGATTTTCAACGATTCGCGGTGAAGATACAAACACATAAAACAACAACATCTACTAGTAAAGAATAAAAATTTTCTATAAGTATTTTTAATGTATATGAATGTATTTTTTAAATAAATTATGAATGAAAATAAAGATAAATGAAAATGACAATTAAGACAGTTTACATGTTTAAAACAATTTCTAATTGCGGCTCTCAACAATTCTGATTTTTGTAATTTCGGCTCCTGTCGGGACAAAGTCTGGCCACCCCTGATATATAGGAATATTGATAGCTCGTAAAGAATCAATAAATACACTCGTTTTATTTGGATTAGTCTGTTTATATACGAAAATTTACGCAATTTTTCATCATAAATATTCAAAACAAAAATATGTATATATTTTATTTTAATTTTGGTAAAACTATTAAAGAAAGTATTTTTTGAGAGATTTAAAGAAAGGTCGATAATTGTGTGCCTGTAACTTTCAAAACGGAACTAAAAATAATTAGTTTTGTAGAATGTAGACCAACAAAAAAAAAAAACAAAAATGTTTGACTTAATACTTGACTGAACTTTTTGAAACTCTTATACATTTTATGATATTATATGAACTTTTTTGACCGAAAACGACGAATACTATAAAAAAACAAATTATATTTATTTATTTTAATCCAATAGGCCTGTTTTGAAAATTACAGACAAAGCTATAAATAAAATTTAAACAAGAGCAAGAGAAAAATCTAAAAATATAACTTAATTTATATATATAATTTCTTTTGGAACAAAGCCAATAACTATGTGTTGAAAGAAAAGCGACAAAACGCAAAAAAAAACTTTCCGCCACTATGAAATAATGTAGTTTTACATTACACATATCAAGTTTTGTAAGTTAAAATTCAAATCGGAAATTTCTTTTATCGCATTTAGTTTAAGAAAATCCTATATCTAAATGTCCTTAACAAATAATAAGTTAGTATATATTTATATATAAGCAATTGTATTTACTTAAAAACTAATTTTTAAATTTTTTATTTTTCGATAATATATCATGAACTTGTGCTTCAATTCAATTTTTGCTTTATAGGTCAGCTGTCGCGCACATTAATATTTATAATGAGACCATTTTAATTTGTTTAATGAACAATGACCATGAAAAATATGGGATATATTATTTTCTAAATGTCAACAGAACCACAATTTCTTTTACGTTTTGTTCGAATAAAAATTAACAAAAAAAAAAACATAATATTTAAATTTTACTTTTATGAAAAAAATCTTTCCAGAAATAAAAATAAAAACAAAAAAAAAACCTTGTTGTGAAAAATCAGAAATCCCAATTGAAATAAATTGTTTCATTCAATATACTTGAAGATATTATATACGTAAATATTTACGTAGGTATTATGGTATGAAAAAGTTCATTACTTTTTGAGTTTTGAATGATAGCCAATATTCTATTTTAATATATCAATTATATATATTGTTATGGAGATAAAGAGTTGAACAAAAAAAAAACAAATTAATTCGAATATTTTTATCATGGTAATTTCAATTATTTAAGCTGTTCTCCATGTAATTGCTCCAACAATCCCTACATCATATTCAGAAATAGATCCATATATTAACCATCAACAAAATATATTTTGGTATATTTCCCGGAATCTTCCAAATTTTATTTTGATTTTTAAAGCTATTTCTTAAAGGCTAAACTTAAGCTAAACTTAAGGGAAACCGGTGTAATGAACTTTTCTATCTAAAATGCCTTATGTGGCTCCGCAGATAAAAACCAATTAAGAATTTCAATATCAAAAATTCTTTCAAGCAATATCATTTGAAATAATACATATTTCCACAGACAAACGTCTGTGTACATATTCATATTTGTCTGTGATATTACTTAATTTTCTGTTGCATGATATCATATTTTTTTTCCATTCATATTTTATCATTGTAACATAATTTTAACTGACAATTATTATGTGTGAGTGTACATGCAGACAGATTGAAAGTGACTTAAATGATGTCCTAATAACATACACTCGAAATACATATTACATAGAGTTGGCGTTTATGAATTGAAGAAAATTAATACAAACTGTAAAAATTTAATAGAAATTTCTCCAATACACTTTATATATGCTTTTCAAATTGTTATTGAATGAATATAGAAAAAGAAAATACTTCAAAAATTGTGATGTGAAAGAAAAAACACTGTTTATTGTGAACCACCGAATGGGTACCATAAAGCCATCAGAAAACCATTAAGAAATCGTCACATTCTAACAATGTCACAATACAATGTAAAGCATATTAACATCAATTAGGAAAACTATATACATATTTAATTCATCAAACTTTAAGAATCAGTCTGGCAGCCAAAACTCTTTGAGATATAATTATGTGATTCTTGGCTCAAGGCAGTCAAATCAAGGTTTTAACAAACATTTCAAATAAATATTATATTTTTATCGAATTTAATACAAATATTCGATTAATATCGCATCTTTAATTTAAATCTAGTTACTACAATCAATTGCGCCGACTCAACAATAATGAGCAGAAAGCATATACACATTTGAATTAAATCATCTAAGCATTTTTATTTATCTTAAATTATAATAATAAACATAAAATCTTCTATACATTCATACAACCTTTTTTTTTTATTCTTCACACACAAAATAATTTTCTATTCAAATTAAATATGAAACTACAAATTCGGTTGGTAGTCGAAGCAAATTTGTTGTCGAGTTTAAACCTAAAAAGTAATAATGCTGCTATTTTATTATCAGCAGCAGCTAATTTTCCACCTATATTAAAAAACAAAAAAAAAAAATAATTGATTACACAACTTAATAAAATCAAAAAAAAAAAAAAACATAATAAATAGTGCAACCAATAAAACTAGTACAAATGATATTAACGAAAATATAATCGAAATAAATTGAATTAGATAAAAAAAAAAAGATACAGATAATGGAACAGATTGTGTTTAGCAATTTAAAGTAGAACAACAAAAAATAAAATTCGCGCAATTGAATAAAAATATGTCGGGAATTTTCTTAATAATCGCATATTATGATGGCAAAAAATCGCAATAGAAAAAATAAAAATAATTTAAATAATAATAATAATAATTATTCGCATGAATCTCAAAGAAAATTATCAAGTGAAAAAACACAAAATTCAGATGATTCAAAAAATATGCCTGGTACGAGTCAAAATATTGGCTCCTCCTGCTATAATATAAAAAAATCTAAAAATACAAATAATATTTTACAAAAATTACAAAATTCGATAGAAACAAATGATGAAGACGGAGAATCAAGTGATGCTGTTACAAGTGATGGTGATTTTGTTGAGAAAATAAATTTTCCAAAGACACAACAACCACAACTACAATTAAATAAGCAGCAACAACGATCTAATTGTGATCAACAACAATTATTAGAAAATGAGAAAATTCCTAAACAACTGATGCAAAATAACAACTTAATGTGTGATGAGAAAAATAATTTTAAAGAGCAAAAAACAACAGAAGAATTATATGCTGAATGCCAGGAGCCACCAAAACAAAAAATTAAATTATTAAATGGAGAAAATTTAATAACAACAAAATTAGAGCAAGAGGAAGTGAATGGTGATTATTGTCAACAAGAAAATGTATCACGTAAAAAAGCTCATTCTCATTCAAAAAGCTCTGCTGCTACTATTGCTCTAGGTTTAATAAAAAATAATATTAATGTGAGTGAACGTCATGCTAAACGTTGGGGAATCAATTCAAAAACAGTCGTCGATGAAAGTTTGCCGCGTTTAAATCGACCTCCAGCTGGAATATTTGTAAAAACATTGCCGTCATCGTCATCATCGCAGACATCCTGTGAGAATAATGATGATGACGTTAACATAATTAAAAAAACAGATAAATTTTTTAATCAAAATAATAATAAAATAATGGGACAAAATCATTCAAAAACAAAAGATGTACCACCACCATCACAACCACCTTTTAGAACAAGTACCGTTGACGATTCAAATTTAACTAATCGACAACGAAAATCAAGATCACAATCTCCGCCAACATCATCATCATCATCTAACTTCAATAGCACTGCCAAATCATTTGAAAAACCATCGAAAGAGCCAATTGTAACAGAGCCGCCGCTATCGCCGCAGAATTCATTTGATAGAACATTACCTGATGACCGAAAATCGGGAAAATTTGAATTACCCAAAATTAGTATAGCTGATTATAGTAAAAAACCATCGAGAAAAACATCAGAACCAGAAGTTTTTTATGAGTTCGATGAAATTCATACAAATTTTAATGATAGTTCGAATCAACCGCAGATAAATAGTTTTCGAAAGGATTTTAATCGTTCATCTCCAGTTAATGTTGGACTTGAAGATATCGAAGAAGAAGATGAAAATGAAGATGAATCAAATTGTAAGAAAAAATTAGGAAAAAGCAATGAAGAATGCTTTAATTATTCATCCAATACACCAGATTCAGGGTTTTATTCTGCGAATAATTCATCAAGTGAAAGCTGTAAAGTTCTAATCATTAATAGTTGTGATTTATTAAATGACGACCAAGATAATAATTTTCATGGTGCACCGAGAAAACTAACAGAAAAAGTTATCGTCAGTGATCCATATTTCATTCAAGATACCAGTTATTCAAATGTAATTCAAAATCACAGCAGCTATGAAGGTTCCTCGAATGACCATAATATTTTAATTGACATTACTAGTTTGCCAGATGTTGTTGTCGAATCTACAAATTCGAAATTAAATAAAATTGATGGTCACCACAGTAACAAGGTTAATAATGTGAATAAAAGTAAAAGTGTCCATTTCATTCCAATGCATGTCGAAGCAACGAATGACACTATAATTGCTGGCCACCATCAGAATGAAACAGTTATTGAAGAAATTTTCGAACCTGAAATTTCGTTTTCATTGAAAAATAAAAAAAATATTAAAAGTACAAACACAAAGGAAAATCTTAAACAAAGTAATAGCAATGATTATGAAAAGGAAAATTTATTGGCAACCAAATTAAAAGAGGAAAATGAATTGCGGAAAAATGATGGAATTCATGAAACATCAGAAACAGAGCAAAAGTAAAGTATTTTATAATAAATAGTTTTAAATAAATTTTACTTGTTTCTATTTATACTGAGCTATATAATTGAATTAAAACCGGTGCGCCGGAACCTGAGAAAATAATTTGATCAAGATGATGAAGAAAGTATTATTAATTAGGTGTACAGTTTGACTAAGAAACTTAAGAATTATTTCAGAGTTTATTTCTCGGATATTTTTAGAATTAATTTTTTTATTTTATTTATTTTCTTTTTCCTTAAATATTTGATTTATTAATGGAAATTTCAAATACCGTATTTTCTGTATATATTATATACCTATATATTTATAGAAAAATTGAAGAAAAATTTCTTTTAAAATGAATTCAATACAGAATTTTTTATGCGTTTTATTTATATTTCCCGAATTTTTTTTCGATAATTACATGTTTTGCACCTACATACTGTGAATATTTTCGATTTATGTAGGGCACCGAGACAATTTTCATCCAAAATTTCTATGTTTTGTTAGTTTCATTTAAAATAAATAAAAACATACATTTATATGATTTGACTTAAAGTGTATATATAGAATGTAAGGTTCAATTATGGGTCCGTGCTTTAATCTTTGAATATAGAATATAAACATTTTGTTAATTTTATTATTTATTTAATTTATTTTGGCAAAAAAAATTTTTTTTTTTAATTTCTCAATTAAAAAAATAATTATAAACATATATTTACGTCACAAAAAGTATTTATTTATAAATTGGAAAAAAAAATAATAAAATTATTACCAGAAACAAGTCGAGTGTTTTTTTTTGAAAATTTACACGATATAAAATGGAGCTTTATTTTTGGAAAGCAAATTATTTTTGTTATTCTTTAGAAATAAAAATGAAATCAGAATGTAAGAATATAAAATATAAGGCATAAACTTACATATAGTTTTATTAAATTTATTTCAAGATTTTTGGAATTAAAATGGGTATAATAATATAATCGTATGTATTAAAATTATACTATCAAAAGCCGAATATATATGAAATCTTTTCAAAAACCACCTTTCTTAATTTGAAAATAAGAATATCAATTTACTAATTTATTTTATATTTTAACTTTACTAAGGTTTTCATGTCGTGAAAAACAAGTAGAAAAATAATTTTGTAAACACATTAATGTATCTACTATTTCCTATATGTACTTCATTTTTTACACATTTCAGTTCAATGTTTTTTTGTTTTTTCTTTTTTTTTTGTATATTTGCATATTCCCATAAAAAAAAAATTGTAGCAAATATTTTTAGCGATTTTATTCAACCCCCGCTAAATTATAAAATGTTTGCAAATTTAAATGAAAATGTTTAATGTGTAATTTGTACCACACATTTTAAGATGAGACAGATGAAAAATTATTTTCATTAATATAATAATTTTTATTTTTGGTATAATAATAAAATTTCTATCCGACTTGCTGTCTCGCTCAGCAAAATCGAGATAACAATTTTGAAACGGAAAAAATTATTAATATTTTTATGATAGACCCACGGTATATTACATTTTTATTACTATATGGTTTATAAAAACTTTATTTTATAATTTTAGGAAAGATTCGTTAAATCAAGAAGCGGTTCAGTTTCAACTTGTTGAACTGGAAAATGCTCGAAAAGCAACAAATATTGCTCAGCAAAAAGCTAACGAACTACAATTAAAAGTAGAGAAATTAGAAAACAAGCTGTCAACGAAATCATGGAATATCGAACGTTAATATACATATATGTTTAATTTTAAATTAAAAAAATTCACATTTTATTTTTATATACTTTTTAGGCTTAGAAGGTGAACTTAAAGCTGCTTTCATAGAAGATGAATGTATTAGAAAAAGATTAAAAAATTTGGAAGATCAAAAAGAGGGAATTAAACAGAAATTTGCTGAAGATGAAGAGGAATATATCAAAAATTATGGTAGTAAAATTAGTTTTTCCTATAATTATCGAATACTATATGGTCTGTTTTAAATATTATTTTTAGAAACTCTTGAATCACAGTACAAAGAATTACAAGAAAAATATGAAAAATTACGCAAACTGGCAAATAATTTACAAACACAATTGGCGGTGACACAAACTGATGCTGAATCAATACGTTTAGAGAAAGATAAACTGATAGAGGCCAAAGATGAACAAATTAAACAAATTCAAGAAATCCTTAGCAAAACTGAAAGGAAACAAAAGGATTTAGAACAAAAATGGCAAAAAGAGTTCGAACTATTGAGGAATCAAAATCAAAGTAAATATGATTTCTATAAATTGGAATTAACAAAAAAATTAGGTTCTTTAAATACATATTTATGATAATAAATTTTAAATATTTTTAGATCGCGAAGAGCAGCTATTTTCTGATTGTGAATGGCAATTACGTGAAATGCGAAAGAATTGCAAAGTAAAAATTGAAAAATCAGAATTTGATAAACATGAAGCTCTTGAAAAAGTTACTGCAATTGAATCAACAATTAAACAACAAATGGAAGACTTAAAAAAAATCAAGACACTGAGAGCAGAAGTTAATTCTTTGAGAGGTCTTACACACGAACAATGTCGTATAATAGACATAATGTCTGCACAAATGGAAGAATTAAGATTTGAACTAGAAGCAGCAAATGAAGAATTAGAAGAACAAATTGAAGAAATTCGAAAAATTAAATCTCTTAGCCAAAGGTGAGATGTTCACTGAATTAGATTAAGTAATAATAATTTTCATTAGTTAAATTTTTTTTTTTTTAGTAATTTGGATTATAAAGATAGAGAAATGATTCAGAAAATCAGTGATGCCAGAAGTGAAATAGCTGAAATGTGGGAAGAAAAGCTGTTGTAAGTACGAATGTGTTTATTTATTTATTTTTATTTTTTGTGTTTTTAAATAAATATTTGTATTTAGAACGGAAATGACAAGACTCACTAATGAACTTGAGACAGTTCATACTGAAGAGCGTTTAGATGATATGAATAAGATAACTAATGAAAATTTAGAAGAATTAAAAGCTTTAACAAATCGATATACTGCCAATGAAGAAGAATTTAAAAAAGAGGTATAACTTAAAACATTGTCGTAGTCGTAATATGTATAATGATAAAATAAAATTTATCGTTTTTTTTTTTTAATTTTTGTTCATTTTATAGATTGAGAACTTAAAAGAACAATTAAGAAAAAGAACTGACCAATATCATGAGTTAAGAGATAAAGCTGACACCGCAATATGGGAAACAAGGTAATAAAAAAATATTAAAATCTTTAGTTTAAATGCGAGTTGAATATTTGTTTTTAATATCACTATAATATATAAATATATTTCAGAATGACATTAGATCGCGCTGATCGTGATTATCAAATAGAAATGACAAGAGAGGAAGAGAAAAAGGAAAGGATAATGGGTAGTGCTTTAACAAAATCATATTAATATAATAAAAACAATTAAATACATTTTTATTATAAATTTTTTTATAGAACAACTTCGCAAAGATTTTGATATAGAAAAAGAAGAATTAGAAGCTAGATTTCAATTACGACTTGCAGAGGCTAAAAAAGAATTCGAAAAACAATTGGCGCAGACAACTGTTGAAATTGCTGAAAAACATAAACTTCAACTTGGTAGGTCATTTTTCAATAATATCACATACATTTTTAATTAAATTTGAACTATATTATGCAAGCAATAATAAACATTCACTTATTGGATGAAACCAGAAATCATAATAGATTTTTTTTGTTAATTATAACTATGTATTTTATTAATTAAAAATTTTATTTATTTTATTCTAAATTATTACAAGAAAAACAATGGGAACAATTAGTTGCTGATAAAGAAGAAGCCCTCTCAGCCATGGAGTCTAGGCATAGGATACGTATTGCTGATCAAGAAGATAAGATTCAGTAAGTTGAAAAAAATTAAAATTAGAATTTACAATTTCATTATTACATTAAATACTATTTTCATTTCAATATCTATATCTACATCATTCTCTTTGCTCACCTTCCAACTCTTTTCATTTTAAATTTATTTCTTAAAATGAATTTTTTTTTTACTATTATAAATATCCTTAAATAATAATAATAAGGATATTATAAAATTATAATTAGCAAAAAACAAACTTGATATAGTCATTCCATAATTTCCCGATTATATGAATTAAAATATTCGAATGAAGTTCTATAAGAGAAAGAATATTCTTAATATAATATTGTTTCAACCTAATTGTCGGCCTAGTCGTACTGCCACTAATGAAATCGATCGTAATAAATTTTCGCATATTTAATTTCACTCTTAATCTGTTAAGTCTAATTTTAAGTAATAATAAATTAATATTTTTTTAATTATGTATACATTTTTTTTTCTATATATTTTGCATTTTGTTAAAAATTGAGAGAGTTAAAAGAATTTTATAAGTAAGTAAATCTTGTACGTAAAATTAATTTCGATTGTAACACAACAAAATTTTTGGACCATTGCACATTCTAAATTTTTTCCATATAATCAAATTATTATTCATTTATTGAATTTTGTTTTTTTAGATGAAATTCCCATTGTGACCATATTTTTCGAATACATTTTTATATGACAGCTCGAATGTACATAACGAATATTATGTACAGGTAGTTCCTGTTTTTTTTTTTTTAATTCTTTTATAATCATTTTATTCTTCACACTAATTTGAATATAAAAGTTTAATGATCCTATATAAATTATTTTTTAGATTTTATGATTTATTAATTTTCAGTTATCTTTTAAATTGGAATATACCTACATAATGTAAATATTTATTAATAACTCATAATCTTATCCTAATAAAGAATCACAATCGTTTTGATTTCTTAAACTAACATTTTTTCATGACTCATTATTGGCACGATAATTAATTAACAATATTTAATATTCATTTTCTACATTTCTTTTTTAAATTTAATTAAAAAAAAAATGTTTTTCTTCTAATTTATTGAATATCAGCACATTGGAAGTACAACACCAGAGAGATATGAAAGATTTAAAAAATGCATTTGACTTAGATAAACAATCGTTGGAAACCCGTGATATGCATAATTATCAAGAAATAGAACAATTGCATTACAAATGCAGATGTCTAACAAACTTGTAAGTTCAATTAAACGTTTTTTTTTAAATCTTTTTTAATATTTGTAAATTTACAGATTTGAAGAAATGCGTTTGCGATACGAACGAAGAGATCCAAGACCTGAAGACTTGCGTGAAATTGCTGAACTTCGTAGTATGTATTGCTTTAATTACTCTACATTCAATTTTTTTAAATTAAAAATCGATTATTAAAAAAACCCAAAAAAAATAAAATAAGATTATAAGAACACCCTACTGAATAATCCTAATTTTTTTTGCTAAAATTGTTAAAAAAAATTAAATAAAATGATGACTTGATGAGAATTATAAAATATTTTTAGGTCGCTGTGAGTCTCAGGAGCGTGACTTGGATGCTCTAACTCAGCGGCTGCGTGAAATGCAAATTCAAGAAGAAACTGTAGAACATAAGAATGTTGATTTATCTAAAAGTACAACAGTAAAAAAAGGGAAACAAATTCGAAAACCACCACCAAAACCAATTCCAATTTGCTGTGATGTTATTTATGAAGAAGAAGAACGTGAAGTATCTCCAGATGACAATAAGACATCGGTAGAAACAACTATTATAGAAGAAAACAGTTCCGATAGTGAAGAGGAGGAGGAAGACGAGTCTTCCAGTTCTACAAATAATCAAATAACAGCAGATTCCCCAGAAATCGAAAATTAAAGGGCTGGAATTATTGATAAATGGGGGGAAAAAATGTTTGTTAGATAAGTATCGATTATTAAAAATAGTATTTACCGTTTAGAAGTAATTACCATAAAATCAAAACCTTCAATAATTTTTTTTTTGTTTGAATACATTTATAATGCTAAGTTTCATATTTTATTTAAAAAAAAACCTAAATAAATGTCAGATTATTTTAAGCTTTTTTAGATTAAAAAGTGTAAAAATAATATAATAAAGAATCTCAAAACAAAATTAATTTGAGGGAACGACATGTAATTCGAAAATTTACTATAATGTAAAATAAATTCATGAAATGAGAGGAAAAAATAAAATGATTTAAAAAAATTGAAAATAAAACTTTGTCTAAGAAAAACGAACATTTTGGAGCAAAGCTCGGATGATAGTGATTGCCAGACAGTTACTAATCAAATTTGAGTTTAAATTATATACTGTATAAAAATAATAGAAGTAGCAGCCAATAGATATAATATTCTCGATCTAGATTATGATGAATTATTTGTCCTTTCCGTTTCTATTCGATGTACATTGCTAACAAAAAAATGACATATGAATACGATGGAAGGAAGGTGACCAAAATGTTAAAACCAAAATAATATAACACTTTTTATTTTCATATTGCCGGATATCCCTGTGCCTACATAAATACGTTATAATGTAATAAATGAATATAATTTATAAAATAAATTCACTTAGGGATTTGTATGTACAATAAAAGAAATTCATATAGAAATAATATACAGGTGAATTTATAAAGACAGAAATTTATTTTCCATAGATATTCCAAAAGTGAGAGATTAAGTTGGTTTAAAAAAAGTAGGAATTAAAGACTCTTGAACATAATGGACAAACATATTTATAAAATTTAAAAATTTGCAAACAAGTTAATTAAAAGTTTAAGAATCGTCTTAAAAAACTATTTTTTTTATTAATTGAGTAACATTTTTTTTCACTTTTGTTTTGCCCATGCAAACTTCCAACATCAAATATACTAAATTATCAAATATACTAAATGTTTGTAATAAAAACATAATCAATTTCAATATTTTTTGTATATAGAAAAATAAAATTATTTTCTAGTGAATTGACCAGAGACTTTCTTCCATTGAACAAGTTGGAGTTGGAAGTCAATGTCGAAAATTTACAATACTTTGACGATTTACACTGTTGTTCGCAAATTCCCAAGTTTAAATAACATAATTGTCATCGAAATTACGTGTAAATGTTTATCTGGAAAATTTTGTGATAATTTTACTTCTTTTTTTTTTTTAAATATAATCTTAAGAAAATATCAAATACATTTTTTTTTGGTTATAAAAATCCCTATTCTATTTCATTCTTTTTTTTTTTTGTTTATTAACTATAAATAATAATAATATAATCGAGTTGGATTAACTGAAAAATAAATTTTAATACTTTATTTATTTAATTTTCATATGAAAAATAATATTTTATGGTCTTAAAGAAAAGCCTAATCCTATAATTTGCATAAATTTAGCGGGAAAATAATTTTCATAAAATTATTATAATATACACATAAGAATTGTATTTATAATTTTTTTATTAATGGGGTTTATAACGCAAAATAATCTTTAGATTTTTTTTCATTCTTATCACAAGGTTATATTATGCGAAGAGATTATTGCAAAAATTAAATTTTGGCATTTTAAAATAAGTTATAAATATTTTCTTTCATTGAAATTGGTTTTTTTTAAAGCTATTGAGCTTTTCATTTTGATTGATGAGTTAATTTTTGAGCTTTATATTATAAAAAAAAAAAATTTTCTTTAGATTTTTTTATTGCGAAAAATCAAGACGTCAGTGTAAATGGTAATATTATGTAACTATTGTTATGGAATAGGGGGAAACGGGATTTGTTAAGTAGTAACATAATTTTAAAATTAACCAAAATGTTCTAATTTTAAAACTTCTTATTTTACTGATATTAAATTTGTTAATAATGTATCTTTAATTACAAATGAGTTATAAAAGTTAATGTGTTTCTCATATGAAAAAAAAAAAATAACTATGCATCGTAACTTGTTATAATGTATAAGTAATAAAATTCTTAACAAATTTACACTAGATTCAGAAGAAAGTTTTTTTTTGTTTTTCATTTTGGACACATTTAATTTGATTGGCACTTTGATGAAGGATTGTGTAAGAAATTCAATAAAAAAAATACATTCTCATTCTATTAAAAATATCACTTCTTCTTTTATTTGAAAGAAAAACTTTATAAAAATCAATTTTCTTCTATATTGTACTGAACACATACTTATGTATACATAAAATATTTATAATATAAAAAGTACATTCGAAAATAAAATTTAATTTGTAAAAACAATTTTGTTGCTTTTTCACTTCCTCTTTTTTTAATTTTATTTTTTTTTTAATGAAAATTCATGTTAAAAAAGTTTTCAAACGTAATGTATGAAAAATTAAAGTGAAATAACTAAAAATTTAATTTGTGTAACATTTTTCCCCACTGTTTATAAGATATTAATGTTAAATGTTAAGGAAAATTGACAAAAAATGAATTTAATTGCAACTAAGAACGAAGAATATCTAACTTAAAAAAGAATCTAATGGTTAGTGATATTTTTAAATAATGTATAAACATTTTTATGTGCTGTCTTAAATACATACACAAAAAATTAATTATTGTTAAAAGACTTCTAAAATCTTGTTCAAATAATTTTTTTCTATATTTGAAGGAAGGAATTAAAATTAGATATTAAAGAGGACTTTATATAAGCTTTCAATGTTACAATTTTCATGATCAGACTCATTAAGTCAGCTCGCGTTCTCGGAAGTACGGTTAAGATTTATAAACAATTTCAACATAATTATTTAAACTCCTGTACTTGATTTTGAACTTACTGTGTATTGTATATTGTATGTAATAAATGCATATTAGAGACAGAATTGTATGATCAAATCTATTCATATATTATACATTACATGGGGTTTCTAATTATGTTTTTATCAAATTTTCCACAAAGAGTCATTGTAGCTTATTTTCACCATATATACAAAGAAATTAGCAATATTATTATTATTATATTATAAACATTCTTTTTTTGTTGTTCTTCAGTTTTCTATAAAAGAGCATATCAACTTAATTAAAAGTATGTGTTTAATATGTTTTTAATTGACTATGTTTTTTTTTTTTTTAAATTAAATTTTTTCAAAGAAGGGGTTATTATATACAAAAAAAATAAAAAATGAAAGTTATTATTATTATATTTTTTTTTCTCATCAACTTTAAATAAAAAATAATGACAAAAAAAAAAAAAAGACATTCAAAAAATATTTTCCTTTTTATAAAAAAAAGATAAAAAAAAAAGATAGAGATAGAGAAAATATTAGATAAAAAGATAGAAAAAAAAACAATATATACTTTAACACAAAATAAATAGAAAAAAAAAAAAAATAGAATGTTTTTATAGTATTTTTGAAATTCAAAAAAAAATATGTACAAAAAAAAAACATAATTTAATATACCTTTGGGGATGTTTTTGAAATAAATAAGAATAATAAATAAAAAAAACTAAATAAAAATAAACGAACAATTAAAAGGATAATAGCTTGTTAACATTATTTTAAATAGGATTTTATTTTATATTTTTTCTTTCAATGATGAGCACAGTTAAAGAGTACACACTTAACTGCCACTATACACTATACATTGCTAAATCAAATTTAATTTTATATTAATAGTTTATATGTATAGATATAAAAAAAATTATTTATTTATTCCTTGTTTTTTTTTATTTTTAATTTTTATATTATCTGAAAATAAAATCTAAAGCATTTGGATATTATTTTAATTTTCTTATTAAACATACCACGAATGAATGTTGAATTGGAATTTTTTTATTTATTTTTTAACTTTTTTGAAGTAAAGACAGTTAGTTTGGCAAGTTTGGAAGTTGTAGAGAACAGTATTTATATTTAGACTGAGTTGCAAATAGTTTTCTGTTTTATGATCTAAATAGCATATAATAAAATTCATTTCATTCACTTCTAATGCCTTGAGCACAGCTAATACCGCAAAGCAATTTTGAGCTACCGTAAAAACCGATTTTCTGCGTTATTTCTTATTTATTTTAAATAAAAATTATGAAAAACGAAAGGTATTAATTTTATTGATTTTTTGTAAAAAGAATTTCTTAAAATTATTTCATAATTAATTAGAAAACTGAATTTATTTTTTTTTGCTCCAGAAAGAATTGACTACGTCACAAAATATTTTTTTTGTTTCTTTTTCACAGCGTTTCTTTTGCATCGAAATTTGGTTTTGCTGCATTTTTCTGTCACAATCATATTATAAAAAAAACAAAAGCAGTAGTTTGCAGATGATTTTTTTGCTTTCAGGTAAAATTAGCTGTGAACAGGTTTCCGGAACATTCCTTCAAAAATTGCTTTGCGGTATTAGCTATGCTCAAGGCATTAGAGCTTTTAAAACCAATTTCAGTTCAGTATATTCATAGTGAGAAGTTTCACTTTATTATTGGTCCAAATCCAAAATATTAATTCAACTTTGATTATAAATGAAAAAATTAAATCTAAAATTAACTTTTCATTTATTTCGTACAGATTTTGTTTAATCATTTAAACAGTATGCACTTCAAAACTTATAATTGCAAGTATATATAGTATATATATTATTTTTATGCCAATTAATTTAAAACTTATTTCAAAATTTGAATAAATATAAAATCAAATAAACTTGTATATAAATAAAGCAATAAAAAAAATAAAACAAATAATTGTAAACTTACTCTGGCCACATTTCCGTATAGACAAACTAAATTAAAAAGTTTATCTGTATTTGAAGTCTCTTGATCAAGTCCATATACCATCATTACAGCTCCTTGCTGTAAATGAAATAAAATATTAAAAAAAAAAATGTTTCGGAAAAAAATTTCGAAACTAATAAACTTTTAAATTTTAATTTTGTTTTTTTTTTTTTATAATAAATTTTTGATTATTTTTTTGTGATAAAAAGTTAGGAAAAATTTCTTCATAATCATGGTAGAATGCGTTAATAGAATATTTATGTAGGTGGAACATTTACAAATTGTTTCGATTAGAAGAAACCTTGTCGGTCAACCTTTTAACCACCATATTGATTCGTTTTTACAAAATTTATCAACAAGAATATGTTTATAGTGACAATTTTTTTTAATTTCTGAACTTGGATGCATCAAAAAGAAAACAAAATCTCAAAAGAATTGTTGATTTTTACCTGTTGTGTTCCTGGTGCTGTTGGGAAAGTAACTGGACCATTTCTGCCTGGAACTACTGCTGGTTCTTTCATTAAACCTGTTGGATGAATTGGTGCTCCCTTCCAAGTTTCGGTGGGTTGATGAAATTCTGGTGGTCCATAAGGTGGAAAACCAGAACCTGGCCCTAACAGTGGTGGTTCTGTAAAATGAAAATAAATTTTTAATTTTATTTGAGAAGTCCGTAGATATTAAGTTTTAGCCTGTGTTCGAAAAAAAAATTAAATCAATCCTTATGTACAATAAGTAAAAAAATATAAATATTGTAAAATGCATTAAATGTAATTTTCTTTTTTCCTGTTTAGTCAAGTGGTATTTGAATATTTTTCTCAAAGATACTACTTTTAATTTATAAACAAAAAAAAAAATTTAATTTTCTTTTATTTTTCATCCAAAAAAAAAATAAAGAAAATTCATTATTATTATTAGTTTTTCTCTTTGAAATGAATAAAGCTTTTGTCAAATGCATTGGAAAATCTTTTTGAAATAAAAAATTTGGAGTGAAAAATAAATTGATTACAGTTATAAATCATTTATATTTATAAGTTACAAATAAAAATTAAAAACATTTTTTTTTTTAAATATATTTCTTGGTTTCAAGTGGCTAGGATTTCCGTTGAGCACAAACACTGTTGGTTATTATATCGGGCAATGAAGTGTAGAGAGATCACTATTATTTGTATGAAAAATTAGCGTTTTTACAGTCCTTTTATCAATATGTGTATTATACCTATATTTGAACGAAACTTTAATTTTTTTTTATAGAGAAATATAAACTTTAGAATATTATTTTCTAAATCTTTCATTTAGAGTTATGTTTACTTAAATTTCACTAACTTAAAATTCACTAACTTCAATAAATACTATGATTTAAAAAAGAAAAAGGTTCAAAAACAAATAAATTTTTTGCTACGTTTGAGATTAATGGGATAATGGTTCAGTTAAAAAATTGAATGATTTTATATTCGAATACTTTCAGAATTTTCCATTAGCTTTTTCATGGCTAAATTTAAATTATATTTCCATAACCGCAGAGAAATGTAGAAACAAAAAATTTCATAAATTTTTTTTAAGTACGAAATAATTGGCGGGGATTAGCTCATTTTCGTATAGTATTGCATAGATAGAGCTGTTTGACAGCTGTTATTTTTTATTCTAAAAAAGTTGTATGAAATTATTTCTCTATGTGTACACTATAATTCTCTGCGTTTTAACTTTAATTTTAAATTTTACATTTGGGCCGCTTCAACTTCTTCATACATAAATTTCTATGTTCAAATTAAAATTCAGTTTTTTTTTTCAAGTTCACTTCATATAGTATTTATATCTGTACAGCATGTGCAGCAGCACGTATGTAAAATCAAAATTAAATTTTTATTACATATTTCTGTCAAGTACTTTACGATATGTTTTTGCTTTTACATAAAAATCATAAATTCATTTTCTTAAACCTAAAAAAAAAAAAAAATCAAGAAAAAAAAATTTTTTTTATGTCATTAATTTTTTTTAGAATTCTAAAGAAGAGACAGTGAGATCATTAAATAAAATAAAATGTTTGCTAGGATATTATTTTAAAACTTCACATATATGTATTTATGATTTTATATGGTACGAATTATATTATTCTCATTTTGGTTTTAATAGAAATGCATAATAAAAGATAATAGTTAAAAAAAGGAAAACCATTTTTGGTTTTTTTAATTAATTTTCGTGGAATTTTCTATTTGAATCTAATATTATATAAAAATAAGTATAATATTTTTTTTTTATAATTTTTATAGAAAATAGAGAACATTGTTTTTTAAAAGATAATAAAACAAGATTTTTAGAAACTTATGTTTTTTATAGCCCAGTACACCACAGAGTTATTGAAAAGAAACTCTCGAAAATAACAAACCAGTGTTATCATAAATTTAATAAAATTTACAGCGTATTATTTATAGGAATATTATAGTCTAAGAGCTCGCAACGTTTTTGGCACGTGATTTTAGCAAGGCTCATTTTTTAATATATTGTTAAATGCTACGGTGCAGGACCCATAAGGGTAGTCTGGCTGTCGGATGACGTTGCGTTTATCCGTGGGAGCAGATCCAGGTAGGTCAAAGAAAAAATGCAAAATTACGTGATAATAGCACGATTTCTAGTTATGTCACTTGTTTTTGCTTATTATATGAAATGTTAATGCATCATTGCCAGACGGCTTCGGAGTTGTTAAGACCGTGCCAGACCTTAATTTATAACAAAAAAAAACTTCAATTTCACGTCATTTTAGCAAGGCTGAAATTTTTATATGTTATAGATTGGATCTTATATATACTACATCCAATTTGCCAGACGGAAATACCGTTGCTAAATGGATGCCAGACCTATGTCATTTAAAAGAAATTTGTTTTTTTCATGTAATTTTGCATTTTTTTTACCTACTTGGTTCTGCTCCCACGGGTAAACGCAACGTCGTCTGACAGCCAGACTACCTTTATGCGTCCTGCACCGTAGCATGGAACATTATATTAAAAAATGAGCCTTGCTAAAATCACGTGATTTCTTACGTTGCGAGCTCTTGGACTATTATATTAGAATTATTTTTAGAATATTATATACAGAAGACTAATGATAAACAATTACTTTTGAATAACCTCGAGCATTACCTTAACATTAGTTTTATGTTAGAAATTTCAATGCCAAATCCAGTTCATTTTCTTTTGAGCAGCACAGTGTAAACTGGTCCTTAAGATTAAATAATGAAAAAAGTAAATCGATATTTCAGTTCAGAAGTGTTATTTTAATAATAAGTAAGTTCAGCCTTTTTAATATTATATTATTTAAGATATACAAAAAGTATATTTATAAAAACATTGGTGATCAGCCCACAACTTTATTTTCCACAATCCGAAGGATATATGTACATAAATATTATTTTTTCCTGGTTTGTTTTATTTAGTTTTCAAAACTTTTTTGGATTCTAGTTTATATATTCTTTAGAATTATTGTTTTAATGGAAGAGGCTTCTGAAAAAACTCAATAGTTAATAAAAGAGATGAGATTTAAAAAAATAGAATAGTTTTTCGACAAAGCCACAATAAAATTTTGAAAGTAATAAGACTTTGTGCAGCTTTGTGTAAGTTTTATTTTTACATATCCTTCACTGACAAAAGTTCTAGAGCACTTTTAGTCTTTGATATTTGAATATAATTTTTTTTAATTTTTTAGTTTGAAATTTCCCTTGATTCATTTTATTGTTCAGAATATATAAGATAGATATAACAATGTTTTGATCATATTTTAAATATATAGGATTTTCTTTTACACATATCCTTTTTTTTTCCCAAAACTTTGTCTTGATATAATTATTTATTTATTTTTTATCCAAAGGCCAAAACATATTTCTTTTTTTTTATTTTTTCATTGAATTCTATTGGGAAACTTGAGAATATAATTGTCATTTAAATCTATACATTTTATTTGAAAAATAAAAGACATACAAAAATTTTCTAAAGTGGAAATCCAATAAAATATATTATGGATATTCGTTTGTATAATATTAGTATGTATCATGTATTCCAAAAATTATTTTGTCTTCTAGAAAATGTAAACATATTCAGAGAGAGAGAGAGAAAAAAAAACAAGACAAAATACAAAGAGATACATTTTAAATCCTTGTATAACTAACTAAATTTTTAATAATGTGTTGCAAATTAAATTATCCTGAAATTATAGGAAAATTTTATTTCCGTATTTTTTTTTTTTGTTTTTTTGGTAAAATAAAATCAAATATTCAGGAAAACTCTTTTACGAAAAAAAAAAAAATTCTTTTATGTTTTAATATTTTTTTTTTAAATATTTCTTTACCTACATAATCAAAAGACCATAAAGATGTTATGTTTATGAAATTATAAGAGTGTGCCATAAAAATATGTATTTTCTTTTTAATATAATATTTTATTAGAAATTTTGTACATATGTTGTACTTGTATATTATATTCACTTTATAACGATTATCTTGATTTAGATGATGACCCTCCTAAAGTACATCATCATTACATATAGAAGTTTTTAATTCGTTATATATTTGTTACTTGTACCATATAAACTATTTACCTATATAAATATCTGATAATGAGTCAACAGTAAGGATATTCATTAAAAATTAATAATTATTATAATTAATAGTTAAAAAAAATTTTAAATAAATAGGGTTATGCAGAAAAGAGGTAAAAGTATTTTGTGTTCGTCGGAGAATCAGACTGTTTATTTATATTTCAATATCATTTCATTTCTAAATATTCACTTATTATAATTGTTAAAACATTATACTTGAAATATTAAACTATTGGCATATTTTAGTATGTGCGTAATTTGTAAATGTTCATTATTTAGCTGAGAATTATATAATAGATAATTGGGTATATACCAGATCAATATTTTGGCAGGTTGGAGAATGGAGAAACGATTGGATATTTTACGTTAAATATTATTAGAAGTAGTAGATTTAATTTATGTAGTTAGCTATGACTGTAATCTGTAACTGTTTTTTAAAATATTTTTCAGTTATACTGAACTAATAAACGACACCTAAAAACAGGTGTTTATAAGTTATTATATGTAAAAATACTGAAAATTTTCATATAACTTATATTGACTTCACATGTCACATATTTATTTTGTTCTTATATGAACATTTCTTCTTTATACAGCGATAAAGATGTAACTCAAGGAGCTTCATTAATTTTGTTTTACTGATATAATAGTTTTTCTGTTTTTCTGTTATTTTTGTTAATTTCATAATAAATGCATTTTATGTTAAGATTACTTTATTTAGAGTAAAAAAAAATTAATTAAATTTTTTGTTTTTAATTTTTAATATTGTATATTTTATTTTGGAATTCATTCTTCTGTTGTGTAGATTGAAATGAACTCACGACCTTGTAATTTACAAACAAAAAAATATAAATATTTCTTCTCTATGAATTCTGTATTTTTTTTTATTTAAAAAGAACATTTAAATAATTTTAAGTAAATTTGAAATTGATTCATTTTCCATAATTGTGAAAAATAGTAAAACTGTGGAAAATGTTTCTAATATATACACATACGTCGGCCGGCGCGCCATAATAAATACAATGACTTGAAAATTATAGAAGGAATGTTAAAATTATATTTAAGATTTGACGCATAATGTGATGTTTTGTAATAATGTTGAAGAAAATAAATATACACATTATACTGGGAATATTTTTATATACGAAAATACATAATATATGAACTTTTGAAGTGTGAACAGTAAAAAAAGTTTTGCAAATTTTTAGAACGTAAAACTTGAATTTAATTATATTTTTATATAAAAATAACACTCAAGTTTAACAAAATTATTTCGAGAATTTTTTTTAATTCCTTAAGACTCTTATTTTATTATTTTTTATTTTAGAAGTACGTAACGTACGTATACACTTGCAATAAATGTATATAAGTATAAATAAAAAATTATAAGTATATAAAATAATGTATAAATATGTACATTACTTGATAAAAATAATATGTATTCTTTTTTTGAATAATTCAAAGTTAATTTAAGTTTTTTTTCACAAACTTTAAAAAAAAACTTTATAATTTGCGGAATTTAACTTCAATTTATACAATAAGGAGATTATGTGCAAAAGAGTTTTGTATATTAAATTATTAACTATTTTATGGGTTTTTAGAAGTTGAGGAAAATCTTTAAGTCATTATAAAAATTTCATTAAATATAATATAAATAATAAATTTGTAAAAATATTTTTATTTTAATATCTTTTTTGTCAAAGGAAAAGTGAGAAGTTAACAGTGTAGCACCACATTTAAAGATAATGTAATAAATTTGATATAATTTTAGCTCCAATAATAAATATATAAATTACATTAATTTAAGATTACTTTTTTACGAATTCGGAAAAATTTCAGATTATCTTAATTGAATGATTTTATTAAATAATGTTAAATATTATAATAATAAAATGCATATTCTAAGGCAAAAAATGGCAGGAAGAAAAAATTAATAAAATAAATTGATTTAAAACAAAAAATTATGAAATATAATTTATTCAAATGCATGAGTTGTAGAAAATTATAATAAATAAATTTTAAAAGACAATTCATTAAGAAGTTTATACAAACCCTAATAGACACTGCATATCATAATAATTACTAATCTTTGTAATTGACTGGAAATTTTGATGGAATTTAAGAACTTTTAATTATAGGTGCAATGAAAATTTTCCCCATTCTTGACGCCCACACTATAGATTTCTATTTTCAACTTATGAATATACTTAATTGCATACAAATTGTGCAAGACGTTGATTTATACACTTAATTCGTTTAGTTTAAAAAATATTGCTATTTATTTAACTAAATAATATCATGAGTATATTTATTAAAAGAAATTATGTTTTTTAATACTTTAAGTATTTATATTTTTTTCGCTATGAAAACATACTTTACTAACTACATGCATAGTTGAGAGGTTACTAAACATATATTTATAAAAATAAATAGAACACCATAAGCTTTCGGATAATTAAAAAAATATATATATATATTCTACAATGTATATAATCTTTTAATGTTTTTTAAAAGATCAAAGGATAATCGATGATTAAAAATGTTAATTGAAAAAAAAAAAAAATCTCTCTATTGTTGTAAATAAACAAGAACAAACAAAACACATAAGTTGAATAAAAAAAATATTTTATTTTTATATTTGAAGGAAAAAAAAAAAAAAAAAAAAAAAAACAGGGTGAAAACTTGCAAGAAGGTAAGAAAAGAAGCCTGTTCAAAACGGATCTCTCAATATTAATATTTAGAGGTGTCTGTATCTAATTTTCCATTTCCCATTTAAATAACATGGGAAAAAAATTTTTAGAACGGCTATCTCTATGATAAAAGTGTAAGAGACCTTTTTTGTAGAGCGTTGAATTCTCTACAAGAATAAGCTATTGGCTTATTTATATGAGGTGTGAATGCCTAGCTAGAAAAATAAAAAAAAAAAATTTTTTTTTCCCATGTTATTTAAATGGGAAATGGAAAATTAGATACAGACACCTCTAAATATTAATATTAAGAGCCTCCGCTTTGAACAGGCTTCTTTTCTTACCTTCTTGCAAGTTTTCAGCCTGTTTTTTCGTTGAAAAAAAAAAGTCGCCTAAAAATGGCACACCCTAATGTATATATTATTTAAATATGTCGAAATATTGTTTTCTAAAAAAAAAAAAAATAAAATCTGATACTTGACTAGTTGAAATTTACAGTCAATTTTCCGGGCTGACTTTCTGGAAGTTTTCCTTAATTTTGATATTGATTTCTTGGCATTTCTTAACTCAATTTAATTATAGTGTCGTTAACCGAATAAAGTGTTAATGCTTTAAGTTTATAATTCTACAAGTATTTAATTCGGATTAGATGTTTCAATTTCAATGTACTTAAATCTAAAATTATACTTAATTTTTTGTCAATTTCTGAGTAAAAAGGTATAAACGTACGATATATTAAAAGTTTTTCAATTTAACCCATAATGTCTCAATATTGTAGAGAGATTATTGTAACGCACACATTATATTAAAATATTAAAATTCATAAAAAAAATAAAAAAAAATAGTAATAAATTTTCGTAATTTTGTACATGTCTAGTAAAAATGACTAAAAAATTATTAAACTGTTTATAAAAAAATATAAAGTTATTTTTTTATAAAATAATAAATTCATAAAGTTTACAATATGGTACCACACATCAAAATCTGTATTTCCTTTCAGTTCATAATGAATATTGTATCGGATTGATATTACGACGATCAATGTACATAAATTCTTAATATTCAGCAAAAAAAAAAAAAAATATAAGAAAATTCCCAGTTTTCAATATATGTTTGACAAAATAATGATTATGGAAAAACTTTATCCTTTTCTTATATAGAATTTTTTTTTTTAGTATATAATGTGTATAGAAAGATAAAACGTATTTAAATTTTTTATTTTTTTATTTACTTTTTATAAGACGTCGATGTCGGTAGTTTTTTTTTTTTTTATAATTTTATTGACATTACATATTTAACATATTTCATTGAACTGAAATATATTTTATGAATTTTTTTTCTATTGATTTAAGTTAAAAAGAAGAAAAATTTAACACAATTTAATATACACTGAAACTTTTTGTTTATAATATTTGACTTTTATATCAAATAATGTCACATATCTAACAGATGCTAAAAAATTGAACATTTCAAAGACAAAACTTTCATCTTTTATATACCTTAAAAATATTCGTTAAAATTAAGACACATATTTTGTACGCTATCTATATTCTAGTTAGAAAATATAATATTGATGTACACCAAATGTATAAGCGCTTAAATAAATGAGAATGATCTTGTAGGATCCTACAAAAAAGTTTTGATCCATTTCTATTCTATAATATGTATATTTTTGTCTGTAGTAGAAGTTTGCTCCATATATTTAATCATTTTGAAATTAGTTTTTGAACCATAAAATTTTTCTTGACTAGTCTTTGTATTTCTCTCGCCACAAGGATATACTTATTTAGTTAACTTTTGACTGTTTTTAATAACCGTATTGTTGCGTTGAATTTGAGTTGAAAAAAAAAAAAAACAAAAAATAATTATTTTTAAAAAATTTTAAAGAAAACATTAAAATATGTATAATCCTTTTTTTTTATAAAAATGCTGCGGGGATTAACACTGTTCAAGCTAAATATTATGCCAAGAGATAAATAAAAAGGAAATTCAACAAAAAAAAAATAAAATAAAATAATAAAAATAAATAAAAAAACAGCATTGTTTTTTAATTAAAGAAAAATTTTGAATTTCCTTTTTCTTCAAATTTCACATTAAAATAAATATAACTTTTTTTTTAATCCTTTTTTATTTTTCCTAGTTTTTTTCTGGAGAAAAAGCTAACTAAAATTTTGTAAAAATAATAAATTATAATAAATTCAAGAATTGTTTTCGTCGCTAAATTCTTTATTTTTAATAATAAATACTTACCACGGTAAATAAGAATTTACTTATATAAGAAAATATTTTTTGAGGACAAAACACTTACCTGAAAAGACAAAAAAAAAGAGATAACATTTTAAAAATTAAAGATATAAATTAAATAATTTTGAAAATATTTTAAACTATCTTGGGAATTATTTAAATATTCTATATAAATCTTCTGTACACTATTAATCGTCCCCTACTCGAAATTCGAATAAAAATAGTTTTTATTTGATACAGCAGTATTGATTGCGGGTAAGTCGCGATTTGACACGAGGGTGGAATGGCATTCATGACACGCCAATACCTGAAATCCTGTACATAAAAAACATCGAATTTGAGTGATTTTCGGTGGTTAGTAACTATCACATTTGAAGGGAATGGATTTTATTATTAATTTATAATTTTCTTCGAAATTTTTCACGATGTTGTGTGTTGTTCGCGAGAAGTATATAATGGAGGTATGAGTCAATTTAACCCCGCCGTACCGAAAAACCCTTTGATAAGAAAAACATCCTATTTGGTTTCGAAACAAAGTCGCAATTGGTACGGAAAGAAAAAAAATCTTCACGTATCATTTTAACTATGAAGACAACTTTTCTAATTATTTTTTTATTACACGCTTCATAAAAAAATTATACAATTTCGTATGAAATTATTTAATACATACAAGTACATATAAGTACAACACATCAAATTAAGTAATTTGAAAGCCATTCAAGCGTTGACCAAGAGATAAAGAAGAAAAAGTCTACAAAACAAAATATCAATGTCAAAGGAAAAGTAATTCAGGGAAAAAATTATATTCAATTCCGATAGTAAACAAATTTACTATTTGAATAGAGCGTACCTTTAAAGAGAAACATGTTGAATTTGGATATTTAATTTAAGATTGATTTTAAATTAGAGAATCAGTTAAAAATTATTTTTAGTCTTGTTTGATAAATCGTATAATTGCAGTCCCAGGCAAAGGATTATATCGTCTGCTAAGAAATGAAACAACGTATGACATTTATACGTCAATATTAGATAATAGCACCATTCGATTCCTCGTACTCGATTTTATAAGTACAACTATTTTACAATATTTTTAATGTTGATTAAAATGTATTTTTTAGATGAAAATTGTACCTTACTTGATATTTTTTCATACGTTTTTTTTAATTTTCAAATCTTTAAACTCAAATTACTCGAAACTATACTTTTCATTATACGTTGTTTCATTTCTTAGCAGACGATATTATATTGGCGTTAGCTACTACTAGTTTCTGTAAAATTATTTTTTAATTAAATTATCATCATAATTTTTAAGATATAATATTATCTCCAAAAAAATTTTTCATATGAAAATATATAAAATTTTTAGGAAGACTATACATAATGAAAAAAATTAACAACTAAATTAGTCCCATATTAATAAAATAATCAAAAAAAAATCCTTAAAAATAGTTAGAATTGAATGTAAAAAAGTTTTGAATAAAAACTCCCTATGAAAATTTTACAAGAATGATTAAAAAATTTTTGAAGTACTTAATATTTTTATTTTTTTTTACTTTATTTATATGAAGTAATTTCAAATGTCAAAAGATCAAGTGTACAAAAGTTTTTTCTGTTGTTGTTGCTGTTTTTTTTTTGTGTTAAGCATAAAATTGAATTTCTCATGGGATACGTAAAACATAATTATTTTGAATGAAAAAAAAAACAAAAAAAAATTTATTCACAAAAACGTGTCAGAAAATTCTCATAAATCTTTGAATATTAATTGTTTTATTTATAAATTTTACGCGTACTTGTGTATATACAACAATTCTTATATTATATAAAATAAATAATTTAATTTATGTTATGCAATTTTTTTTTTTTTCAAATTAAGCAAAATAACTTAATTTTTTATAATTAAAAATGTGTATAATTTTAAATATTTATATTCAACTTAGTTCATTTAATATTTAATTAGTATAAAAATAAATAATAATTTTTACGGCCGGGATCAGGTTTTTGTAAAATATAAATAAATATTACTTAATTCTACTAGAACTTATGTACACTTTTTTTTTTTTTTTTAATTTCTAGATATTTATCATTGGCGTTTGTTTAAAAATTACACCAAAAATAACATAAATATTTTTGTTTTTTCTATCAAATTGACTTATAATTGTCTAGATTTTTTTTTTGCTATAAGTAAATCAATTATTCAGTACTGGAAG
Source organism: Hybos culiciformis (assembly GCA_964007475.1). NCBI lineage: Eukaryota > Metazoa > Arthropoda > Insecta > Diptera > Hybotidae > Hybos > Hybos culiciformis. Next base: position 101,403,441 of record OZ023274.1, read on the forward strand.
GCAAATTTTCTTTTCTGGCACTTGACCAATTTTTTTATAGAATTTTTTTTTTGTATATAATTAGGAAATAATTTCATTTGTAGTTTTGTTATTATGTAACTAATAGTTTGAAAAAAAAAAATTAGTAGGTACAAGGACTACAAGGACTGTTTAGATATAACCATACCTGATGGCTGGCTTGTAAAAAGCTTTTGTTGTAATCATTGACTTTAAAATAACTTTTAAATTCATAATTTTCAATTGAAATTCTAAATAAAATTATTATTATATATTTAAAATTGACATAATAGTTATATAATATTCAAAGTCAGTTTTATAATATTAAATATTTTATTTTTATTAACAAAATCAAACAGCATAATTATGTATATGACGTGTGTACACAAGCACAAACAATAAACATTTAATGTATGTATTGTATATGTTCGAAATATAAAATAGTTTATCCATCTAGTTGATTTTAGAACACAAACAAAAAAGATTGTTAAACAAATCCTCCCTGATGTTTATACTATAGTACGTATATAAATTTGCTATAACTATTTATAATAAAAATTTTATATGAACATGTAATTGTGTACATATATATGAAAATTTATTTACTTAAATTCATAACATCGTCATTCCTGAAATTTGTGTACATTATTTTGTGTAAGCAAATATGTATATATGGATTAAAAAAAAATTGGGTTTGAAAAACTTTAAAACATTTAAAAAACAGTTTACACGTTTACAGTACAATGTACTTTTACACGCAAGATTATATCAGTTTGATCTTTAAAGTTAACTTAAAATAAATTATCGAATGCTTTTCTAAATATCCTTGAAATATGTTACCAAAGACTTTAAAATTTAGATATTAAATAATACATTTTTTTCGAGTATGAAAATCTCAATTTTTTTTTCTGTTTAAATGGATTTTTTTTTGCAAACTTAATTAACTTAAATAACTACATCAGGAAAGACGGTTAATATTTAATAAATTTTAAAAGAAAGTTGTCTCAAGGGCGATATTTTTCACACTTTTCATGAATATGTATATATACTACTTGGATATGATGATAAAAAACATTGTCCTCAAACTAGTTAACAAGATAATCTATTCAAATTTAGGACAAAAACAAAAAAAAAACTAAAGAAAGAAAAATGTGAGTGAACGAATAATATATGTAATGTTTATATACGTATCAAACATAAACAACATAAAATATATGGTTGTATCTACAATATATAATATACATGTTATGAACATTTATTCAGAAGCACTATATATTTATATACACAATGCTATTGTATATATTTATTAGAGATATATATGCTATAAAAAGAAGAAAAAAAAATTCAACCTAGCAAGGTTTTAAAAATTAAATTTTCTTTTATTTAAATTTTTATGAATATTTAATTTCTGAATATTTTTATGAATTCTTATTCTATTATAGAGGTGTTCGGAAAAAATATTTTTGCATATTACATAGCAACCGTGGTGAGGTAAAGAGATATTTCATGAATTTATCATTTTAAATAACTTTATAGAATAATTTTATATTCTTTTCCAACACAACAATATCAATTAATATTATATATTGTCTACTCTATACAACATTTAAGTTTATTCACATTTAACATTTAACATTTTTCTTTAATTTTTATTGTTTATGATCCTGTATGTTATCGCTAACAATATTGTACATCCTTTATTTTATTAATAGTATAGAGGGTACAGAAAAAGCTTAGATTATACCTTAATTATAATACGAACATAAATAAATTCTTGGTCAAATAAGAATGAAAGGCTAAATTTTGATAAATTTGATTTACCTAAGGTTATTTGAATAAAAATATTGTGAAAATTTTATGAATTTAATTGAATTTTTTTTTATTTCGAGATAAAATAATAAATTTTCATTATTCTAAAATTTGTTTACACATTAAAGACCTTGGTTGACAAAAAAAAAAAAGTAAATAAATGCTAATTTAATTTTCATATATATCGCTATTGTTCTTTAAGCTTTACTATATGTGTAATGTTTTAAATAAAAAAAAAAAAATTCTTTTTAAAGGAAAACAGGAAACGGAAAAATTCAAATTAAATTGCATTTTACAATATTAATAATGGTTTATTTATGTCGCAAAACTATATTCTTATCTTAAAAGAAACCTAGTTTAAATAGAATTACAAATGTTAAAGCAAAAACAAAAAAAAAAAATATTCGCTTTGTTTCTATGAATAATAATTTAATAATTATATTTAAATCAAATGCTAATAATTTTTAAATTATAGCAGGACAATGGTAAAAAAAAAGTGACAAAGAAACAAGGTTAAAACCATTGCGAAAATACAATTAGTTTTAATATCAAAATTTCCTCATCTAAAAATAAAAAGGAATGCATCTTTCTTTTTAATAGTCTTTTTCGATGTCAACATTATATTTAAAAAAATCATGCTATATTGTATTAATTTTGGCTATTGTATTAATTTTGGTATGCTTTCATTTTTTAATATTATTTCCAAAATTGTATTTCTTTAATATATTCCTAAGAGTTTTAAGAAATGAAATGATAAATAAAATATAAATATATTAGATGCGATCTGATCCTAAAACTAAAAATTTCAAACAATCTAATCGAGACCTTATAGTTATATACAAATATAAAAAGTTAGCAGTCAAAGTGGTTTAACCAAAGCATTAAAAAAAAATCTAAAAATGATAAAATGAACGGAAAATTAACATGGAAATTAACACGCTCTTATAATTTTTTAACACCCTTAGGTTGTTTAAATATAAAATTAAAAAAGTTTTCTGCTAATCAGGTGATATGGTACGTACATAATGTATTATAATTTTTTTTCTCTTCAACAACATAGCTATGTTGTATATAATGTACATGTTTTTTTTAAACATTTTGGAACTATGTCTTGTTCTTTTGTTGGTTTTTTTTTTCCTGAATCTTCTATCAAACAATATCATATTAATTTTCTACAAATTTACCTAATTTTAAAGCAGCAAAAGTTTATATAATATATATAAAATCAATAGTTTTTTCAACTTTCATTTAATAATTTTTTAACTTTGGCATTTATATTTTGTAAATAAAAAGTTGTTAAAGATATATAGATACATATGTATATATGCATTAAATGATGATATTTTTTTTTCCTATATTTTGCATCCTTGTATAATTTTCTTAAGAAATATTGTTCATATTTATGTAAATTTATATATAGATTAAGGATTCAAAAACATCCTTTAACAGGATAAGAACATAACATGATAAAATCATTTTCTTTTACTACATTTTACAACAATTTCATATGCAATTATGAGTATTTTTGCTTCTTTTTTTTTATATTTTTTTATTTACAAGCAAAATAAGTACTTTGAACAAATATATATATAAACTATATATAAATACACATATAAATATGTATATAAAAATGCTTTATTTGAAAATGGTGTTAACAACCTAACAACATAAAAATCCTTTTTTATTTTTCCTCAAAACATAAAATGTGTACATAACATAGAGGTATATAATTATATGCCTTTTTCCTAACTGCATCGCTAGTTAAAAGGAGCATAATATTTCATTCTAACAGCAATAATAAAAAGAAAAAGGAAATCTATACGAGAAAAAAAAAATACATGCATCGGGAAGCTTAAATAGAATTAATTGAGAAAAGTACAACGTAATTGCTTTAATTTATGTTTTTATTCAATGTATATGCTCTTTATATTGTCTGCATACGTGTGTAGTACATTTAAAATTAAAGGTAAACAAAAAAAAAAAAAAACACATAAAAATAAATAAATATATTTTGACCATATCTTTAATTTTATAATAAATTTTAATGAATATGAAACTAATGATTTTGTACGGGTACACATGTTGATTGGGAAATATTGGCAAAAGCTTACGTAAAGCTTATAACTGAATTTATGCAGGAGAAAATAAGGGTTTTCCATATAATGATTCTTTAACATCGTTTTATATTTCAGTGCCAAATAAATGTTTTTGCAATATACATATATATATATTTAGAAAGATAATAATTTGATGATTGATATGTTCACTTGTAACCATCATTGTTTGCGGAAATTTTGCATAAAAAAATTTTTTCAAGGAAATAATTTTGTTTTTGTGTAATGTTTTGTTTGAATATCGTTCTAATGACATAAGCAGATATTAATTCATTAGTAAATAGTCAACATTGTACGATTTAAATGTCTTTAGGTAAGTTTTTACTTAAGCCCGAAACAGTATCAGAATCAGATTCCAAATACATTGTACCAGAATTTATTCTGGGGCAAACATGTAGAAACAGCCATCTGGAGTTAGAATCAAGACCAGTGCCAGAGTTTTTCTGGTGCTGGCGCCAGAATATCAAAATATATATTATATATTATAGTTAAACCCGTAAATTTTAGTATATTCCAACCCGAAAAAGATAAAACTGATTTCTAAATTATGTGAAAGGAAAATGTTATAAAAAAAGGTTTTATTTATGAGATTCAAAAAAAAGATTTTAGAAATCAATTATTCAACAAAAATTTGATATTTTTTAAAAAGAAAATTCTACAAAATTTAATCAATATTCAATTCAGTAGATTCTGTTTTTTTTTTATTTATAATGAAATTCAATTCAATAAAACTTTATAAACCAAAAAATTTTTGGGTAACAAAATTTTCGGAAACAAGAAAATGCAATTTTCCTGGATAAAGTTTTTTTTTTCACATTTTGCTTTAAAACAGAAATAGTGGTTTTTTTTTTTTATTATCAAATTTTCACTAATAAAATAATAAAAATTTATCTTTTATGAAGCACATACACATAACAATTTCTGTAAAATGCTAATGAAATAAAACAAATGTAAAAAAAAGAAGAAATTATAATGATAATAATGTAAAAAAAAAAAGATCTATCCTCCTATGTAACTGATGTTAAAATATATATATTCATATATATATAATATATATTTTTATTACATATTTTTTTGATTACAAAACCTATAATAAATTTCTCTTAAATGTTAGTTTTTTATTCTAGAATCCGCATACATTAATGCATATATGTACATATATATAAACTCTGTAATTGAAGAGTACGTTAAATCTTTGAGCAAAAAAGAAAACAAAATTTTGTTTTTTGAACAGAAAAAAGTTAAAAAAAATTTTCTTGAATTTTAAAGCTTAAGAAAAATATACAGAAGTTTAAGCCCTTGTCACTAAATTGTGGAAGAACAAACTATTTACACTTGTTTTTCTGTCTTTTAAAGTGCTGAAAAATAACTTTAAACAATCGATTGAATGTTTCAATCTATGCATACATTAGAAAGTTCAAAAAAAGTAATAAAGCTTACATTAGTGGTTAGTATAGTCTATATATTTATAATGTGTATCATATCTAAGTTAAGTGATTTTAGTTGCATTCAAGTTAGTTAAATACAATTGATATTCTTAATTATCTGATATTGGCACTCTAAGTTTCGTCATTTATTGTTTTATTACTTATACAGAGAAAATATATTTAATTAAAGTTAGCTGCACATAAATAATATTTCTTCAATAATTAAGAAAGGGGTTTTCCGGCGCTATGTGTATGTGAACGATAAATTAGAATATTAAATCAATTTGACAATTTTCAGAAATAAAATAATTTTCTTATTGAGGTAAATTTATTATTATGATAAAAAATTTTCCTATTTACATAGATTAATATATCACTTTCATAAAAATATTTTAATCTAAACAAATTTTTTCCCCTATAAAATTAATAATTTTTTTGTTACTTTGTAAAGTCACAACAATTTATTAAATTTATTTTATTAATTTGGCTCAAAAGCATATATATGAAATTTTTTTATTAATTTATCTATTTTATTTATGATGATATATGTGTGTATACCAAAACAAAATATTATGAGATAAAATTAATAAAAATATGCAAGAAAATTTGTGATATATGGAAATTGTTTTTGTCACATTCATTACTTTTAGGATTAAGTGGATAAAAAAAAAATAATAATTTTTCGAAGCAATTTTAAAAATAATGAATTATTTTTTATTGAAAATCTTTATTTTATTGATACAATTTTGATTAAATATTTTTTAAAATTGAGATTGAATATATGTTCTTTAACGATGTGAAATTTTTAAATGCGTGTTTGAAAAACATTGTGGCTTGAAATGTTTAGACAAGGGCAATGTTTTCAACTGAATTAATTTGTTAATTGTTACTTTGCAAATTTTTACTATAATTTTTAACATTGGATTTGATAAATCAGATGAGGTTCTTTTCCCAAACATAGCAACATGTAATAATATTTTTTAGGTCAAGTATTAATCTGAAATTGGAACAACATTAACTATAGCTACTTAAGTCACAAATTAACTAAATTCATATTTTTAACAACATTCAAAAACACCACTGTAATATGATGAGATTTCTTTGTAATGTTTTAAAATACAAATTTTAATAAATATTAAAATAAAATAGAAATTCATGATGTTACTAAAAACAAATATTTAAAAAACTGTATGTATTGTGTATATTATGATAAAAATATGCCCACTTTATGTTTTTTATTCCCACTTGTCATTTTCTAAATAACTAAAATAACTAGACATAATGTATATTTTCAAAAAAATTTTTTCGATATTGTGGTTCTTATCAAACATTAAAAACGTAATGAAATTCTTTTATTATCGATGAATGCAATAAAAATCAACAAACATCTTAAAAAAAAAACTGATATATTTTAGATACATTTTTGTAATGTATGTAGCTGTTTTTTTGCAAACATATAAAGATAAAGGACAACAATTTTTTTTTTAATATATTGTAGCTTAAAATTTGTTTCATATATCTATATCAAAATGATATATGATGAAAATCCTTTTTTTATTACTAAAATATAATATGATCTTTTTATTATGTTTTCAATTTTTTTTTTTTAAATTTTGTCAATAAATTTTTAGTATGTATTAGCAATATACAGAGAAAAGAAAAGATGCCCAAACTTTGCTTTGAAGTAAAAAGAAAACTCTGTCGTTTCAAAAAATAATAGAAAATTATACAAGCTAATTTGTATAAATTTAAAGAAAGCTACGAATTATTTGTGGTCAATAGATAATGTATAAATGAACACACATACTTGTTATTATTTAACAAATGAAATTCAAAAGAATCAATTAAGTTTTTCTGGTTTCAATATTTTTTTCGTTGAAATTCGTAATATAGTTAAAGAAAGAACATAATTAATTATATATTCAATACACTTTAAGAATTATTTCTTTATAAAACTTAATTGGTTTAATATTAATAAAATTTGAAATAAATTGTTTCTGGGTTTTAAACGACATATAACATCAATTTTAATTACAAATATTTAAATTTATAAAACATAGTAGATATGTACCTACATATTATATAAAATATAATGTATGCTTATAAAATCAAAAATTGATTAAATTATTGAAATTCATATCCTGTAGATGGTAATTTTAGTTAAAATAAACATTCATTATTATTATTATTATATATATTAATTATATGGAAATCTATTATAATAAAAGGAACGAATATTTGTACTGAATATTTGATAAGTTAATACAATTAATTAAATGAATATAATTTGAATTGAAAACAAAGTTTGAATATATACTTTTTAATCAAAAAAAAAAAAAAAGAAAAAAGAAATTGTATAAACATACATACTTTTATATATATAATACATTTATAAATATAAATAAATATAACATTATTTATATTATTATAAAAAAAACATTTATAATTAATTAAAATATTTGTTACGCAATGTCCTGTAATTAATTTTAAATTAATTGAATGTGTGGGATCAAAACATAATTAAATTGATTTTTAAGATTTTATGCAAGCAAAATTATATAATTAAATTAAATTATATCCTATAATATAGAGTGTAAATGTAGATATTATAATATTTTGATTGCATTTAATTATTATTATTAATGACCTTATTTATAAATTGAGCTTATTTACAATATTTAAAAAAAAATTTTTTTAAATCTATCTATTTATCATTTAATAGGGAAATCTTTTTAGCTAATTTGTTTAATTTTTTTTTTTTTAATTTTCTAAATTAGGTACATTAGTTTTGAATAAGTTTATCAAAATTAATCGTACATAAAAAAATTTTATTTTGATCCCACAATTAATTCATCAATTATACAAGATTTTTAAAAATGTCCTTTAAATTTATATATGCCCTAGAATAATAATTAAAAAAAAGTGAATAATTCAATAGACAAGCAAAATACAATTTAAGCTAAACTCTGAAAAATCTTTTAATTTTATATTCACATTGTTATACTAATGAAATATTTTGAAAATATAAGAATTAATTGAATTAAATTTCATAAAGAAAATTATATTTGGAAATTATTTGTGTTTTATTTTTACAACTTTCTCATTTCGAGGTATCTTAATGAAACTTTTATGTCATTACATTTTTTTTTTGCCTCGCGTCGGTAAGTTTTCCATATTTTAAATTTTATCAGTGTGACGAAAAAAAATGTTTTTTTTATAGTTTTGCAGATCGGAAAAAAAAATGTTTTAAATTTTTTTGGCTTTGGTACGTATACATTACATACATTTATATAAACACAACTTTCTATTAAATTAATAAACTAAATTTTCAAAAGCACAATATTTTGAAAGAGTAAAATAGAAATGATTTTTTTTTTTTTTATTAACGAGATTATATTTACAGGACATATAAATAAATTATAATATTATGATTTTAGACCTATAGCTATCACTTAACTTTTTTTTTTTTTTTGTGTGTGACAAACAAGACAAGTTGAAACTTTGAAAAAAAAAAAATAAAATAAAATTAAAAGTACCTACCTCGGTATAATATACGTAATTAAAAAATAGTTATAAAATTATTAAAAAAAAAAAAAGGATGTATAAAAATGAGTAGATGAACTTTCTAATGTAGTCGCATAGATATCATAAAAATGTCAGGAAAACACAGAAATAAGTTTTTTTTTTTTACTTCTTTCGGAAAATAGAAAATGAAACTTTCATGAGATTTTTTTTTTTTGGTACTTTTCTCATAATTGTACAAAATTAAAAAAGAAAAATTATAATTTTATTTTTTTCTTTGCAAAGTATTATTTGAAGTAGACGGGCAAAAATAATTATATTATTTTGTTAAAGCAACTAAATATATATATATATAAAAAAAAAAGAGGTGTAAAAAATATAAATTTTTCCTACTTCCTTTTGGAGTTGAAAATTTTTTCCATTATTTTGCATATTGCATAAATATATATATTATATGCTTGACACCTACATATGTTCCGGTACAGTGAATTCGAAATGCAAAACGTGGGAATGGTATGTACATAAAATTTTTTTTATTGTCAAAATTATATTTAATAGAACTTTTTTTTTTTGTAAATTTCCGAATTTAATCTATCTGAAAATTATTGTTTAAGAGCCCTCCATGTGAAATTCTGTTTTCTATTTTTGCAGTTTTTTTTGTTTTATTTTACAGAAAATAAACGGCCGTGAAAAATGCGACAAAAATTGTACGAAAAACACCTCTACCAGAAAATCACAAAACTATATTTGAATTTGATTTCTGTGCAGAAACTGTAATTTATCAAAAAAAATAAAAAATTCTTAGAAATAAATGAAATTAATTAAAAATTGTTTAGAAAATTAAAGAAATTCAAAATTTCACGTCACCAGCCCTGGAGGGTGGTATTTTAGCTTTATTTCTGCGTTTGAGGTTTTTTATTATCTTTTTCCTTTACTTCAGAATCCAAGCAAATATATTCAAGTTTTTTAAAGGCTCTTTGAGCCAAAAAACCCAAAATTTAAAAAATCCGCCTCACCTACCCTGGAGCCAGTTATATACTCTCTAACATATCAAAAAATCACTTCAGTCTAGATTCTAGTAACCCTACAATCAAAGCCAAACTAAGACCAATTTTTTGCATTTTTTCACATGGAGGGCTCTTAATAGAAGTTATTTGGCTCCTTTAATATAGAGTGAGATGAATGTGACAATTTTGCTAAATTATTTCTATATAAATTCAAAAAACTAGTTGCGGTCTCGGCTTAACAATAACACTATCAATGATTTTCAATCAATTCGATAAAAAAATATTATAAAATGTTGCATTCCAAATGTTTTGAACTTTAAAATATACACATATGGAAAAAATGACATTCTGAATGAGCTTTTTTTTTTGGTCAACTTAAATTTAAAAATTTTGAATAAGCATTTTGCAACGGGGAATGAAATTTAAATATTAAATGTAAAATAATATTCAATTTCAATATCATTATTCAAAAAAAATATTGCATTTTATTTTCAATTTAGTTGAAAGGCTTTTTGAATAAATTAAGAGTTTAATGAAATAAAAAAAAGTTCACATCATTTGAAATAGTTAGTTTAATAGTTTTCTGTTATTATTTATTGTATAAAATCAAATTCTATATTTATTAAATCAATTTATGTTTGTAATTTTTTTTTCTGTAATTTGGTTTAGCAAATAGGATGACATTATATCATCGATATCATAAAATAAAATAAAAAACTGAATTAGATATTCAAATAGGAATTATTTTTAAAAAATATACATTGATAAATAATAATAATTGAATTTTGATTGCAAAATTTTCAAATAAAATATTAATTTTAAATTGAGTTATAATAAACTTAAAAAAAAAATTTAAATCAACTTAAATAATACACAAAGGACAATAAATTCAATATTTATTTTCTTTTTCAATTATACAAACAACAACTATACATAACTAACTTTCAAGTTATACAAATTTTGAATAAAAAAAACCACCAAAGTAGTTAGCTCAAATAATCTGTCCAAATTAAAACCAAATGTTAAAATGACTTAAAAAAGTCAAATGTTTAAAAAGATAAATATAGTATGGCTTCACCATAAAAGAATTTGAAATACTGAATCTCACATTCCTAATGTATTTTATTGTTGTTAATTTTAAACATACGTCCTAGATGCATTTGAAATTTTATTATTGTCAAATTCACACCAGGAATAAGACATTTTGACATTCAGAATTTCGAACAATTTAAACATTTTTTAACAACTAAATTTGAATTGAAATAATTTACAGCAAATTATCTGTTGTAGGCTAAAAATCACGCAATTTTCGGATTGTGCAACTCTATCAAGTATATATTACAAAAAATCGCCGCGCAATTTATTCTATTAATTAATTTTTATATTCGAATAAGAAAATTTCTAATCAGTCATAAATAAATCAGAAGAAAGCAACAAAATTATTTAGTGTACCCGTGAAAACTATACAATTTCATTTTATTTTCTTAAATCTTATCTCGTTATCATTATACGTTTGTCAAAATGATGATATGATGTGAAAATTCAATAATATTTCACAACTAATAAGAGATTTCTACAACTAATAAGACTGTATAAAATAATATTTTAAATAGAATACAAAAAAAAAAATATAACATAAATTTTTATTCTAGACTCAATTTTATAAATAAATTTTTATGGCAAATTTATTCACAGAATCCTTATTGCACAATCATCGTATACAACTGTGCACAGATAAATTATAGAAAATTTTTCATAAACACAATCTGGAAAATTTTTTATCAATTATACAATATTATAAAATATAATAATTATGCAATTGCAAAATGAGCAATTTTTTTTTATTATTATGCTTTATCAACAGCAGAATCTAGAATAATTATTATTTATTACTTTTATTTATAATTTTTTTTTTTTGTAAAGTAAAATTTTTTATGTGTTAATTTTCTATGATAGAGTCTGGAACAATGGAAAAATGTAATATAACATTGTAGAGAGAAATGCATATATTAAATTAGTTATATTTATGTGTATCATTCATTTTTATATAAAATTAAATATACATACTTTACATATTTTTACAAAAACTTAGGTACCTATATATATACCATTATGTTCATTAACTCAAAGTTAAAAAAGAGTTAGTACATATATAGTTTTTCAAGATACTTTCTTGGAAAAGAAAAACTGAAATACAAAAAATGCTTAAATTAAATGCTGAATGCAACTACCTATATAATAAAAATTACTATGAAGACTTTGTACCTGTGTAGTAAGACAGGATGCATAACATAATTGCATTTAAAAAGAAAATTTTATTTGCATTTATTTATGTGTATAATAAAATTTTAATCTAACATTTCATTTATCCTTTGATTTGATCAACAAGGGTTGAAAGAAAAAAACAAATTTAGGAAATTATTTCTTTATTAAGTATTATATTATTCTTTCGGTTTGAACTCAGTTCCCAATGAGGATTTCCTTTGAAATAATCGAATAATTTCAAATAAAATTTATTATTTCTAAATTAGAAAAAAAATCTCATTAATAAGATAAGGTTGAATAAATATTCGATATTCATGTGTATGTTCATTATGCTAAAGACTGAAAGAGTAAAATTTGTTTCGATGTTGTATGTACAGAATAATTGTAAAATGAATATATTATAATATTTCACATTATTGAATTTATTTTTTTATAAAAATAATTCTTTTTCCTCTCAAATTTATTAATTTTATTGTTATTATGTCTGTTTAATGTATATAAATTAATCAAATTAATGGCAAAATAAAATTACTCTCTTTATTATTATTTAACATCACTTTAGTAGTCAGCAAAGTATAAATTAAGTCCGCGTAAAACTCAATAAATTTGTTTCCGCATAATAAAAACAAAAAAAATAAATAAATTTCTTTTTTAGTAATTTTGGTTTGAGCGCTTAAATGTTGTGCTGTTTTTTTTTTGTCTTGTAAATGATACAAATTTAAACATTATTGTCGCGTAAATGTTCACAAAATTAATTTTATGTAATAAATTAATTTACTCATAAATCAAGTGGGAAATTTAAAAAATAAAAATTTCTTACATAAAATTAATAAACAATACAATGTACTGTATTTATAATAATATAATTTCTGCGACATGCATACTATACTCATATTTTGTTTTTTCTGAAATATAAAATTGAAAATCCTTACATTTTCTTCTTTTTTTTTTTCTTTTAGAAAATTGTAATGTTAAAATGTCACTTTAATTACCATAACTTTCTTATCTCTTAAATATTAAATTATATTTTCTCACTTCAGAAAAATAAGAAATTTTCATCCTGTAATAATACTATTTAATTAGATTTTTTTTCGCTTCTTTGGATTAGTTGCCATGTTATATATGTATAATACATACATATTAATGTGCGTTCATAAGGATACACATAAAATGGTACATATTAATGATAGCAACATCCTTTACTCAAGGATGTTTAATTTTTTTTTCTTCTTATATATGTAGGTACTAAATAAATACTAGATATAATATTATACTAGATGATATATACTATTAAAACTTTATACTCTTTATTATTATATACATATTTAAGTTTTTATTACACATATTTTATTATTATATACTACTAAAGTAAATATCCCATAAACAGGTTAACTTGTGTAAGCTTTTTACAGGACAGAAAGTTTGAGTTCAATTGAACTTGATGCTGCTAAATAAGAATCGCACGACAAAAAGATCTACATAATTTATTTAACTAATTTTGTATGCTGACAACATTTAGGGCCCCAGAAGTTTGATATTAAATATAAGAGGTCGATAGTCTTTTTTTTTTTTAGATATCAGTTGAGCTTTCAAAAAATTTATTCCCCACTCGATCAAGTTTTGAGAAATCTATACTTCAAATAAAAATAAATAAATAATGAAATAAAAATCATAAACGTATTCTATTGTTTTTCTGCAAAAGCAAATGTTTTTTTTTTATGTGTTTATTTCAGAAAAATTACCCACAGTGAGCCGAGTTATTGTGATATTAAATTCCATAAATATTCACGTACGCACAATTTACCTCCAGAGATTTAACCCTCAGCATAAAAAATAGCATGAAAACAACGATAAGACTAAATTAGAGGAAAAAATTTTATTTATTCACTTTTTTTTTTTTTTTCGTTTTTTGCTTTTCAAAAACTGAAAATTTTATTTAGAAAGTGTATTAAATTTATAATATGAAAAGTTCCTTATTAAGTGGTATAAAAAAAATATAAATTATAAAAACTTCTATCTTAATTATAAATAATTTAATTTGAATAAAATTTCTTGTAACAAAGAATTGAATAATAAATAAAAAGAATATTTAAAAATTCTGATTTGAAGACTTGTGTGTGATGTAGGTATTAAACTTTAACATTCATTGTTTTTTGAAGTTTTAATCGAATGGCAAACATGACAAATCAAACAATCCATACATAGTAACTGACATTTGACTTAAAATTTAAAGAGAAAAGAAAGTCCCAGCTAATCGAATATTTTCAGTATTCCGTACTAGTATATTTTTAATTGAACTTGGGATGGCCAACAAAACAAATCAACAACGTTTGTAATTTAATTTTCCAAAACTTGTTATCTTTTAGCTGGGGATTAAGAGAATTGTCCTCTCGCTTCACAATATATATATATGATTGTCGGGTAATTCCCAGAAGAACAGACCAAGAACTAGGAATATTTTTTCCAATTATAATGTTTCATAAATTTTTTGTTAACATGAAAAGAATTTAAATCGTCTTCACAACTAAAACATAAGTAGGTATTATATATTCATTATGGCCTTTACCTTAAAAAGCTCTTAAGCATATTTCAATAGCCTAAAATAAAAAAAAATAAAAAACAAAAATAAGACCTTAACTTGAATGTATATTTATATGTACATGAAAAATGTTTACATACATCATACATATGTTAAAATTACGTATGTTTTTAAAAAAAAAGCATTAAAAATATATTCAAAAAATATTCCACGTTATTTAAGTTTTTCAAGATTATAGGGTGATATGAATATTAAAGCTAAAACTTATGCCTTTTGACTTCAATAACTGTTTTTATAGATTCCCTTTCAAATGAAAAAAAAAATTATTAAAAATTTAAAATTGAGATATTCATAAATAAGATAAGATGTTGACTTAAATGGACTAACGCTTTTGGTAACTTAATGAAAAGAAACAATTAAAATCAAGTCAAATTTTGGACTGTTTCAGTTTTAATGTAAATATTTTAAAACTTTTGTATTATATCGATTTCAATATATACACAAATTTTAATAAATGAAAACTATTCGTTGATTTCTGTAAATGTTATGCATAATAGTACTTTAAGTCTCTATTTATGGTTAATGTTTTTATGTTTTTTTTTTGTCGTATTTTACAAACAAAATTGGATGATAACTATTTTTTTATGATATTTTCAAATATATGTAAATATATATGATTCGCAAACAACATCATATTAAACTGGCAAAGCTTTGTAAATGTGTTTGCAACTCCATAATATAATGAATTATTTACAATTTAATAAGATTAAGCATTTGAAATTCGTATTTTAAAATGTGCTTGTTAAAAGCATAGAGTACATTGAATGCACAGAGATTTTAAAAGTATTCCTTTTACATAAATTAAAATTACAAATGTGTTTAATTATTGCATATCCACATCATATTCCGTTATTAAACTATAGCAGCTCCAGGAGATAATTGATTTTATCTACAGTGAAAGCACTACAAATCTATGCATCTTTTTCGAAAAATACCATGGGGAGATTATATGAGGATTATGTTGTAAAATTTAAAACTACCTAGGTATTATTATATTCAATAAAATTTTCTCGAAAAGAATTTTTTAAGTAATTAATAAATTTTTTTTTGATCATTAAATTTTAAGAGTTATTATTAGCTATATATTATTTAAATAAATTAACTAAAATATTAATCTTCAAAATTATTTGCTTTTTAAATTTCATTCTATATAATGAATTGATTTTTTGTTGTGCAGTAGTGATCGATATAAATTTGTACATTAAACAAAAATAAATTGAGTGTTATATTTATGTAGACACTATAGAATCAATAGGCTAATTATAGCATTAGTTAATGATTTAATTTGAAATAATTTTTTATTATTAGATTAATTCTCAAATTCTCACATAATTTTTTAATAAGTTTTGCAAAAATTGAACAAAATTTATTTTTTACATCAATAAACTTACTTATTTTTAATTTATTAAATTTAGAATGTCTGTTTCACTTGATCCAAACTAATTCATGTGTATATTTTGAAAGAAAAATTGTAAATATATTACAAGCTTCGTTGGTATGACTGACAATAAATTTGTTTTAAAAGTTTATTTATCATCACTACCCACTTCATATTAACTATTTTAAATAGTAAATTAAACAAATATATATATTTTTGTTTTTTTATTTCTAATATTTCAATTAATTTTAATGATTATTTTTAGCAAATGATTAATGCCGACATTAAAAAAAAATTTAGAAAATATGTATATATATCTCTATAAATATACATATATAATATATAAATCAATATAATATTATTCTAAGAATTGAAACAATGTGTTTAAAACTAAATATTCACATGACTGGTTGACACAAATTTTGTTTTAAAAACAATTTCACATTTAGGTATAAAGAATTTTTCTTAATATCGTATAGTGCCATTATTTAAAAAGGATATTTTTTGTTTTGATTTATAATTTATGAGTTTTGAATTCTACTTAGTCTCATGGGAATGCTATAATAAAATATTTTGGTATTTAAATTAGAATGATTTATTCAATTTATTATTGTTTAATTCATATCCTTATTTATTTTACTGAGAATTTTAATAAAACCTGAGACTCAAGCTTTAAATACTCCAATGCAGTAGTTTGAAAAATAATTAAAATCGAAAAATTAAGTCAATATTTTGTTCCTTCACTTTATGTTATTTCGGAATTTGTTCACATGAAAATGTGAGTTAAGTCAAAAGAAGAGCATAGAAACTTTGCAAAAAAAAAAAAACAGAAGTGGCTCATTTCAATCGCCGAAAAACATATACAAGTACTTTAAAAAAAAATTTGGACACGAATATTTCAGTAAAGAACAAGAAATATTGCAATTTAAGAAATTTAACAAAAAGCAAATCTCCAGAATTCGTAGAAAAAAATTTTAAAGATTTAAATTTACTATTCATATAGTAAACTTTAAGGATAGTTATCAGATATTCAATATATATATAGTTTAATAATTTAATGTATTCCCTATACATATATTACATAGAATTGGTTACTGGTAAAAAAAAAAATAAATTTTAATTATCAATTTGTTGGTAAAGATAAAATTTTTATTTTCTAGTAATTATGGTTAAACATTATTAGTCCTGTGAGGTTGCTTTATATAAAAGAAATAATATATTATTATAATTTCCAGGAAAACAATTGCAATAATTGTAAGGTACAAATGGGTATTGTTATTATGTAGAAAATATAACCCATTATGTGGAAATTATCATTCTTTTTAAAAATTATAGATATAGATACAACATTGTCGACAGGATTTTGATATTAATAAATTATAATCAAAATTTTACAGGGTTATGAATACATAATGTTACTTTAAGGTTTCAAAGCAATTCCGTATACATTTTTTTTTAATTAATTTCAATTTAAAATTGAGACAAAGAAAAGTATAACTTAAAATTCTTCTCCTTAAAACGCTCCAAAGCAGTACACTGAAAAGTACAAATGCCTAGATTTCCTAAACAAAAAATAATAATAAATTATAATTTTTTTTTGGAATTTTAGTCTATAAGTAGTAGTAGTTTCCAATTTTCTTGGTAAATGGCACCCTTTCAAGATACAATCCTTTCCGTTCAATGTAATATTCAAAAATAGTACAGATAAATTTTAAATAACAAAAAGTATTGGGCAAAAGAAAAATTAACCAAATGTATAATTTTAAACTCTTATTTATAATTATTTTATTATTTTTAAATGCATGGATTTCTTGCTTACAAGCCGTTGCTCTTTTACTATTACTAACACATTTAGTATTACAGATATTTTGATTTTGATGCAGCTAATAGGGAAATCCGGTTTCACATAAATATGACATACACAATGGCAATTAAATTTAAATTCTGTCAAGCAAACAAAGTATGATACTCTTGATTTAAATGTATCTAAAACTGAACCAAAGATTCGTCTCAGTTTTGCAATAACTGATCCGGAAAGTTCGAGGTTAAAATTTCAGAGATTTTCGAGCGTAATTCTCAACAGCAGTTTATGTTAAATAATACTGTGTACTGTGGAGAAGTGAAAATGTATCGGCATTCAATATACTCTACGTAAACTAAAATCGTTGATCTTAGAACTGAAAAAAAAGTTATGGCTTCAATCAAACATGAAATATGTACAAGGATTTTCCTTATGTCTTGTTTTTTTATGCCATGGTAATACTTAAACATATTTTTATAATTACAAATTATAAATTTTACGGGAGATAAATAATATTTGATGAAAAACTTGTATTAACATATTTTGAATAACGTACTTATGTATATAATACATGTACTTAAACTGATGAAAAAGGCTTTAAGTTTATATAATTTGTAAAAAAAAGCCCATAATTAGATTTTCTTATTATAGTTAAGCCTTATGATTTATATTTACAATTTATGATGTTAATAATATTATAGAGAGATTTAATCATATCAATGTTGATGTTAATTAATTTTTATAATTATTTAAATAAGTGTAAATTTTTTAATATTTTTTAAAGAACAATGAAATTTTATTAAATGCGTAGAATTATTTATACAGGTAAAACTTCATAGATTCAGAAAACATAAAAGAATATCTAGCTACACGTTGGTATGTCTTCCTTATTTTATAATTATGTATGCTTACATAATGTGGTATGTGGTTGCAATATTTATTGTAATTTAGAAATAAAATTTTCCTATGAAAATTATTCTTGATATGTAGTATAGATACCAAACAAATGTACATAAATATAATAAAATATATATATATAAAATAAAATATGTAGAGTAAAATGTCCTTGAAAATTTAATCACCAGTGCTCAGTCATTATCAATTACAATTCCTTTGATAACTTGAATTAAATATCACGCATTTGTAAATGTTTATAAATTAACGAACATATGTTTGTTCAATTAGAAAATATTTAACCATTGTAGCGTTCAGTTCTGTTTTAGTTAATTCAGTAGTGAGACTATTTAATGAATATAAAAACTAAATATACGTTCTTAATAATAGATTTAAATGTTAGAATTTTTGTTATAGAACAATAAATGGGACAGACAGTGATAGCTGTTTGTAATTTTTACCAAGGATAAATTTTGAATTTAAAACTTCAACGTGAAATACAATACATATTTTGTTTTTAATTTAATAGCCAAGTTTAAGTTTAAACAAATTAAATGTAGGTGGCGTCATTTGAAAAATTAATGAATTAAACCGTTCTGACATTCAGTTAATTTATTACAAAAGTAAGTTCTCTTTGTTAGCGAAAACAAACGTAGGATAATTAAATAACAATGTGGAACATAATTTTCAACTGAGTGAAATAAAAAAAATTTTCACAATGAGTTTATAGCTCGTTAATTATTCTATTGCCAATTTCAATTAAACTGTCATTATTCTAAATCAAAAAAAAAATCCGTTCCAATACCCATTCAAAAAAAAAACAATATTAAATTAAAAGAAATATTCTTGTAATAATTTATCTGATATGGCTATAATACTGCTATACATAATACAATACATGCATGTATTTAAGAGTTCAAATGGTAATCTGTGCAATGTGCATGAATTAAACTGTGATCCTTAGTTTAAATAAAATTAATATATTGAAAAATCGAGTAACACAAATGAATATATGCTGTACCCGTGTATACAAAAGACATATAGAGACTAAGAAAAAAAAAATAAATGAAATATGTATAAAGGAAAATTCTGGAAAATATGTACATTTTTCGAATACCAATATTATTTATAGGCACATCTAACAATGACTTTTAAAAAACTTCACCAATCTGTTGTAATGAACAGGATTTTTTTATACGGTAAAAAAAAAATATTCTCTTTTTTTCTACCTTGTGTACCTATCCCATCATATACCTTATGTATCTTGGTTAAATGCATTTATAAACTCGAGAATTTACTATAAACTGTTACAAAATTTACAATATTTTTACTTAATAAAATAAATTTATGACATAATAATAAAATATTGTAATAAATTTGCATATATGTATATAATTTTAAATATTTTTATCATGCTTAAAAGAACACTGTTAAAAAGTTTATCAAACAGTAAGGAAGATGAATAATTTTCTTTGATAAATTATGATTTTTGGATATTCGAGAATAGTTTATTGTAAGAAAAGAATAAATTAATGTTAATAAATAATGATGGAGCTGCTTAATATGTGAAAAAAAGAAAATTATGAAATTTATGTTATTCGACGCGACAAATATTTTTAAGATACTTTGAAATTATATACCTACATAATGACAAAAATGTTATGTTTGAAGTGATAAAGGCTTAGTAAACTCGACATAACAATCAACAACGCATATTTAGACAAATATTTATTGACATATTATGTTTAATGTGTACATATAAAATAATTATACGAATAGTTATAATATGTATCTATCACATTCCCGGCCATAACGTAACAAAGTCACATACTATCTGTACATAATACAATATACCTATATGATTTTTTTTTTTAGAAAAACTTGTTGATTTTTATTTTGTGATTTATGTTAAAAAAATAAAATCTTAGAAAAATATATTTTATGTTCAAATTTGATGCGGCGGTAAAATAAAAATATATTTATTTTATTTTTCAAATATTTATTTTCAAAAAATATTTTAAATTTACTTTGTTGATTTAAAAAAAATAAAAAACTTCAAATTTTTGACCATGTGTAACAAAGAATTAATTTCTAAATTTTTCATTTTACAAAAAATAATTTTTCGGTTTTTTTTGTTTCTAAAAAAAAATATATATATATATGTATATAGTGACTGTGAAGCAGGAGCGTCAAAGAAATTTTTTTCTACAAAATTTTCGTCTCTCTCTCTGGTGGTGCCATGTTTATTTTTGGAAAATATTTTTTCAAATATTTTCAAAACAAAAATCTTCTTCTTTAAGTAAAATAGAAAACATAAGGGAAAAATAATAAGAAAACAAAAAAAAAATAAATAAATTTATATACTCATTAAATAAACATAAAAATATTTCAAATAATTATATAAAATATAAAAAAGTGAAAAAAAAAAATGTTTCTTATTTTTAGATTAGTAGTGCATTAAAAATTGCACTACAAATAAATCAGAAATAATTACAAAAAAAAAAAAACAATTTTTCTTGAGAGGAAAAACACAAAAAAAAAATAAAAATTAAAGAAAATACCTACATATGTCTGTTTTTGTTTTTAAGATTTAAATTGATTATAAATTTTAAGTTTTGAATAATTTATAGAAAAAACAATTTTTTGATTTCCTCAAACGAAATATAAAAAAAAGTAATAATAATAATAATTGAAGTGCAGTCAGATTAAAAATGGAAATTCAGATATTGATTAAAAATTATATTAAATTTTTTTTTTTTTTTCTAGTTTTATTTTAAATATTTGAATAACTATGTCCGATAATTTAAAAATAAATGTTATATATACTTATTAATTAATTCAATAAAAAAAAAAAATAAGTAAAAAACGAGTTTTCAAAAACTGAGGACAAGCCGCATGAAAAAGTAGAAAATAAATTTTTCTTCACACACAGAGGTGGACTCAGATTTTTTGATTGGGACATTTCTCTGATAATGAACTTAATCCTGCATAGTTTAGAAAATTATTTTAACGGAAAATTTTCCGGAAATGTCGGAAAATTCCGGAAATTTTTTTCGGAAAAATCGGAAACTTTGCATTTTTCCTGAAACGGATTTATCAGTAATCAAATTTGTACCTAATTTTCAAATGATTTTTCCGATTTTCCGGGTTTTCCGTGGAAATTTCATGTTCAAATTTTGATAGATTCAATTGTCACGCGACATGAACCTGTATGCCAAATTTCAGCTCGCTGTGATGACGAAAAGAGGGTCTACGAGAGTGTCGAAAATAGTAAAGAAATATACAGACAAATTCCTGTACAAGTTAATAAGAATTGTGTCCTCAAAAATTATAAAAATGCTTCTTCAAAATATAATTTTTGAACTAATTACCGAATAAAGGTTGTTAAACATAATGTTAAGGTTTGCTTATTATCTCTAAATAGTCAAATGTCAAAAAAAAACTTTTGAAAATTTATTTTCAAATCCTTTGGCACCTAATTTTTGAACCAGCTTTAGAAAAGTTCGAAAGTTTGAAAATTGTTTAAAATCTTTGGGCATCTTAAATTTTCGTCAGTTGTAGAAAAGTTCGAAAGTTAATTATGAAAAGTATTCGAAAATTACTATTTAAACAAAAAAAAAAAACAAATATTTTAAATCAATACTTATGGCGCCACCTGTGAATAAAATGTTCAGTTCGTTATGGTTTTACTACAAGAATTCATACATATAGGTACAAGCCTTTTAGGCAGGAAATAAATACAATAAAATTGAATGCAGAAGAAAAATAGTAAAAAAAAATTTAAAAACTTATTTCTTAAATTTTTTTTTGATTGATAAATGTATTTTAATTATAAAAGTAATTAAAAATTAAGGTTCGAAAATTTTCTTTAGCGCTATAATCAAATTAACTTTAAAATTTTATCTTTTCAAAGAAATCTCAATTTTTTTATTGAAGAATATTCTCGAATTAGTGATCTACCTTATTTTTAAACACGTCTTTTAGTTGACTTAAATTTCGATCAAATTTATTCAAATTTTATAATTTTTTTTTAACTTTAATTATGATATTTTGTTATGATTTTTGGTCTGAAATGTATTACATGTGCATAATATACATTTACGCACACTTTAAACTATTATCTTTAAACAAAGTATATAATGTTACCTACATTTTCTATATTTATAAGCAATTATCGTTATATGGTTAAGGGCATAACGAATTAGTTAGGGTTTTTTGCTAAATATAAAAATGTATAATAAAGATTGAATTGGAATTAATATTGAGTACTTTATTACTGTTTTAATTTGTTTATTGTCCTCTGTTGTATAATTTTTTCACATAAAACAGAAAAAAGGGGAGCAATAATTTTTTTTTTATAGAAAACCCAAAAATTTTATAATCTTCAATAAACTTAATTTATATTAAATCAAAATTAAAATTCTATGAAGAAGTTAGATTATGTTTTTTTGTGTTGTGTTGTTGAATAAAATCTTGGCAAAATTTAATTAAATACATAAATAAACTTTTTCTTTTTTTTATAACTACTATAAATAAAAAAATATTTCATATATATATAATATGAAAAGCTTGTTGTTCATAAGGGTTTTTCTCATTATTTATTTAATTTAAATATATATTGTAAAGAAGAAGGAAAATATTTTCTATACAAAAGACATTGAACATAAATATAAATATGCATAAATATGTATAGTAGATATATATACATATAAATAAATACACACATAATAACAATATATTTAAAATTTTATTTTAACATTAAAATTCTGTTAGAATAGTATAGTTTTTTTTTCCTTTTCGTTTATTTTAGTTAGAGAAATGGTAAATAAAATTTTTGAATAGAGCTTTAAGTTTTTTCCTTTGATGAACATCAAAAATGTCATCAAATATTTATCCTAACATCAAGAAGTTTTATTTTTATATATGTATTTATAAAAAAAAATAAGTACAATAAAAATATTTTTTTTGTTTTTATACGTAGTTTTCAAAAAATAAAAGGATTTGTTATTGCACCTGTGGTTTTTCTAATATACTCATAGAATTTAAATTGCTTTTCTAGTTATTTATTTATTTATTTTTTGAATTTGTTACTTATTTATAGACAGAATATACTGCTTTTTTGATTAACTCAAAATTTTTGTAAAAAGAAACATTTATTTATAAATACATAGTAATAGATAACTATAATAAAAATATAATATGAATTTTCAATGTGTTTTTGATGCATTTTTCCTGTTTTACGTTATAACTTTTTTTAAAAATAAGTACATACTAGCTTTGCGCCGTGTTTCAGTTTATGTCTTTTCATATTACGATGTTAAAAATTAATAGAAACATTTTCTTTTAGTAAAATACTAGTTACAGTGTTTATATTAATTTTATTTGATTTTTCTTACAAAAAAAAAATTAATTTTATTTTTTATTTTTTTGTTATTTAAATAAAAGTACCTTATATTATCTTGATTTTAGTGAAAACGGATGACGACAAATGTGTCTACCTCTCGAAAATCTGATTCAGACTACATTAATGTTACAATCTGATTGTTGATAATTAAGGTTTATTTATAAACTTCCTCGAACCTAATCGAATCATATCGATAAACAAATAGAATTTTGTATTTTGAAGAATATTAGTTTCGTTTTTATTTCCTTTAATTAATAACTTGAAGTTACCTTGTTTAAACAGGATTTTTAGGAACTAATCTATCAAATTTTAGTAGAATTCCATATAAAAGTTGCGACTTTTCGCTGCGGCGAATTTTCCGGGAGCCAACTATCGTTGCAAAGTGAGATATTAGTTTAAAAGGGAATTTTATTAATTTGTTGTTAGTGTAAAATTCAATTTGTGTAATATTCAAAAATTCCATTATATTCAGTATATAAATTTATTTTTATTTGAATGCGTGAGGTACCTATGCATGTAGCTAAGTTAAAATTAAAACATAAATTACAATTAATTTGAAAATATCATTTGAAGTATTTTTATGGAGCAAATTATGATTTTCAATGTTCTGTAGATTATTATGCCATAATTTAGTTTTAATTTTTTTTTTTTTACGAAACCATTAAAAGCTATTTTTAAAAATTAAAAGAAAACCCAAAATTTTCACATATAATTTTATTTCATATAATAATTTTTACTAAACATAGAAATGAAAATCTTCGATCTCTCGATTTCGATAAAGAAAATCTTAAAAATGACAAAAATTTGATTTAAAAAAAATTTTTTTTATTGACATCAAAAATTTTTGAAATGTTTGTTTTTTGTAATTTGACATTTTGCTTAAATTTCGTTTTAATTAAAAAAAAAACATTTCGAAATTCTTTATGTCGAAATGAAATTTTGAGCATTTTGGAAATTTATGTAAATGTCATAAAATACGAGATTGTGCGAGATTTCCATTTTCATTATGAGTTTAGTTAAAAATCTCATATAACAAAATATTGTGGAATTTCCTCGATATTTATCAAATAACTATTCTATACAATATGAATATATGGAATATGCATATATTCAATTTTCATTTATAATATTTAATGAAAACTGAAAATTAAGTTTGAATAAATTCTATATACGAAAGAATTAAAAATTTTATTTGGCATCTTATGATCTTTAAATACTTTCGAGATTTTTTTCGGATTTAAAATTAATATACCTACACATGTATCAGATTTTTTTTTTTAAATAAATAGACACAAAGATTAAATATTTGTAATATTTCTTTAAAAAAAAAAAAACCAATCAATCACTTGTAATAATATTCTCTAGCTTTTATTTTATAGTTGCTTGATAAAGAGATGCTTAGCAAACTGCTAATTACAATAATCTTCTTAAAAAACATTCTTATATATTTTATTTTGGAGCACACAGTGGAAAGTTGCTACAAAAAAAAAGAAGAAATTAAATTGTCATTTATATTAAATTACTAAGAGTTTTTTGGGAATCTTATATTTGAGATTGTCAAGATTTAAATGATTTTAGCCCTTAACTTTTAAATTTCGGTGCAAAACTGCAAATTATAGAAAATTCACATTTGAAACTAGAACTAGGTTTTATACTTATAGTAAATTTAGTTTAGTCCTATAGTTGTGTTCTTAGTTTTGCTTGCTGTGTTGCATCATGTAAAGAATACAAGTTATCGAAAAAATTAAGGAATCTATCAAAATAATATAAAAAAATGAAAATAATTTTTCATGCAAAATCTTTTTATTCAAATATATATTTTTTCTAAAACTTCAAACCTAAATAACGCTTGTCGTCGAACCTCAAGTTCGATTAATATTATTATTTCCTGAATTACTTTGGCAGTGTACAATAATTATGATGTACCTTTGGCTACTTGAATAAAAATAATGTTATGTACTTAATATTTATTTTTTTAATGTTGCACAATTATGGAATGAAAACTTTTTTGTATCGCGGTCGTGGTAATAATATCATAAAATCCTTGGAGTTATTATTTTTGTGTGAAAGTTTTATTTTAAAAGAATTATCTTTTTATTTTTTTTAACCAATTTATATGAAAATGTCAATTTTATAATTAATTATTGGTAATTAATAATACCTATGGTTAATTACAAATAAATGTTTAAGTTTTTTTTTTACAGATTATATTCTGCCAATAAATCGTGTTTCATTGTTTTTTGGGTCTTTGGTACATAATTTTTATAATTATGTTTATTTTTTGTAATAAAATAATAATAATTGCATCACAGAGCAGACAGAATAAAAATAATATATAAAAAAAAATTATTTAATATCAGAAAATTTTTAATTTTTTTTTTATTTTTGAAAACAAACATAAAATAACTAAATTTATTTTTTTGAAACATAATTTGAACGTAAAAAAATAATTTTTGTTTTTTTTTGGGTTTTTTATTTATGGGATTAATGTTGGTCATTCATCATTTTCAGAATTTGTTTATTTTTTTTTAATTTAATCTTTGTCACACAATAAATTAATCTCTATATTAGTTAGTGTGGGAATTTTTTTTTTTTTGGTTCTGATTAGATTATTTTTCTATAATAGTTATGTAATTTATATTACTACAGATACCTAATAGCTCAATTAAGTTTTATATTTCTAGAGTAAATTTTAATTGTTTAGAATTAATGATACGATTCATTTGATTTGCGTAGACTGAGAAAAATATTATTTTAAATGTACTTTCTTTACCACTTCTAAGTTATCAAATCAAAAATATAAAGTACTTTTGTTGATTCCAAGATATTAAGTCTTCAAATTTTTTAGTATTTACTATAAATCTTACTTCGTCGTATTAAATTGTATTGACATACACAATATCGTGTTTGGACCTAGAAAAATTCGACTAGATTTTCGAATGGCAATTAAAGTGGATGGGGAGTTTTTCTTTACTTTCACCACTCTCGATTGCCCACCATATCATAATTAGTTTCCAAATCACACCATAATTAAAAAAAAACTTTAAAAGGAACTTTTTGTCCATTTAAAAGTAAAAAAGGCAAGGAAAGACTAATTTTAAGAAAATTCCCGAATTTCACTAATTTTTAGTTTTTTTTTAGTTTCTATAATTTATATTACCTTTTGATAATGATTTGAAATTCCATTCAAGAGAAAATATAATGTAAATAAAATTAATTTCAACTCGACTAATTTATAAAAGTTAATATCCAGAAAACAAAAAATTACGAAATGAAAATCAAATTAAGTTTTCCAATTTAAATAACTTTCATATCATTATGTTATATATATGTTTACTTTAGAGACGTATCTATGTTAGATCTTTGATTACACCAAATATTTTAGTACTAACTACAAATTGTCAATGAAATTATACCTTAAGATATTGCTCAATTTAATTTTCCCATGAAACGGAAGTATTTTATGAATTCAAGTTATTAAATAAAAATAGAAAAAAATAAGACCAGAAAGACAAAAAACGATGTAAAAATAAAAAAAAAAAAAAGAAATTCAATCTAATATTACAAAAAAATAATAACAAATAAAACTAATAACTAGTGTATAAAAGGGGGAATAAAAATTATACGTGAATAAAATCCAGATCAGCTTTATTTTAAAATTTTACGTACATTTAAATTATGTATTTAATGCACATTTACATCATAAATACATACATATATGAATTAACGCATGTTTTCTTCCTATATGACTATAATATAAAAGAAAAAGTAATATGTATAAAAAAAAAACAATATTTATTTTACTTTAGTAAATTAATTCCTAACAATTAGAAAATATATCTTAACATTTTTTTATGGAATTTTTATGCTGTTTTTTTTTTTTTTTGTTTTTTTATGAACTGTTTTATGTCTTCGAAACGCATGTATGGAAAACATTTTTACAAATGATTGCGAATAAATAATGTGTAACTTGAATGCATCATCAACTATTGAAATAAGTCATAAACAAATAGTTTTTGAGAAATTAAGATATTTTTTGTTTTTAGTTTTTCCGTGTCTTTAAGACAAAAAAAAATAGAAGAAAAGCATAAAACTGCTTTGAGCAAAAAAAAAAGGGAAAATTAAAAAACAAACCAATAAGTTACGTGAACATTGAATTAAAAAAAATACTTTAAATGTTACTTTAATGGGTTCAGTAAAAAGTAGTCACATAAAAGATATTTGGAAGATAACTACTTAAGATAATAAAAAAAAAATAATAATTTTCATAAAAAACACTAAATGTCGTTTACAATCAAGCAGTAAATATAGAAATTTATATTGAATCTATAAAATTTTCTAATGTCCGTCGGAATTTTTAACTTTTGTATTATTAAAATGAAAGTGAAATTAATGCATTTTAACATGGAAGAAAATAGAAACAAACATGTAAAACGAGGAAAACCAGAAATAAAAGTATAAAATATAAAATTAAGCATGATGTTATCGAGATGTTAATATTTTAACTTTTGATTTCGTTTACGCAATTTTTTTTAAAAATATTTTTATTTTTGGAAAAATATTGAACTGATTTAATTTAATAGTTATATTTGCATTTATATAAATACCAATAAGTGTTAACAAACTGTAATAAAAAGCAAAAAATTTTATCTACATTTATAAAGTGTGTGGATTTCCACAGGGATTATTTCACTTTAGATATACGTACCATTTAAGTATATTGCTAAAGGTTGTTCAAATTAAAATTTGCTAAAAGTTTTTGATTTACAATTCATAAGTAGGTATCGCACTGTAGGTACTCTTTAAATACATGTAAATTATAATAAATTTATCGATTAATAAAATTTTTTGGGGAAAGTTTTTAATTCACTTATATTACGTCAAAAAAATATAACTTGAAAGAGATTGCTTAGATTAAACATTATAGTTTATTTTAGAAAAGTTATAAAATTTATATTTCATTTATTTATAAATTATTATGAAAATCCGACGACATAGTCTAATCATAATTAGGGAAAAAAAAGTTTGACATT
Source organism: Hybos culiciformis (assembly GCA_964007475.1). NCBI lineage: Eukaryota > Metazoa > Arthropoda > Insecta > Diptera > Hybotidae > Hybos > Hybos culiciformis. The sequence continues at coordinate 101,432,691 of OZ023274.1, forward strand.
GCACATTGAAAATATTTTATTCTAAAATTTTAAAAATTTTTCAAATTTAAAAAAAAAAAAAAACTTCTTTCCGAACAAATTAAAATAAACTCTTTGTTAAAAATTAAATAAATATTTTTTTTTATCCGGCCAAACAGAACATGAGAATATGCGCGCTGAAAAAAAAAACAATAATTATGTATTTTTAAGTTATAAAAATAATAAATCATTAAAACAAGAAAACCAAAATACTTTTTTCATATGAAAAAAAAAAATAATAATAACATTTTTCATTAAATAAATAATAAGTTTGATATGTACATGTAAATACATTTTTAAAATTTGTTCAATATTACCTGAACTTATTTCCGACTGCGATTTAATAATATTTTTTGTGCATGTTGTTTTTACTCAGATATTTATATACATATATATGTTTTCCACAACATAGTTTTGTTTTTCAAAGTGGAAATTTTCACATCATGCTGTTTATATGAAATATTGAATTCATTTATTTGATATTTTATTTTTTTTATAAAAGTATAGTTAGCCAAATTGTTTTCAAGTTGATTTTATTTTCCTTATAAAGAGTTAAAAATAAATAAATCTTTTATTTATTTAATTTTTAATTTTTTTTTTTTCAAATAAAGCTTTTATATGGCAAAAAATTGATACTGAATTGCGTAATATAATAAAGTTTCATTATTATGCATTTTTCTATATACTTAAGTCATTGGAGTTTCTTTTCAATTTAGCGATAGACATTTTCCCACGTTTATAAAAAAAAAAATCTTTTTATTTTTTCTTCAATTTTACTTTTTTAGTTCTGATTTTTATTAGATCAGTTAAGTATTGAATTTGTATTTGACTTTTTATTTTAATCAATCCAATTTATTGACTGTATATTAATTAATTAAGTCAAGATAGATAGATAGAATCTAATGTGTAACAATGTGCAGACTAAGATTTGACCACTGTTCATTTAACAACGAAATAGTTTAATTAAATTATATTCCAAATCGGTGGACATTTTGCACTTTAATTGGGTAAAGTGATAATTCTATAAGGAAATACTTTCAAGTAATAAAAGTTTCAAAACTAGTTTTTCAGATCGAAATTTCGTTCAAAAAAAATCGAATACAAAAGTTTTCTTGCTTCATTGAAAGTATTTTACAATAACTAAAAATAACTAAAACTTCATTTGAAAGTAAAATATGTGAAGATTAGGTTAATGACTTGAAGACTTTAAAAAAAAAAAATTCGTGAAAAAATCTAATCTGAACGTTTTATAATCATCTAACTACAAAAAGAAAATGAATAAAAATTTTAATTACCCATTTTAATATTTTTTTTTGTCCGTCAATTTCCGGAATTATAATTTTTAGAAATTATATATATACAGAAATTATAAAGTACATAATACACAAAATTTTTATAATATTTAAGTTGATTAAACTCTTAAATTTCTAAAATCGTTTTTGTCTGAACATTAAAAGAATATCATTTAAAATGTAGATCTAGTTGTAATACTTGTCTTATCTTAACGGCTTGCTTGAATGCCTTGTATTGATTATTATAATCACCAAATTAATTTTGACCTGATATGATAATTGATAATTAATACTTAAAGATGAAAGAAACATCATATACCACATTTTAATTTAATTTAGGAATAATAAAAAAATCATCATCCCATTGACTATTAATTATTAAAAATTTAAAACTATACACATTCACGAACATACAATACATTTAGTTAGTGACATGTACATACCCAATATACAAACTATCAATGCTAATGTCAAAAAACTTTAATTTTTGTTTTTATGAAAAATTTTAATAACATAATAATATGCCATTCAAGTATTTTATTAATATAATATAAACATTGTCAAATAAAAATAACGTATGGTTTTCAAAAATATTAAAAACTTAAATGAGCCCAATAATTTTAGAAGTTTTTATTATTATATCAAAATATAATGAAAAGTTTGAAAAAAAAAAAAAACTTTTCATTATTTGTCATTAAAATGAATGAGTTAAGATAAAAAAAAAATTGCTATTCTATCCAATTTCATATATATACAAATATACATTCATATATTTTTGTGGTTCAATGCTGGAAAATGAATGATTATTGGATTTGAACTTTTATCTTTCATATAATGAAACTTTTTAAAGTTTTTTTTTTTTTTTACCATCTGATATTACATTATCATCTGAAGGACTTAATAAAATTTTACAACATATCTCCCACTATGATACTAAATTGAGATTTTATTTTTAAATCCTCTTGGTATAATAAAAATCCAAGAAAAAAAAAAAAGTTGATCTTTTGAGAATTTTTATGAAAATATTAAAGAAAATACTTATTATGTAAAATCTATGAAAGTGTAACGTACATATAAGTATATAACATTTGAAGATTATTATATAGTAAAAACTTTGAAAAGTCCTTAAAAAAAAAAAATTCGAATGATATTTTTGTCAGACAGGGACTTATGTTAAGCAAAATTTTTCTCATTAAATATTATTACAATTACAACCATTACCACTATAATGTGATTTTCGAGAAAAAAAGTATATATATAGTATATACGTAATAAAATCACACATCTTAAAGCTCATATGATTTTTATTATTAATAATTTCATGAAAAATAAATATATATAATATAATATGAATGTATATTGAATATGAAATTAAGATTATTAACTGAATAAACATAATAAATGCAGAGTAATTTTCATGAAAATAAATTCATAGATGAATTTTTTTTTCCCGATAAATTATTTTCAACGTACATATCAAGAAATAAAAGATAAACATATATTATATATATTTTTTTAAAGATATTAATATATTATTATAATGATTTTATTAATATTTTTAACGATTGGATGTAGGGAAGAGGCCACATGAGAAATACTGAAATTTAACTGGAAAAACGAATTATTACTTTCCCCTCTCTGGTGTCTGAAATATATCTTTACCATGACTAAATTTGTCCATTTTCCAATGTAAGTTTGTTTTTAGTACATAAATGCATATTATCTTTTCTCCCTTCACGACTACAAACCAATATTTTTGTTTTGTTTCCTGTCAAATTACCAAGAAATTAAGTACTTTTATAAAATTAGTGGGATGTTGGTTTCATTTTTATTATACATCATTATATCCTTTAATATTATTTATCTATTTATATCATTGATATAAGAGTAGAAAGGACACCACATGATTTAAAATTTTTGAAGCATCTTTTTTATTTTACGATATCCAGTGTCGTAGATTTTTCTATAAAAAAAGTAATATTTCAAGAGGCTCGTTGGGGCTCGCTTTTAAAATTTAAAAGATTATATAGGTGATGGTAAAAGAAAATAGCACTTTTCGTTAATATCATTTATAGCATATGTAAAAATAGATGGCGAGCATTAATAAATTTTTTATTTTCAATTATTTCTGATGAAAAAATTATGCAGGGAAATATTTTTACCTGTAGAATTTCTGCACAATGATATTCCGCAGATGTTGGAACTTTTTCTATCTATTTTTATTAATTACTTAATTAATTATAACTTAAATAAAATTTCAATTCGTGAATTTTCATACAAATTTCAAGAAAATAAAAACTTTATGTGTTCTCCTAAAAATAAAATATACATATCTTATAACAAATAAAAAATCTGTAACAAGTCACAAATTTTCCAAATTCTAATCCCACCCCATTATTCAAAGAAATTAACGGCGCACATGGAAGTCGTATATCAAAATTAAAAAAAAAAAAAAAATTCTATAAAAAAATATTTTTTTGAGAGAAAAAAAGTTGCTTCAAAAATTAGTATGGGAATATATTGACATGTTCTCTCTGTATACTCTGTGATTTATATAATAACTTATATTTCTTAAAAAAGGAATAAGAATCTAAAGGCCTAAAGTTACATACAATTTTAATATAACACAATGCTTGAAAATATAAAATTATCTAAATTATTTTTTTAATATGTTCAATATTAACTACATAATCTTTTTTAATAATAAATTTTATATTAAGCATTTAATAATAATTGCTTAATAATTGTAATAATTGTAAAAATTGGAATTATAAATTTTTAGATTTGTATAGCAAAATAAAAACTTGTTTCTTTTTTAAAATAATTATATAGATAAAATATTTATTACAAAATATATAAAGATAATTATTCAATTCCGTTGTATGTACTTAGGTAACTGCCTACTTATTGTAAATAATTTTTTTTTTCTATATTAATTATGCATTCTTTCACACTTTCACATTAAAACAATGGTCCGTTTAAATTTCAATTTCAATTTCGTTTTAATTTTATTGCATTCAGCGCATATAAATTAAGTTAAAGAAAAAGTTTCTATTCTTCTATAAATACTATAACAACTAAAAGGAAAATTAAAAATAAGCACCTGAAAGAAACTATTAAAGGTCGAATTATTTTTTTCTTTTCTTTCAACACTCTCAATAAATTTTCGGCAGGTGACTTATTGTTCGAGTACTAATTTATGAACAACAAGGCTGTGCAAATACTAAAATAAATATACATAAATACAAATGATATTTAAATTATTTTTTTGCTTTTTATTTAAGTAAGCAAACAAATTGTGAGGGTGTTTTATTGCAATTAAAATTAAGTTATTTATTCATTATTATTATATTTATTTTTATGTATATATACTAAATTAGAAATTCTGATGTTAATTTTTGCAAACAAAATCAAAAAATAAATATATAATTAACATTGACTTTTATTACTCATTAAAAGAAGAAGAAGAAATAAAAAAATTATCCATTAAATATAAATTTTGATTAAAAACATTTAGATGAAATTCATAATTATGAATGACAGCTGTGTATTAGATACGTTAATTTGAGAAATGTAATTATTGAAAAAATGCATTCAAAACTGCAATATGAAACTTTTTCAGCAAAATCAAAACAATTTCGAGGGTTAGATTACGTTAAGAAATATAAACTCGGAATTATAACTAATTACTACGTGTGTTTCCCTCTAAAAAAATTGAGCCGAAATATATTCACCAATAATTACTGATTTTGGTATATTCTACACATTTCTCATTATTGTGCTTATTGCCAAAATTTTCAGTGATTCAATAAGTGAAAAAATCACATATTTATATGTATTATTTATTACCTGTTAAAATAATAATAATAATACGAATAATAATAATAATACAAAATATTATATTAAATGAGAAAAATATTAATAATGACAAAAAGTTGATGGTATTAAAATTAAACGCAATTTTTAGTTCAGTACATTTAGAAAATTATATGGTTTTGTTAATTTTCATTCTCCAGAGAAATATTTTCATGCATTTTGTTTTTTTTTTTTATTTTTTTCGTTTAAAAATATTTACATATGTTTTTCTGTATATACATATATATAAAAATTTGTAACGCACATGAAAATTATAATTAAATTTTGTTGTTTTTATTTAATATAATTTATATTTTTTATTTATATAGAAAATTTTTCGAAATTTAATTTTTATGTATAATAGAAGAATTTTATTATTATTATATTTATAATATTGTTTAACATAAAAACATAATTGATGAAAAATAATAAAATTAAAAGATAATAATGATTTTTTTTTTTTTTGTACATTGTTGAAAATTAAAATTTGATTAGATTATTGAATGGAAAATTATAAACATACAAAAAAATATCGTCGTCGTCGGTTTAGAATTATATATATATTATTGTTCAGACGAGAATTTCTAGTTCATATAAATTTGAAGCTTTGTTTTGATCATTTTAAATAATTTCTCATTGAAAATTTTATTTCATTTCTATTTACGGGTTTTATTTAAAAAAATCTCTTCTGTGATTGTAATTTGATTTTAATTATTTTAGAAAAAATTTACTATTAATTCTATTTTAAGAAAACAATAATGATTTTTTTTTTATTAAAATAAATTCTATGTAGAAATAAAAATTTAAAGATAAAAATATGTAAAACATAATTATGTAATGTCATGCTTAAGACGCGTAACAATTGCAAAGCAATTAAAAAAATTATTAATATGTTGTAATCTATTTTCTAGAAATTTTCTTAATTGCCCTCTCATCGTTAAAAAAAAAAAAAGATGAAATTATACTTCTTGACCGATAAAAAATAAAATACGAAAAAAAAAATTTTCGTACATTAATTTGTAAAATATTTCTCTGGAAAAGAAAAGCATTTTTATTTTTATTGAAATTATTTTTAGTTTACAAGAGCAGAAATAGCATAATAATAATAATAGAATTTAACAATAGATTATGTATAAAAAATATGTATACGTATATATTTATTAAATATATTATTCTGTTGTGGTTATAAAAATAATCAAATAAATGTCAAATGAATGTAATACTTTGCGTCGCAAATCAAATTTTGTTTTCATTTTCAGGTTCATCATATCATTTGGTAAATTATTATTATTATTTATTATTATAAATAAATTATTTGTTAAAATTTGATCGCAAATAAAAAATGTTGTATTTCAATAAATTCACAATTAGAAATTTTATTTTATTTTTTTCTTTGAAGAAAGTTTTCCGAATTTTTAATATGGTTTCCTTTCCTTTTTTTTTGGCAAATAAACTTAGAAGACTGTTGTCAGACGATGAAGAAAAAAAATTAAAAACAACGTTGATGAGTAATAATTTTGCTTTAAATTTGGTTAAAATTTATTAAGATAGTGAAATATTATTTTTGGCATTTGAATAAAAAAAAAAAAAAAATACAAAAAATTGTAAATAAAAGTATAATATAATTTATTGATAAATTTAGCAGTGAAATGAGAGATTTTTTGGTATATTGCCGAATGTTATAAAAATAAATATTTTGTTATTATTTTAAAATTTAGAAAACAATTGAATTAGTCATTTTATTTTTGAAAAAAAAAAAAAAAAAAATAATTATATAGGTATTATATTATAATTATTTCCTTTGAAAATTTAATATTTTTTTGAATAATATCCAAGATATGTACGTAGAAAGATACATTATAATATGTTATTCTATAAAATAGTGTTAACAAAAAATAAAGTAAATTATTAAAACAATATAAATAATGAATTAACCGATTGGGAATTATTTATATAATTAAAATTATAATGTATGTATATAAATATACAACATTAAAAAACAAAAATATTTCATATTTTAATGCAAATTATATTAATACGAAGAAGCAAAAATTTTGAAATAAAATTTATCTGATAGATGAAAATTTAATTGATTCTTTTGTCATTATAGTAATTGTCTAGTTGTCTATTATTTTTACTATAAAGTTGAATTTGTAAAGGTGAAAACACTTAAAAATGAGCAGGAAAACCTTACATTTAGTTGAACCTAACAAATGGTTTCGATATTTTGTTATTAGAACACATAGTTTTGTAAACATTTACAAGATATCAAAGTCTTGTAAAGAGAATATTTGTTGCATTTATTTAATAAATCATATAAGGGGTATCGTAAATTAGGAATTAAAATTTGCATGAATTTTATTATAGTATACACACACCATACTAGTTATAATTACACTAAAATTATGTTATTATTCTATAATCTTATATGTATATAACCTTATAAATTAATATAAGAAATTGGCTCAAAACTAGTACTATTTTAATATATATTTTTCTATTACTCGATGCAGTTAATTTATACGTTTTTTTCCCCCTATTATGAATAATATTCCTCAATTAATATTATTCTAGAAGCCTATTGGAATTTCAATAAAATACTATATTTTAGAAGACTTAAATTTCATGAATAAATTTTCTGAAAATTGAAAATTTAAATGTACTTGCTTAAGTGGGAGAAAAAAAAATCAATTCAAATCAAATTAAATAGAACTATTTTTTTTTTTTTTTGTGGAATTTTATCATCGGATATTCAATTTTAAATATTCGAAACCACTTTAAAATCCATTAAAATATTAATTCTGAACAATTTTGTATATATTTTTAAGTTTTCCTTTATTAAAAAATATTTGAATTAAGTAATTTTTATTATTTCTATATATTTTGTTTTCAATTCAATTCGTCGATTAAAATTTTAGATAAAATGTCTTAAAAGGGAAATATAACTTTGCATGTATATAAATGTATAAAATGGAATCTGTTAATTTAAATTTATTAACTGGAAATCTTATAGTACATAAAGCATAGATTTTTGTTTTCTGAGATTTAAATAAAAAATAAAACCTTTATAAGTTTTTAATTAACAAAAAAAAATGTATCATATTTTCTGCGTAAAAGTATTTTCTTGAAAAATATGTATTTGGTAAAAAAAAACCATAGAAGATTAAAAACATATATAAAATATACGTGAGGTGAGCTCATAATTTTTAAAAAATTTCTTCAGCAGAAAGTACAAAGATAATTTAGTAAAGATTTTTTGAATCATTTTTCATAGAACATCACTAAAAAATTAAATTTATGAAAATTATACTCTTTTTACGAAAAAAATATGTTGTTTTGAAGCGACGTTAAGAACATATTATTCAATAATTATATTCTGTGTATTCTTTATGGGAAATCCAGAATTCGTAGAATTTGAGATTTTCTTTTCTACCTTAATGTCACTACCTTAAATCATTTAAAATTTTCAAAAATATTATATTTTAATTTCCTTTACATATGCTTACATTTGCTTTTTATATATATATATATACATTTGCAATATACAAATACAAGTTTGTTAAGTTTAATTTTTTTGACATTTTTTTTCTTATTTCTTTTAAAGTGAAAAGAATTTTTAAATCTAATGTTCTACACACAGTGTTATATATACTTAGTTATTTTTCTCTGAACAATTCTCTGAACAAGCAGAAAAAAATTCCAAAAAAAAAAACATGTCAATAAATCTTCAAATGATGAACAAAATTGAATCAGGTTGAAAAGAAACCATAAAAAAAAAGTTTATGCCATTCAGTTTTAGTTTCTTATAATATTATGGTTAAAAAACAAACATAGTTTATTTATTGCATTCTCTTTCAAAATTTCTTTCATTCAAGCATTTTTTTTGTTACTCATGTTTTGACACTTTATAAATTTATTGGAAATATTTGTTAATACAAATTACTATTTTTTTATTCTTCTAATATCAATCAATGTCAAAATTATTTATTATTTTTCTTTTAATTAAATTGATGACAAATTCTTTAAGAAACAAATTAAAAAATTTAACTTTTATATTTCCAAAAAAAAAAAAATTGAATTCTTTATTTCAAGTTTGTTCAAGAAAATTAAGATTATTTCCAACTAAAACAGCATACATTCACGTATTAAAATTTTCCTTGAAAAACCTAAAAAATAATAATACTTATAATAAAAAAATAAATAAAAGGATATTATGGTAAAGGAAGAAATGGGAGAAAAAAAATAACAAATTTTTTTTGTTAAGAGAAAATTTGAAAATAAATGATTATAATTATGACACACTCTACATACACTTGTTAAATGGCAAAAAAAAAAAACAGAAGAAATAAATATAAAATTCACTAATGAACGCAGTCTGACTTGACATTTTGGATATATGTAAATTTTCAAATTAATTCAAATGATGCAGAATGTGATATACATAATATACCTTTATATGTATGTACCTTCGCCGTGTATTAAAAACATAATATATGTTTTTGAAATTAAAACAAACTACACTATATATATATATAGCGTTACATAATTTTTCATCCTAGCTCAATGCAATTTTTGACGATATGGTCTTACAGATTTAGTCGCAATTTTCAGAAATATTCCTTCAAAATTAATTAATAAATATTAAAAACTTTTGAACACAAATGTATTTAAAAGCTGAATTTTATGTTATAGCAATTCTAGGTATAAAAATAACTTGCAATTAATAAAAATGAAGAGAAAATTTAATAATTCTTTTGTAATTAAAGAAAAATATGTTAATAAACAAAAAAAAAAAAATTAAAAATATTTCGCAATCAAAAAAATAAATTTTATTTAAAAGTTAACATCAGAGCGCCTAAAAATCTTTTATGACTATTTAATTTCTCCATAATAGTTTTCGTATTATATTGTCTCTTAATTTAAAAAAAAAATATATTAAAAAATAAATAATAATTTAGGTCATGTCTACTACGTACTACATATATATGTACATAATTTCCTATTTATTTTTCCATTTCAAAATTTTTTAATTCTTGTTAATCTTTATGACATTAATTTTTAGCAAAAAAAAAATAAGCACTTTAATTTAAATATCATGTTTTTTTTTTGCAGTTTTATGTTTATTATTTTCAAAGAATATGTATAAAGTTAAAAATGTTTTTTTTTCTTCACGAGATGTTTAATTGCATAACAACAAGTACTTATGCATTTTGATCTTTATTCCAAAATAGAAAAAATAAAAAATAAAAAATGTTAATGTTGCGCATTTTTAATGACTATTTTTCTTTTCCTTTTCTCATTAGAAAGAAAATTTACGTACTTTGTGTATCCTGTAGGCTTTATATTTTTAAAGGATTTTCATCTTCAAACAAAAAAAAAAAAATTAAATAGAAATAAATTGGAATATTTTATATAAAATTATGTATGTCTAGTTGCTGTTGTCGTCGTCGTCGTATACTGTACACATAATTTTAGCATAACATATACAAGATAAGAGGGAGATTTATATATAATTTATACTCAAAAGGATTAGCTCTTCTTTGAAAAAAAAAAAATTAAAAATAAAAATAAAAATAAAATAAGTGATATAATGAATAAAATAAAATTAGTAAAAAAAAAAGAAGAAGTGATATTTTCTTTCATTTCTAATAATATATTTAAAATTCCTCTTAAGTGAGTTTATCATAAGAGTCCTATATATAAATGATTTAACTTATTAAGATCCTTATTTTAAATTTATTTTAAATTTAAATTAAAACAAAAATAATTATCAAGGGCTCGGATTGTGTGTTGCATAAGTTTATTCTTGTTCTTGTACAAAATCCTAATTTCCTACGTCAATAAATTAAAATTAAAAATAATTTCAAAAATAAATGCATCAGATCTTGAAAATAAAAAAAATAAAAATGGTTATTTTGCAAAAAACCAAAAACCATTTAAAATGTTTATTAAATTTACTATAATTTAGAATTTTTTGTTAAAAAAATTCAAATATTTTTCCATCTTACTTGGTGGTTACATATTGGAAAATTCTCATCTGACTTTTAAAAGAATTTGTGCGAAAAATTATACATATAAAAAAACTTTAAAAATAATCCTGACTAAAAGTTAACTGAAAAGCCAAATATTGTAAATTATTAGAATAATTAATTTTTTTATTTATATAAACTTGAAATAATTGTAGGATAATAGATTTTTATTATATATACTTAGTTAAACTGAAAATTTTCACTAACACAAAAAATAAAATCCAAACAAAATAATAAATAGTCAGAACGAATTTTTAAGCTCGTGTAACTATCAAGTTAAATTCAAAATTTATAGAAAAGTTTATAAATTTAAAATCAAAATTTCTTTTCCTTCACAAGAAAAAAAAAAAAAAAGAAGAGTTTTTCAACAAAAGATAACTTACCAATTTTTGTCCTATCAGCTTTAAAGTATAATAAAAATAAAAAAAAAATTGTTTTTATTATCATTATACATAAGTCGGTAGGAATTTTTTTATAGTTTGGAAAATATTAAATTTTTCAATATAATTATATACATATATATTAGATAAAACAGCTATTAAAGTTTTTTTTTATTATATCATAAAGTAATCTGAGGCATTTGTCTTTTTTGATTTATGAACGGTGTGAGAGTTATAAAACTATTTTGATTTTATGTATAAAAAAAAAAATATTCTATGAAAAATCCAAAATCGAACTCAAAATTGTTAAAAAGGAAAAAAAAAACATTGAACAAATCATAATATCATAAAACTATAGATAGTTAATACAGATAGTAAGTATATATAGTAGATAATTGGGATTAAAAATCTGATTAAAGTACACATATTTATTTAGTTTTTTTTAATTTTGCATTAATTCTTTTAAATTTAAACAATTTAAACCTTTTTTTTAATAATTAATGAATACAGATAAACTTTAAAAGTCGGAATATATATTTAATTTTAAAATTAAGGTATACAAGTAATGCAAAGAGGACTTCTCAATTAGACATTTATTAAAGTCTGGCAAAAAATTCACATTTTTATTTTTAATAACTCTCCGACGGGTTTAGTGTATTGGGATTGATTCATTAAAATATTTTTATTTCTAAAACTACAAATGTTTCGCGAGGTTATTTGAATTGTTGAATTTTTATTTAATTTTATTTCTAAAATTATGGTGTATAAATTGTTAACTCAATAATATTGAAAAAAACTGGCATATAAATAAAAATTCGATTTTTTATTTTACTAATAATAGCGATTCGCATACTACTGATAGTCGATAAAAATGTCTAAGTCTCACTAAAGTAGTAATTTTAAAATGACAAACCAAAAACGAAATTTGTATTCTCAACTAAGTTAAAGGCTCTTACAATTTAGTGTATAGAAAGCCACTTTTAATTTATATCTTTTAATATTTATATCTTCAAAAACATAAAGTATCTGAGAATATACAGAACTATTATACTAATGCGAAATGAAATAAAATATTTTCATTTTTTTTTTATAGCGAAAAAAATAAAATAAATAACAAAAAAAAAATTAATACTTAATTATTTTTAAATAAAAAAAATTAAAAAAAAAAACGCAATACTCCTCAAAGTTAAGCGATGAAAAAGAAAACATTTTAATACTGATTTTAAGTAAACATGTCCAGATTATATAAAAAAATTATTTAAATCTCTTTTTTCACTAAAATGTTATACAAAACACCTTCACCTCTTTCAAAAAGCTATAAAAAAAATGTTTTTTTTTTGTTCTCTTGAAAAAGATTTTTCTTTGCTTTAAATTGGAAAATCTACAAGTGTGTTTATTGACATATAAATTTTGAATAGAAAAGGGAATATAAACTTTCTTTATGCCATTCAAAGTTAATTATTGTATCATTATGATTTAACTACAGTTGTCCTGTTTTTTTTTATTTAATAATTTTTTTTTAATACTAAAAGGTTTCGGTGGGTTTTTGGTTCTTATTTAAAAATCATTTTACTAAAAGTATTAAGTTGTCAAACAAAATATTCTCGCCACCTCCTCAATCATTTTCCAATGTCCTTTATCTTTTCACCAATTGGAACTTTCAGAAAATTTTTTTGAACGTTGGAATAAAGGTACGAAAAAGATAAAGATAAATTAAATATTTCATTTGGAAAACCACTTTAAATTTCCACTGGACGGAAGCTTATTTTAAGCTAATTTATTCTGTAGATGGATCTACGCGGCAAACAATTTTTCTTCTTTATATATTTTTATTATGTATTGCATGATTCGAAAATTCAAACTGAAAACTAAAAACAATAAATTTATATTAATTTTTCAAGAAGAGTAACGAATAAAATCTTTTATGTTTTTCCATTATTTTTCCCTTTTAATTACAGTTTTTGTTGGTCTTCATATATATAATGGCCATAATATAATTTATGGAATCCTTTTAATATTGTTGAATAAATTCGCCCACTTTATATTTATATGACTAAGCAAATGTGTCAAGGATTAAAAGAAAGCTTTATGCGAATGATCTATGACACCATTTTTTTTTTATTATATAATATAAATATTAAATATAAAAAATAATAATCCCTGTAAGTGTGTCTATTCCCAAATTCATTTCATATTATGGTAAATTTAACATTCAAATATGTAATTCAGTATATATCATGAAAAAAAAAAAAACCCGATATTATATTATTTGTGTGCTACTTCTATGTATGTTTGTTTATTGGAATTGAATGAATGATTGATATCAATAAAAAAAACATTGATTTTGATGTGAATTTTGATACATTCATTCCTAGTTGTAAATAAGTGGAAAAAAAAGTAGGTTTATGAAATTTATATTTATTATATTTATTCACAGTATTTTTTTTTTTTCTTTCTTTAAATTCAATATGTATACAGGAGTAAAATGTGTTTCATTTACAATTGATATAATATTTTACGGTTCAGAAAACAGATTAAGAATTTAAGGAGTTGCTATGACACATTCGATAGACCCTATAAGAAATATACATAAGTTAACTTTAATTGCTAAGCAAAAGATTTTTTATATTCTCATAATGAGTACGCTTACATAGAAGTTTAAGGTCAATAAAAATTCGTCCTCTCTATAAATAGCTTTATATTTTTGCTAAGGACTTTGTGCTTATGTTTAGAATAAAATTACAAAGTACAATATTCTGGAACAGCATCGGTTATAGGCAATTCATGAGTATATTATTTATTTTAAAACCTGCACATTTAATTAATGAAATTCTTTTGCAGTGCATGCAATTTGTTTTTTTTTTTAAATGTAAGTTTTTTTAAGTTTTAAATACTACTTATTCCTTTTAACCTACATGTAGTCAAAAAAAAAAAAACACAAAAGAACTTTTCCCAGCCACCTCATACTTAAATAAAATAAACATAATGTACATACTTTCGTATATATGTATTAAAAATATTTTTGTATTGTACTAGGAACATAGTAATAATAATTAAAAGAAAAGTGAGGGTATTCAAACGTAAAAGGAATTTATCATAAAAGCTACAAGTTATTAATTCATTTTCGAACTTGCGCAATGACTTACAAAAATTATAAATATATGTATATATTTATTTCCGCAAGATTGTTTTTTAATAACTTCCGTTTAAAATGTTTTCGCTAATGAAAACGTTGAAATGAACATTAAAAAAAAATTAAATTAATTTAAAAATCTGTTTTCCACAAATATAAAGTATTAATCGCATTATACAACACACCCACATTTGCGAATAATGTAAACAAAAAAAAATTTATTGGGTTTTTCTTCCTACATTTTTCTATATACAAACTAAGTTATGTCTTTAATATTTTATTAAAGTACTTTGTAATTGTTTTTTGATAAAAGGGTAAAATTGTAGAACTGTTCAATGCTTTTTTGATTGATTTTTTTTTTTTCAATTCATAAATTATTCTACAATTTTGTATAATTTCTTCAAACTACTGCAAAAATTGAGAATCAAAGAATGAAAAATGATTTGACACAGGCATTATTTTTCTATCGCAATAGAGATTAGACTTTTAATTTACATTTTTTAATCAGATATTAAATTGAGAAATTAATAACGAAATCTATATAAGTTAAAAAAAGATTTTCTTTATCACAAGCAATGGAAAATTTATTTATTTGCATAATACTTAATTTCAATTAACTAGTATTTAATTTATGTCATCTTAACACTGTATAATTATGTTACTTATGTATACTTTATATTTATTTACAAAAACATTCTAGTTGATGGTTTTTTACTTGTTGAAATGTCTTTCAGAAAATCGTAATTTTTTTTTTTCTTTCTATAAAATAACTTTTCGTATACAACCTCAATTAATAACAAAACACTACAATTTTTCATATTTATTGAAAATTTATGCCCTTAAGCAATATTAAATTTATATATATAGAGTTCTTTAATATTAATAATTCAATAATTTGATTAAGAAAATCTGAATAGCTATACAGAAATTTTAATAATAAACGAATTTCTAATAAATATACTTACTGTAAGGTTGAGGTCGTCCTCCGAAAAGAGGTTCCTGTAACAAGGGTGAGCGACCATTTCCCAATTCCTTAGCTGAAATTGAAAAATAAAAAAATTCATTAAGTTTATGTTATTTTGAAACTATAAACATAGTTGCACCTTTTTTGTGAAATCTATATCTTATATTGGTTTTATATTTATAAATTTAAAAATTATTCATAGAAATTACTGAATTATGATAGTGGCTCCAGGAACTAACTCATCTCGAACTAACTGACCGAAGCGAAAATGAACTAACTCATCAAAAAAATGCCAGTTTGAAAAGTTTAAAATAAAAATTTAAAATGAAGCTCTTAACTAAATGAAACAATTTATCAATCATTATTTTAAAATGTTGAACTAAGTAAAAAAATTTTGAAAAGGGCAAAAATAAATATTCAAAAATATATTTATGTTTCTCTTTTTTTTTAATGTGGTATTAACTATTCAAAATCAAATATTGGACCGATTTTTAATGTTAGCTTTGTGAATTAATTCCTCAACATTTACTTTCTTGTTGAAGGAATTTAATCCTAAAAAAAACAACAATTTTTTGATGAGTTAGTTAATTTTCGATTCGATTAATTAATTTATGATGAGTTAGTTTATTGAGCCTATGATAGTAACTACAGGAGGGAAAGCTATTCTTAATATAGATTTCAGTTAAATTTTACATCTCAATTTATGTTGTACCTTTCCTAATTTTTTTTTAATAAAAAAAATATATTGATGCACTATCAACGCTGCTCCGAATTTAAAGATCTTACGGTGACACTCTAGCTTTAACAAATAGTAAGAATAGTTATAAATCAAAATTTTCTATCTTTTGAAATAAATAAGCAAAATATTAAGGTTTCTGCACGCGATAGTTATGTACCTCGAATGCGTTGCTCTTAAATTATTTAAAAATATTAAAAAAAAAAAAAATCTGTTCTACAATACGTTCAACAGAACTACAAAACGACTTAAATTATATTCAAATATTACATTCAAAGATATCGCTATCAGCAAAAAATATATTTTTTCAAGTTTGCAATTACTATTATTAATGAAAAATGAAAATAGAAATTGTTTTTTTTTTTTGTATGAAAAAAAAGCTTTAAGATGAAAGTTTTTTGTAAAAAATAATAAAAAAAGAATTAATTTAAATATTTTATTTTAATATAAAATAAATTGAATAAAAATTTTCTACATATCTTTGTATATCAATACGATCGAAAGTTAGAAATATACTTACTAAATGCAATTGAATAACAAAAAAAAAAGTAAGTAATAGATATTCAGAATTTATTTAAGCTACTAATAGAATTAGATAAAATGTCTAAACGAACCCCTTTCCAGAAGCTCTTAAAGATAAATAAACCAAAATAATTGAAACAGAAGTTCAAATTCCAACTGCAACGCAGAAGACGACAATTATTTGGGTTCAGTTTTTGCGCAGAAAATGTTCAAAACATTTTGGTCTTCAGTTTGGTCTCGTAACATTTAATATAAATTTATTATTACTGTTAATTTGAAAATAGTAATTTAATTAAATTCTTTCCAAACTTTGCCTAGAATTTTCTTTAAAAAAAATTATGATAGAAAAAATATTTATTTTTATAACTTTTGTTTGACTTTGAGTAGAAAAAAAAAGGTTTCCTTTTTAAATCCATCCGCGAATAATGGCAATTCATGGATTTTAAAAGCTAAATAAAATCAATCTGTCAACCAAGATTACTTTGTTGATGTAACTATTGTTGTTTATACTTTGAAAAAAAAAAAAAAATAATAATAATAATAATATAAAAATGTAAAAGGGATTTGGTTTGTGTTACATCGGCTTTGATAAAAAATACTTATGGGCAAAAAAAAAACACATAATTTTTTTTTGTTGTGAAAAAGATTAAAAAAACATTAATGATTAAAATCAGGCATATGTTTAATAAAAAAAAATAAATAACATTCAACAAGAACAATTCATTTAATTTATTGAAACCTTGTCAGAATAAAGAAGGTTGGTTGACAAATAGTATCAGAGCTTGTAGCAAGAAGTTGTTTAGAAACAATATAATATTTTTTTCCCTTATATTCGTTAATTTCAATTTTATATACAAACGTCTTTATGGCGAATTTTCTAATAAAAGGGCATCTGATTTATTTGCGTTAAAATGTATATGCTCACATAAAAAAATGTATTTGAATCTAAGACGATGTTGACGCTAACGCTGGTTGTTCATTCTCTTTCTACCGAAACGAATTTATATGTGTTTCCTAGAACTTAATGGATTTATTTATTTATTTAATTATTTAATTGTAGATTAAGTTCTAAATCAGTATTCTCTGACTTTAAAAATTACTTGATTAATTTTTTTTAATCTCATTTGAAATACGCTGAAATAATTAAATGGAATAGTTTAGTAAAAAAATGCAAAATAGAAACTTTCAGAAACTAATTGAATTGAAAATTTTATTTAACTTTATGGCGAATCATGAAAACCAAAAAAAAAAAGGAAATTAAAAAAAAAGAAGTAAAAATCTCATATGTTATTATTAATTAAAATTATATTAATTGAAGGACTTTTTTATTTGAAAAGCTCACATCTAAATCTACTCTGTAATTGAGGAAAAAATTCGAAATTAAAGCTAAAATAACCAAATCGTTTTACCATCAATAAATGACATAGTGAAGTCGATTATTTCAACTTAGAAGTGGTTTTATTATATTATTCCTTAAAGCTTAATTCCACGGTATAATTTCTATATTTTTTATTATAAGTAATATTCTTCGAACAAGAGATTTGATTGAACGAACATTCAAAGTTCGTTTTTTAATTTCAGCCTCCACATTGTGTTATTAGCAACTGATACAAATTACATTAATCTAAAATCACATTCTTGATTTCATTCTATATATCTTCGTTGGAAAAATAATGTTTGAATTATATGATTTTCGAAAATTATCACCTCACTACAACAGGCCTAGTTTACAAAAAAAAATTAAATAAATGGTTATTCATCTTTCAGATTGTCATTTCGGAGAAAATGTGAAAAAAAATAAATAAATTAATTAAAGCAGCATTTGAATGTGTTATCATTGAAATTTATGAAAATATGATCAATCGACAATAAACCGTCCTAAATGTGTTTTGTAAAGAAATTTTTAAATAAAAAAATATAATAAAAATATATATTATATATAAATAATAAAATAATTGTTTGAAATTTTTATGCGCTTTAAACTTTAATGAATATATATAGATCTGACTTACCTGTCAAAATGCTATAATTTTAATTTTTCTGTACCTTGAGACTCTACTTCTGTTTGATGAATTTTTGTTTGTGTGTATTTATGGGGTGCGAGCCAGCCGTCGTCGTTGAATTGAATTGTAATTTGATTTCCATTGTTTATTCAAAAAAAAATCCTTAAGATTCTATGTGAAAAGCATTGTTAAAATTTCATCATCTGCTGTTAATTTCTGAAGATTTTCTTGAAAATTGGTTTTTCTTTTTTTCAGTTTTTAATTTTTTTTTTCTCTTTTTTCAATAGTAAACTATAGGATAATTTTATTTTTTTTTCTCGCATCCACTTCCTTATTTTAAAATAATAATAAATCTTGAATATATTATTCTCTTTACGATGGATAAGAATAATAAAAAAAATTTGAGTTCGTTGAATTTTCATAACTTTTATATACTTATGTATATATATAAATTTCATTAAAGGAATAAAAAACATAGAAAATTTTTCTGGTTTTTCTTCTTTTGTTTGAATAAAAGCTGGATTTAGGAATAAAATATTTTTTTTTAGAAATATAGCAGTTTTTCTATAATAATAAGATTTTTTTTTCCTTATTATTTTTTGATTTCAATCTTCAATATTTTTTTTTCTTCTTCGTCTTCATATTAATCGACATGACATATCTTTACATTGTTCAATAATAATTTTGCCATTCATTTTTTTATTTTATTTTTTTTATTATTTTCAATTTTTCATTATTTTTTCTTTCGGAAATTAAAACGGAATTATAATTTTCTTTCTTTTTTTTTTGTATTTTATTGATATAGTGAACATCATAATAATCATTGAACTCAAATATCCTTCATTAAAAAATTATTATAAGCTTTCTATTAGAAATATATTGTTGAAAGATTTTGTATTTTTTTTTCTTCTTTATACTGCTTCCGACATGTTTGAATTCAATATAATGTTTGATCTCTCAATTGTTTCTTATAATTTAAGAAAAGAATTTTTATCTTTTTTATTTAATGAAATATATTTAATAATTTAAATATTCATTTTCAAAATTTATTTTTCCATAAATTTTTTTGTTGTTTCTCTTTTAACAGTGAGATAACAATAATTCTGTTTGATTCAATACAATAATTATAAGTTTTTCTTGAATTAATTATTTATCTTATTATTGTTCTTTGATGCTTCTATCTTTGATTTTTCAATTTCCGTGTTTCTGAATTTTCTTTTTTAATTCATATTTCTGTGTTTTTTTATTTTTAAAAACAATATATATAGTTTGATTCAACCAAAGTTCATTTCAAACATTGTTTTATTTATGTTTTTTTTTGTATGATGAAAACATAATACTTTGTTCGATGAAATTACCGCTTTCTTGGTATAAAATTTCTTCAATTACCAATGTTGAAAAATAGTTTTTCTCGAAATTAAATTCTATACACACAAACAAATTGTTTTATATACTATATGTTTCAATCCAATCAACACACCATCATCATCGAGACGACCGAAAACCCTGCACACAGACAAACAAGCGAAATGGGAATTTTGAAATTAGAATTTTTTTTTTTAAATTCAAATTAAATTTTTTTTTTGTTTTTTTTTTTTTCGTAATAAAAAATTTGATTATAAAAAATTAGAAAAAAAAAAAATTAAGAAATATATTTTTTTTTAGCATAATTTTTTTTTTTCTGTTGGCTGTATTTGTCTGTTGTTATGTGATCTTTTTTTTTTATTATTTTATTATTAATTATATTGTAAAAAAAAAAAAATTGGTTAAAAAATAAAATAAAATAAATAAATTAATAAATTTTAACTTTTTGGGGTTAGTTTTATTAATTTTGAGAAAATAATTAAATTAAAAAAAGAGAAAAAGTATTTATTTTAAAAATAAATATAAATATATTTTTTTCTTAATTTTTTTTTTTTATTTTTTTACAGATTTTTTTGGATGAGAGTTTTCTGTTGTCTTGATGGTGAAGTATTTTGTTTTTGTAAAATAATTTGTTTGCTCAAAAAACCATACTAAGTGCTCGTTAGTTTTCCATTTATATCTTTTTCTCATTTTTTTTGTTTTTTTTTTATTTTTTTACTATAACAATTAATATAATAATAATTTCTTAATTATTATATTTATATAATAATATACGATTTTCAATAATAATAATTGTTGATGAAAACTTGTGTTGATGTTTTTTTTTTTTTTTTTTTTTTGATTTTTTTGAAAATGTTGTGTGTGTTTTTTTTTTGATAAAAATTCTTTGATATATATATATTTTTTTTGATTAATCCGTATTTATAATATAATAAAAATATATTGTTTTATTGTTAATATTTTGATAATCTGGTTAGAATGTTGTTAAAATTTCTAATTTTCTTTCAATAATTAATAAATATTTTTTGTCTGTATTTATATATATTAAATATATATATTGCTATATTTATTAGTTAGTAGCTGTTGTATATAATCATAATATTTAATATTTTAATCATCTGTAAAATATGTCTGTTAATGCTTTGAAAATGAAGTTTCAAACAGAAAAGATTTTCCAATTTATTTTGTTTGTCGATATTCAAATTTTATTCTGTAAATATTCATCTGTTCTACAATATATCTGTTCATTTCTGGTTAAACAATAATAATTAAAATGTAAATATATATATTTTTTTTTTTGGTTTTTCTTGAATTTATAAATTTTCTGTAAATCTTTTGTTCTGTTGTTGGATACCTGTTAGTTTTTTTTTTTTTTTTTATTTATTTATTTATTTCTTAATGATGAAAAAATGATTAAATTAAAAAATCTTAATTTATTTATGTACACATGCTGATAATATAAGTTAAATATAAATAAAATAAAAAAAAAATGATGATAATTTTATTTTTATATTTAATATAAAATAGTTAAAAAAAAAAAAAATTATATTTATAGCAATTTTATATAATAATTATATAAAAAATGAAATTGTTATTTTGTCTGATCATTATTATTATTCATATAATATATATTATGATTTGTGTTTTAACTGCTTCTGACTTCTGTTTAAAAAAAAAAGAAGATTAATAACATGATTTTATGCTGTTGTATTTTATATACCTTGTTGTATTGCCCAAAAAGTGAAGTATTTTATGTATATTTTTATTATACATTATGTATAAGCTACAAGGAGAATCCTTACGCACATAATTAATTGAAAATGTTTGTTTTACGGTTTTATTTTTTGGGAAATTAAAACAATTTTTTTTTTTTTTTGTAATGGTTTCACGAGAGAAAAAGTCAAATGCAATTAAAACTTCTAATTAATTTCTTTAATAATTAATTACCGATAACTTGATGATTTATGTATCTAGCATGTTTTTAGTTATTTTTACACTTTTTTTTTGTTCTACGAGAACAACGAAATAAAATATCAATTTGTTATAATTACATTAAAGGAAAATATATAATCAATAAATAAAATTTATTTCATACTGTTATTATGAGCTGATGAAGCTGAAGCCGTAAACTCGAGATTAGAAGAAAATATACGCAAGTCCTGAGAGTATTCAGAAAAAAATATGCAAATACTCAGAAACCTACAGAGTGTTGATTTTGAAAGCCCCCAAAATTATTTAGCTTAAGACCCTCAAATAAATTTCCCACTGCTTAAGCTTCTTTTCCCCAATTAAATAAGTTTATTTACAGAGAAGCCATTGTACAGTGAAAACTATAATACACTAAGATTAAAATAAGAAATCAAAGTTTGCCCCCCTTTCTTATATTTAGATGAAAGCTCTGACAGCTGAAGTTTTAATTTAAAGTAATTAAGTGGAAAAAATCTATTTAGATCAAAATGTGCGACTGTTATCAATCAATAATGTTTGCTTTATTTGATTTTACACCGTGTTTTCTCATGTAGTTCTGTTCTAATGTTGTTTTTTTTAAAGTATATACAAATCAATAAATTTTCAATTCACATAATTATGTATATAAAATTTCCAATTTAACACTATATACTACAATAAATATTACAAGACATATTATTCATAATAAAAAATTTCCTCTATAGTTATAGTACAAAAAAAAATAGGAACCAAGGAATTATAATTTAGTTCTTCGTGATGTCTTTTTAAGTTGTTTTTTCATTATGTGCAATGTAATTTTTTCAAGGCTCTTTGTATTGAAAATTTAATGAGAAAAAAAGAAGTAAACCTATTTTTTTTTTCTGCGAACTATAATAATTTAATTAATTTATATCCTTAAGAATTTTTCATGCATAACTATAAACCCTATAACTATACCCCTATCTATATTATTTGTAAAACTTAACTTTTTTTTTATTCGTATTTACTCTATCTTGAATTTATTTTTGAAAGCTTTAAGCTCCAAATAACTATTGATTTTTTTTCTTCTTTACTTAGTTCTGAATGAGTGATAGAAAAAAAAAAATTGATTTGACTATTATTCGTATTGACTTACGGTTGCTACTGTGTAAAGTGCATTTTAGTAAAACCCACACAATTCAATATTGTAATATTTTGAAGACATAAGGTATATGAGTTATATTTTTGTAGGTAAGGTGTGTATGTTTATAAAATATGAAATGTAGGTCAGACGTATAGTATAATGAAAATTTGGTGTTTAAGTTTTACATGATTTTAATCGTATTAAGAGAAATTCTTATTTACAAATAATATCGAATGAACAAAACACATTACAAATAAACTGTTTTCTCAATAAGTAAGTTAAAAAAAAGTGGATATTTTTTAGAGGAATAAGTTTAATTTGGATCATTTCTATCTGAGAAAAAAGTCATTAGTCTTTAGTCCGAAATTCTAGAATTTTCAAATTATTATATTCAAAATCTAAATTACGAAATTTCAGTTGTTTGGATTTTATTTGGGTTTCAAGATATTATCTAGCAACATGACTACGATTTTAGCGACTAGTTAGCAGATTTTCCCAAATTGACAGTCTTAATGGATTTAAATTGAAAAAAAAAACTAAAGCCTTTTTGGTTCAAAAATCATTAATTTTCGAATATCTGGTAACAAATAAAAAGCTAAACTTTTTTGTTCTCTACTTTTATGCAATAAAACGCATAAATGCACATCCTTACAATTATTTATGACAATAACACAAAGAAAAATAATTTGTTTTTTTTTTATGTCCATCTCTATAATATTATGGATTCCAAAGGCTCTATATATATACTGAAAACCAATTCCGGAATGAACTGACTAGAAAACCATTAATGATATACGATCCAAATATAGATAGATTTATGTGTATTCTATTGGCGAAAGAAATCAATATATCTACATTTATATAAAAGTCGTTTAAGTTACAAAGGAAATAAGTAGAAAAAAAAAAGAAAAAAAAGAAAACCTATGCTAAAATTGCATTTATGTTTTGTTATGTTAACACCATAAGCTTCGTTTAAACACATGACTATTGTTACGATAAATAATGCCTCTAGCTTTTTAAATATTAACAATTAGAGAAGGATAAAATAGAAAAATGAAAAATTAATATTCTTTCATGTGTAGATACGTGTTTGTGGGTTTAGTTTTTTTTTTTTAATTTTTTTTTTTATTCATCTTCATACCAAAAAATATTTCTTAGGAACAAAATTTTCAATTTTAAAATATATATATGTATGTAGGTACCTTTAAACACTCACATATAATAAATTTATAATCATTAAACAGAACATTGCACGTTTTGGATAATTGCTTGTTTAAATATTAAAAAAAAATCAACTATTTTATTGGAAATAAAGTACATAGTTACATAAGTATCTAATATACCTGTAAATTTTAATCTGGACTGTTGAAATTTGCTAATAATTGCTCTTAATATTGATTTAACTTAATTATGGGTAATATTGAACTAAAATGGTTTAAAAGTTTTAAATTTTTTTTTTATTTCTAGACCGTTTCCCCGATTGTGATAAGGATTTAACTGGAACGCTGAATACGGAATTTGATATACTTTTAGAATGTCAGACTACTGTGAGATAAGTTGAACGATAAAAATGTTTAATGTTTTTATGATTTATGTTCTTTAATTAACCCTTAAGTATTTGAAGCGAAAATAAACAAATAAAAAAATAATAATAGAATTCGACATTATGGTGGTGAACCCTTTCTAAAGAGTGTATAAAATATAGTTCCATATTAAAACAAATAAAAAAAATAAAATTATGCAAAAATAAGGATATTTTTCAAAGAATCAGCGAGTTTATATTAAATTTATTGTTTGTCTGTGTGCTTTGTACATAATTTTTAGAAAATAAAAACTCCATTTGTATATAATAATATTATTAATATTTTAATAAATAAATAAATACATATTGTAATACGTTAAATGTATTTCTATATATATCTCGATATATCGTCGGCCGTCATGGTGTAGTGGTATTGCCATTATCCTACGGCGTGTTCGGTCGTGGGTTCGATTCCCACCTCGGACTGGAATTTGTGTCATTTTTCAAATTTGTCTCACTTGAATTAAGTGTGTGTGTTGTTTTAAAAAAAAAATATATCAATTTTATTTTAATTAAAAAATACATTCTGATTAAGTAGTATTAGTGTTGTTTTATTGAAAATAAATATTATCATCCTATTCAGAGATTACATTTTCTAAGAGTTTTCCTTATCCTTAACCATAAAAACCACGTACGATTTAATTTATATATATATATTTGTTCTTTAAAGCATGAATGATAAAAAATGGTAAAAAATAAAATAAAAAAGCAACAGAAAAAAAAAAAATTATGAAAATGATTTAAAAATAAAAAATATCATCAATAATGAAAAAAAAAATCAATTTTTAAGATTTCAGAACACAAAAAGGTTGCAAAAAAAGATTCTTTTAAACAAAATATATGTGTATATTAATTTTTATTTTATTGAAAAGCAAAATATAATAAATAATAGGGTGAAATACTCGAATCATTTTCCCCTTGATATTGACGACACAAATTTAAAAAAAAAATTTAAATATTAAGTTTAAAATAAATTCTTAATAATTTTCGTTTTTAGACATTAAAGGTGGAGGTGGAGAGATATTCTAAAGATATTAAAATATTGTAACCTAAGAATTAGTGAAATTTAGAAGTAATTTGCCTTCAACAAATCGAAAACTAAGCTCTCAGTAGAGTTAAGCAAGCCGAATTGCAAGAGCCCAGTTGGTATAAACAAGACGTTGTTAATACTAACAAAACTTTTTTCACGTTTCGAAAGAGCTTCATCTAGGTACAGAAAAAAAAAATTTCAATAATGTATTTGTTGTCAATTGAATTTTTCCCCTCAATGTTCAACCAAAAATTATTTTAAGTTTATGTACCTCTTATAACATCTTCATTTTCATGAACATAAAATATTTTGCATAATTAAAAAATAAAAATAAATATAAGTATATAAGTATATATGTTTTATAAATATTTAACTTTTAAAAGCAACCACTCATAAAACTATCGCAAGTTTTTTTTTTATTATTATTATTTTGAGAAAACCACAATCTGCTTTACTAATTTAAAAAAAAACTCCGAACAAATAATATAGTACAAAAATTTTTATATTAAAATTTTCAGTGCTTCACCCACGATTTTATTTTAATTAATAAAAACAAAATATATATATCAAATGCAATAATATGGTTGTTTTTATTTAAGAGCTTTGATGCTTAAAACATTAAATTAATAATAAGTAAAAGAAAAAAAAGAAAAAAAAAACCTTCAAAAAATAGGGGGTCTACGAAAAACACTTAAAGGAAGTCGTCTGAAATTTTGTTTTTTTTTTGTTTTCAATGAAGCTTTGTGAAGATATTAAAGCATTGAACCAAATATTTTTTTTGGGGAAAAATTTTCAGCAATGTCTTTTTAATTGAGGAAAAATTTAATAATTATTATGATTTTGAGCTGCGACCGAGAATTTAAGTAATTTTTAATTTTTTATACATTTGAAACTTTGTAACTACACATGTAGATAAACCTGAACCTTTTAACAATATAACTAGATCGTAAAATTAATTAATTACTCATGTGATATTTCCCTAATATTTTGCTCATTTTAATTTCAAATAAATTTTCAAAAAAAAAAAAAAAAAAGATGATGAGAAAATTTTTTTTTTTTGGAAATTCGCTGTTAAGTGAAATGTTATTAATTTTAGTTTTCAGTTTGCATAATAATGAATTGTGTATATAATGAAAATTTCTATTTTTTTATCATAAATATTATTATTTTTTTTAAATGTATACATACCATTACATAGAATAGTAATATTATTCAATGAAATTTTATACAAAATTTAGGATTGTTTTCTTTAATTAATTTATGCAATAAAAAATTTCAAATATATATTTTATTTGTCTATATAAATGTTTTATAAAACACTATTTAGGCAAATTATTATTTCAAAAGGTTTTCATTATTATTATGAAAATTTGTTTATTTTCTTTTTTTTATATAAGTACATATATAAAATCCTAACTTTAAAAATTTCATTGAATATTTTTTAACATAATATGCATTAAAGAAATTAAATTTTTTACCTGTAGTTAAAGTGTAATCCCAACTGGTTTCTGTATCATTTTTGTACACATTTAATTTTTCAGGCTGAAATGATAAGATTAAATTTTTTTTTATATAAATAATCTTAAAGCAGATAAAAATTTATAAATATATACTTCTATATAAGGTACATGTTTACAGTATTATATATTTTGATATGAATTTGTGAATAATATTGTTTTTTCGTATTTAATTTAAATTTTAATTTCTTTCATTATTTCTATGTGACGAATAATACTGAAAAATGTTTCCCAAAATAATTATTTTGCTAAGTAAACAGAATATATGCATTAGATCGTAAGCAAATATTTAATTGAAAGCTTATCCGGACTTTGCGAACATTACAAAATTTCAGTAATTTTAAACTACAAACACTTATTGCAGATCTAGGACTCGAGTAGATTCGTATGCTGGAAAGCTGAAATTATTTATTTTGATCTTGTAACTAAAAAGAAAAAAAGGATTCAAGAATCTTATCTTAAAAAACTGAACATATTGATTACGAATCATAGTTTTTTTTTCATTATTAATTAATTGCATTCTTGTCTACATATAATCTGCAAGCATTAAAAAGTTAAATAAAAAAAAAAACATTTATTAATTAAATGGGTAAAATTTTAAATTCAAATTAATTAAAATTTATATTAAAAATAATTATTCACTTCTTTTCTTTTTCTACCCTCAGTTATTACCCCATTTAAAGGCATAAACTTTTCTAATCAACAAAAATGTAACAAATTTTCTTATCATGAATTAATTAAAAAAGTTTTTCATTTAAAAATTTTCACTTACTATTAATTAGTAGTGTAGTATAGTAAAAAAAAAAAAAAACTTTAATGTTCTTGTTTGAAAAAGGTGAATATTAGTTTTATTTTATATAATTTCTCTGTTTTTGGTCAATTGATATTATCACATAAAATAATATATTTTCATGTTAATTTGAAAAAAAAAAAAAAAAAAAATTAAAAGTTAACATCCTCGTATAATGAAAACTTAATTTTAGCAGGTACTTAATGATAATTTTTTAGAAAACATTAAAAAGAAAATAGGATTGAGTGTTGTTAAACACAAAATAAAACAGAATCGCTTGACATTCGTTTTTCGTATAATCTTTTCTACCAATTTTTCACCATTTTTCTGTAGTAGGAAGAATTTCTAACTTTGTAAATTTGAAGGTTTCAAAATAGAAGCTATTGGTTATTATTGATGAAATTTAAAGAAATTCTGAAAAATGAACAAATTTTATTAAATTTATAAAGGAAAATAAAATTAATAAGAAGCTATAAACTTACTTTAGCATAATCAATTTTCAATGTGCAGCATCCAGAATATATATCAGCACCGTTTAAATTGTCTCGTGCTCGTGTAGCTGAGTCTAAACTGTCAAATTCTACCATTGCTTGTACACCATTCTTTTTAAATATAACAATTCGTTGAACTTGTCCGTGTGGATGGCATATTTTGTGCAAAACATCCTGAAAAATACAATAAAAAAAAATATATATGTTAATTAAATAGTTTTTAATAATTTTTTTTAGTAATAATCAAAATTAGATTTTAATATTTAAAAATTTTTTAATCAGGTTTATAATGATTGGTTCATTTTTTTGATTTTCTGAGCAGTTTTCTAGTATTAATACTAACACTAAAGAATATATGAAAATAGGTCAATTTCAAAGGACTTGGATAAAGACATTGAAAAATAATTTCAATCGATCAAAGTTTCATTAATGATACAAAAATATCCACTAAATTTAAACAAATGTTACATAATAGTAATTCTATTTTAAAAATATCATGAATAGAAGTTTCGATAAGTTTTTATTCTGCTAAATTCAACCACATTATACACATTATATCATTTTCTAATTAATAAAGTATTTCAATTAAGTCTTTCAGTAATATTTTTCTTTTGTAAAATGCTCAAATTAAAATTGATGCAATTTATTTATTTTTCACAAAAAAAAAAAAAGAAATAAAAAAACTATTAAAAAAGTCTGATAAACATGAATTAAATACAATTTTTAAGTGTAAATTGAAAAATTTTCTATTCAATAAAATATTATTGTTAAAAAACAATTTTTCAATATAGCATTTTTCCAAATTGAGCAAAATAAAAAAAAATTTTAAAATAAAATTACTTTACTTTGAATTTATAAAAAAAGAAGACAAAAAAAAATTGTTTTTTTTTTTTCTGAAAGCTTTTTCCCATTACCATCAGAGAATTATTGTTGAAAAAAAAAACCAACCAAAACTACTAACCAAACAGTAGTGGTCTATTCAAATAGTTTGTCCAATCGCAGCGGCATAATATTAGTTTGTCATAAATTACATCTTCTATATTTTTTGTAAACTATGACTATTAAATTATTGTTCACAACTAGAAAAATATTCAAGCACGAATGAACCATTAAAACTTGAAGTCACACAAAAAAACTAAACATGCACAACCATCAAAGTAAAGTATAAATTGTTTATTATTTTCTTAAAACCTCGTTTCCCATTTTTGTTTTTTTCATAATTTTGGTTTCAAAACTTAAGATCATGAAATTATTCTAATAAGAAATTTAAATCATTTTCAATAAATAATATTTTTGTTTTGATTAGCTTAGATCGAAAGGGTTGAAACATCTTCATTTCTTCAATTAAATAATTGTTTTCCTTTTAACAATTTTTATAATACTGCGCTCATTGAAGAAAATCCAAAACTAAAACATGCTTGACAGAGAGTTTAGACTTACGACTGCGTCCAGAATAGATTTGACTCTCTCTCAAATTATCAAAATTAATAAAATAAGGAAATTCAACAAAATAGCCTTAAAATACCTATATTCGAGAAAGATTATAACTTAAACCATACATTCTTTTCTGACATTAGGTTTGTGCACAAAATATTGCATTTATAATAATAATTCATCCAAAAATGTTGAGCAAGTGAAATGTAGCAAAAATTTTTACTCAAAAATTATAGTTTTATTGTATGTTATGACAAATAGCTGGATTTGCTACTTATCCAGTATTATAGTTCAATTTGACCTATGTACATAGCAAAGCAAAGGATATGCAGAAAGTTTAGTTGCGGCAGATTAGTTTTTTCAACGCAATAAAGTGATAAAATAAAAAAATATTGATTAATATTTTTGACTTTGTATTTTTTCGTATTCTTATTATAAGCTTCAAATTTGAACAACTGCAAAAAAAAATCTTAAATTCAGATTATTTGAAGTTAAATCAAAATTTAATTGAAAAAATGGTTTCAATTGAAATAATTTGGAAAGAAAAATTACAATATTTTTTTTGTTGAATTTTTTCTTTCGATTGAATTTTTTTTGGAACAAGCAGGTTTTTTTTTTTATGTTGAGTGGATAAAATTTAACCATAGAAATTTTCAATTTTTTTTTTCCCCAATATTCTTTCAATTTATTACGCGACTATATTATGGTTCTTAAATAGAACAAAAAAAAAACCAAAGTCTTGAAAATGAATTTTCTGTATAGACAATTAGAAAATCGAATTTTGCATTTGGGACTATGTCTAATTAGAAAAAAAACTATATTATTCGCGATAAAATGTGAACGTAATAATGACAAAATAATCAATAATAATAAAGATCCTTATTAAATTATGATTCGTCGAATATGAACAAAAAACAAGGTTATTGATGATGACATACAGGCAAACACAATCTTAATCACAAACATACAAATATTCTAAAAATCTCTTAATATCCAAGTGAACAAACGAAGTGAAAATTCCATGGACACAAAATCGAATGGGGATTGCGACTGTACCACTGGAGTCGATTAATGTAAGATAGGTACTAAAAGATTATCGAAGGTTTCCAATTAATACGCCAGGGTTTTTCAAGAAAACAATATTTAAGTAAAAAAAAAAATGTTTATTCATTAAAATTTAACAACATAAAAATAGGTTACATTATTGGGCATTATTGGGCATTGCTTTGGACATTATTGGGCATTGCTATGATCATAAGTGTAAAGTATGTGCTAAAATTTGTTCTTCTCATTTCTCATATTTAAAAATTTCCAAACATACAGAAATTTAAAGCATAACCTGACAAATTAAATTGTTAAATTTAATGTTACATAAAACATTATCATATATATATTATCAAATATATCGATTTTACTTCTTTGAAATATTTTCATTATATAACACCTTGATACCCTCTTCTATGTATATGTATAGTTAAAAACATTTTCAATTTTTAAAGCAATACCATGTATGTTCGTCTAAACATTTTAAAACGTATGTATACTATATACATTGTATTTATGTTGTCATTAATAAATGAAAAAACAGAAAAAAAAAAGTTTATCTATGTACTATATTTTATAATACAAATTGTGTAAGGAAGGAAGCCTAGACTTAAAGGAAGCAAATTATCTGTAAAGGCTAAATAAATGAAAAATCTATTATAGATTTTTTGCACAGGTGGTGTACAACATGCACAAAGTTATTGTTTTTTTGTTTTTTTCTTAAGCAGCAATTAATTTAGTTATCTCTCCAAGAATTATTAGGTTTTTTTTTTTTGTTTTAAATAATATTTCAAGTTAAAATTAAATTTTGAAAATAAATTGCTGTATATACACAAGGGATTAAGACATATTATTAAAATAATTCGAATATATATTTTTTGGCAATAATCGTAACAAATTTGTTACTGAATTTAAAACTTAATATACTTATATAGATCTTTGTGGTTGGTCGGTAATTTTTTTTTTTTTTAGATGGCTAAGTTGGTTTCTAGTCTGTTGGTGAGATTAGAAAATCTTCTTCAACGAAATGGTTCATAATTTGTTTACATAACATGACTTATAACTATTCGTTTTTGTATACTTCTAAAGCTCGAAAATCTATAAAAAAAAATATAATCTATAAATTTAATTAAAAAAAAGCTTAAAATTTATTATGTGATTGAGTAATCTGAAGGCTGGAAAGAAAAACAATTAATATGTTATGTAAATAAAAATCTTAAAAATATGTATAAACAAAAATAACGACACTATATATGAAAATAAATTTATCACAAATCTCTAATTTTGTAATTGACAAATGACTTTAACTTCCATCATCTTGAAAATGTGATTTACAGTCAGGAAAAAAATTCGATTAAAATAACTATGTATATACATAAATATACAACAAAAATATACACAACATTTTCCATAAAGTCAAAGAATAATGTAATTAAAAAGTCCCTACTATTATTATTATTATTTTCCTTTTATTTATTTATGTTTTTTTTTTCTCTCTTGAAATTCTCAGAAATACAAACGTCCATTCATTTGAATAAATTCAAATAATTTGCTTTACGATTTTACATTTTTACATACATTTAATCCCCATGAAATATAAAAACTTTTATCATAAAAAAATAAAATAGAAAATGAAAAAAAAAAAAAAAAAAAAACTTTATGTTTATAAATAGGCGGACAAGAGGATTCTACATAAACTACATTTTTCATTTTCTTCTTTTTAGAGTTTCTTTTTTTTTTTAAATAAATACTATCTATACAATATACATATATTTTGAAAAGAAAAACCAACCGGAACAAGAATGAATGAGCAGGGAAAAAAAGATATGGAAAAAAAAATAGTGTAAAAAATAAAACAACCAAAAAGTTATTGCCAAAATTGCCGAAAGGAAGAAAAGATTTTTTGGTAAAACGAGCAAAATAAAAAAAAAAGAGTTAATTAAGAAAACATGAAAATTTTTCTAATACATATTTATTTATTTCATTTTTTTCTTCTTCTACTTTATTTATTTGGTGGAAAATTCCTCGCATCCTCAGATTGTACTTTTAAGAACATCCTTTGTAATTTTATTTTATTTTTTTTTTTGCATTATAATTTTGCATAAATTTTAATCAAATAATATGAAAAAAAATGCTTGTTTATAATAGAGAGGACAATTTTTATTAATAAATCCCAAAAGAGATTTTCCAAATGAATAGAAACATAAAAAAGGAAAATAAATTAAAATTTACTTTTAAAGCTATATTAAATAAGTACATATATAATGGAAAATTATTATTAAAATAATATCGATTTGATATTATTTTTAAGTCTTTTGTAAGGTTCATGACAACCATGAAAAATTAAATGTTAAAATGTTATATAGATAAAATATTTTACAAGCTCTAAAAAAAACACGAAAAATAATTCTCGATAGAGAATTTTTTCACTAGTGCTGCGATAATTTGAAACCAACTTAAGGGGTAGGGCCAGTCTAGGATTTTCAAAAACTCGTTTTTTTTTTTTTTTGCTCAAAGTACACTTTAGGGTCCTAAACACATTATTCAATCGGTAGAATAGTGAAAAAAAAAATTTTTCCCTGCCCAATCCGTTGTAGTGTCGAAGCGTTCGGAGCGGGCGACGAGCGCATTTTCTACCTGTCGCGGCGGGCTTCCTTTTGTCCCCTTTTTCCTTTTGTCCCTTTAGAAAGGAAGAAGATGAGTTGCACGTGTCCATGGAAGGTGAAATGTACGGCGCAGGCATCGCAGACTGAAGGTATAACAAAATTTTCAGCACGTAAAACTTTAAACACGTTTTTCTCGAAACTGCATTTTTCAAATCGGGCGACGATACTACTCGGAAACTATCGCACGTATCCACTTAAAATTTTAACTGTAGCTTCACAGTCACATTATCTAGTAAAATACGCACGATTTTTTTGTTATCATTGCAACTTTTTTTTTTATAAACAATTTACTGCTCATTTTTTCGGTCAAAAATTTAACCTTTTTATTACAAGTCCCCCATTTTGCGAAAAATTGATGTAAAGCGAAAAACGTACGTACTTTACTAGCAAGTCTTATGTAGATTAAGATCCCGTTCTTTATTTTGTTTCAGATAGCACGACTTCCTAGAATCACCGTCGCCCGTAGAGGCCCTCTTGAAAAAGGTGATTCCGAAGATTGGCCCAGTAGCCGCCATTTTGTATCAAAATGTCAATAAAAAAAAATTTTTATACACTCAAATATATGATTAATAAAGCCTGAAAGAGAGAAATTCAATTCCTTTTTCCTTACTCCCAGAATAAATTTTCAAAGTTAGGCCTTTTTTGAGGACTCTAGACTGGCCTTAGCCCTTTAGAATTTGAATTTTCAAGCATAATTATCTTAGTTACAAGGATCAATTTCAACCATAATTTTAGAATTTTCTCGGGCAGGTCTTTAAATTTCCAAAATATGTAGCAGATTCATAAAGAATGGTTACCATAAACCACAACCGGTTTTGCTAATGCGTTTCAAAGTCCAAAAACGGTCATTAATACTTCCTATTACCACAAAATACGCATTTTTTTTATTCGACTCTTTTCCAAAAGATTTATGGTTTTTCATAAAAAAAGGATTCGAAAATTTGAAATAAGATCATCGTTAAATTTCATATTAAAAAAAAAAGAAGATATTTTATTCATATTAGTTTAAAAAATGTTTTTATATTGCATTTAAGTTTGTTTTTTAATATGATAAAAGTATAAACGTAGAATTGAACTATTACAGATTTGTGCAAAACATATATATTATAGTTTTAACTTTATGTGCAATAGATGCATATAGTTTAAGTTTTAAAATAGTATAGAAACAAAAAAGAAAGAAAATATTTATAAATTTATTTCTATTTATGTAAAAAGTATGCAACAACAACAACTATATATCTTTTAAAGTAAAATATATATAAAAAATGTATATATGGATGAAAATTTAAAAACAAATAAAGGATAATCTTTTCTATCAGGTATGAGGTATATATATGCCTAAGGCGAATTGAATTTTATTTATTCCTATTTTTATTTTTTTCTCTACTTAAGAAGATTAATCTTCTTTTATCCTTGTCTGTTTTATTTTATTTTTATTTTTTTATTTTTTTTTTTTTTACCATTATGGTTATTCTAAATCTAACAGAATTCAAAACGAACATCAAAATCTTAGAATAATTGACTTTTTTTCGCTTTCACAATGGTACTTTAAAATCAAAATAAATAATATTAAAGAAAAGAAAAAAAAAATAAACAACTTCTATTTTAAAGATGTTTATTTATTTTTTTTTTATTCTTGGATAACATTTTTGATATAAAGTTTAAATTTTTTTTTTCCCCATAACCAAAATAGAATTGAAATTTATTGAATTCGTTAAAAAAAAAAAAAAAAACAAAAAAAAAGTTTTTTTATCTATAAAAATATTTCAGATTTCAAAATTGTTAAACAAAAATAATTTTCATAATGAAATTAATTACTAGAACTTTGAAAACAATCTTTAAAACTAATAAATTTTTATTTTAAATATATAGGTACTTAAAATTTATTTTGTTTTTAAAAAAGATTTAACTAAATTCACAGTGTTATTTACTTTATTTTTTTAATTACTTAGAAAAACTTTTAGGTACAAAAAAAGGATTACTTAATGTTTAGATTTTGTTCGTTTCCGTAATTGTACAAAAATGTATATATGTATATACCTTTAATTTATTTTCATAACATTAAAAATGATAAGATCGTAATTTTATTAATATTTTATTTATATACAATTATGTATAGAATTTTCTGAATAAATAACAAAAAGAAACTTACGGCGAGATTAGTAGTAGCATAAGATCTATAGGAAATTTTTAGATAAGAATAATAAAATAAAAAACATTTTATAATAAAAAAAATAACCCTAAACTATAAAAAATAATGGTGCTGAATTTTTATTTTTATTTTTTTGTTTTGTAGATAGTTCTTAATTCTAATTGGATAATTTGAAAGTAATTTATCGAATATTCGAGGAACTAAGATAGCATACGACTAAATTGAAGAACTTTCAAGTTCCGAAGTTTAGAAATAATATTAAAAAATTTTCCGAATATACCCAACATTAATAATATATATTTCAATATATTTAATGACTCGGGAAGTGTGCAGTCCTTTGAAGTCATTTGTTTGAAATATTTGAAAAGATATAAAACCTAATAGTAAACAATTATAAACTATAATTACATATTTTGTCATATCAAAATATGAATAATATCTATTTATATGCACATTTTACACCACATATATGTACATAATGTATTTGGATATTATACTTATCGTTTTTTTTTTTGCCTTTAAATACTAATTGATGTTGTGGCGCTATCACAATTTGAAATTAAAGTGCCCTTTACAATAATAATATAACCTAAAGTAAAAAACTATTATGTTTTATTTGTAATTTAAGCCAAAAAGTTTTTACCTATTGTTTGATCAGGAAATATCTACATATATAATTTCATTTTAGTACAATCAAATAAAATAAAATTATGATTATAATCTTGAAACATTTGTCTGGATTTTTTTTTGTATTATTTGCTAAGTTAATTAAGGAATTTTTTTTTTGTTCTTTTATCATTTCAATTTAAACTATATAATAATGGAGAAGAATCACATTAGTAAATGTAAAAACTATATTTATTTTAATAAAATACTTTTCAAGTGTAGGATTAGTTACCAATAGAATGTAACATCTTATATATTAGATAAAATTCTATTATTCATTTTACATTATAGAAAATAAATATACTTTTAATGTGATAATATTGAAAATCCATGTTCGACCTAAAATATTTGTAGAATATAATTTAAAAAAGAAGGATCATTCTTGCATTATTATTTCTACTAATAGTATTATAATATAAAACCAAAATATTTACGATGTAAATTATTTGTAATTTAAAAGAGTTTCGCCAACACAATTTAACTAACTATATTGTGTACATTAATAGTAGAGTTCAAGAGAAATCTTTAATTAAACTAATGAACCTTGAACCTAAATTGAAACTTTTTCACTTTTTCCTGTGTAGGAGTAGTTTAAAAAAAAAAAAACTCAAAAACTAATAAATTATTCTGATTTCTGACCATTGTGTCCTTGTTATTTTCTCATGAATTTTATTTTATCTAAATATTATATTACATTATTCAAAGAAAATAAGTCTAGCAGTATCTGACTGCTTATTAATTCTTTTCTTATGAAAAAAAAAATAAAATAATGACACCCAAAGGGACATAAAGTTTTCCTTAAGTTTTCTTTATTTTTATTTTATTTAATTTTTTTTGCAATGTTTATTATACATAATGTATAATATTATATATTATTATATATAAGTATATAGTTTCTAATATTATATTTTAGTCAATAAAACATGAAAACTTGAATTGTATTATTTAGTGGAATTAAATTTTTGTTAAAGAGGACATAATTTTACTTTTTTTTACTTTTTGAATTTAAAAAAATAAATTTAAGTGTTTTAT
Organism: Hybos culiciformis; assembly: GCA_964007475.1. Taxonomy (NCBI): domain Eukaryota; kingdom Metazoa; phylum Arthropoda; class Insecta; order Diptera; family Hybotidae; genus Hybos; species Hybos culiciformis. The sequence continues at coordinate 101,470,462 of OZ023274.1, forward strand.
TACTCATCACGAGACTAGAATTTTAGAAACCCAAAGGCTGATCTTAATTTTATTTTTTTATTTTTTATATTTAAATTTATGTAGATAAAAAAAAAAGAAAAAATTAGAAAACTTTTAAAAAAAAGGAAGCATATTTTACCACAAATTTTTTGGTTTTTAGTTTGTTGGTTGAACTAGATTTCGAGAATTTTAATTTTTTTTTTTTCTATATATATTCTCATAATGGGGGATACAAAACTTTGCCAATATACATAAATATTATGGCCATAAATTATTTTAAAGTATGTGGTGGTGTGTGGTATTTCAAATTTTCATGAACAAAAAACCAAAATTTTTTTTGAATTTAGTTATATTTATTTTTTTAAAAGAAGACTATAATAAAAATCTTCTAATTTTCTAGAAATTAAAAAAAGTCCCAAAAATTCTAACTTTTTAATTGTGTAAATAAAAATATTATTTAATACACTATCCCTCCTATGCGACAGAGCAATATCCTATTTTAATATGCAAGTGTCCAAAATTTTAAGGTAATCGTGTTGTGTACATAATATCTGGACATTTTCAGTTTTCCAGAAAATAAATAATTAATTCAAAGGAAAAATAAATTTATTTTCAAAAAAAAAAGAAAAAAAATAAGATAAAAATATATTTTGTTATTTTTTGGGAATAGAGTTCTCGTTCTCGTAATTGTGACATTTTTGCTTGACAACGAATGGCCTTTCCGTTATTTCGATTTTATGTTTCTTAATAATAATAATAATAATAATAATGTTCTTTTTATTCTGTAGTAGTAGTAGAGTGTAGAGAAAGCCTTAATTATCGAAAAATACTCGGCAGTTTTTATTTTACGATTTCATAAAAATTTACAAAACAAATTTTTTTTTTTTTTAATTTCTAATTTAATTTTTATTTATTCTCTCTAAGTGAAGATAAAAATTGTAGCTGAAAAATATATACCTATAATTTTCTTTTTTATTAATCCAAAAAAAAAAATTTTTTTATACAAAAAAGTTTATTTTTGCCTGAATATTTAAAAAGGGACAAGCGTATTACTTTCTATATTGCCAAAATAAAATTAGTTGAATATTGTTATGTCAAAGTAATATTAAACATAATGTGTTTTTTTTTTTACTATTCTATTTATTAAGATTTTTATTTCCTTAACAGGAGAAAATTTCACCGAATTTTAATTTATTTTTTTATTTATATTTAAATTTTAATGTTTCTATATAGAATATAAATAATGTGGATTTTATTATTATATTCTTTTAGGATAAACCAATATTATAAGTTTAAAATAAACTAAAATAAAAAATTTTTGTCGTGATGGTTAGAAAAAATAAATAAAAAAAAAAAAACCAAAAAGTGATCCTAGAAAATTATGATGAAAATTATATCCAATTAAAATTATTGCTTGAATCCTTTTTGTTTTAAGGTAACCATTCTATATGTTTTCCAACAATATGTACACATCTCTAAATACATTTATAAATATTACTATTTTATGAAAAGTTGTTAAGGATTAGCGAAATATTCATATACTATATACTTATTGTCATATATAGGTATACATATTGTCATATACTTTTGAATATCACACATTAATTTAGAAAATTTTTAGGGTAAATATTTTTTGTTTCCGCATAAATGTGTATAAATATTTTAGAAATAAATTCGAATGATATACAGAAATATCTATAGTTTGATATTATATAAATTATATGTAAAATTTTCAGGAAAATCTTTTTTTTATATAGTTAGGTACTTTAAAAGGTTTGTAAAATATTCCAGTAAGTATGTATTATAGAATGTTACTTTCTATCTTTATTCAAATACATATATGTACATTGGTATATTTCGTAAGATTAAAAAAAATTTTTTTTATACATTATTATAATATAATATTAAAACCAAACCAAGTTGTATTTAATGATAAAAATTATTTAAAATTGATATTAAAGAATGATGTAGTCATTTTATAAAATGAATTTTTAAATGTCTTTTAAAATAATCTATTTTAGAGAGTTTTTAAATGTCATGAGTTTGAAATAAAATACTATAATCTAAAATTATGATAATTTGGATAAACTATGTTATTTAGATAAGCATAGCTTTGCTAGGAGTTTCATATAAATATATGGTATATATTTTGTTTCCAATCCAAATCAATGATTTGATATTATTATTCTCTAAATGATATAGACATCAATTCACACAGTCGTGGTGTCGTTTGAATTGAGTTGTTGAATCAATATTTTATAATAATTTGATTCTGGGAAAATGGTGGGTGGCGAAGAGAAGGCACAACGGAAGTGGAAGATATAATTACACGTTGATTATTCATCTAATTAAAACAATTTGAACCAAACAAATAAATAATGTTACCTATAATAGATTTATAAGAAATTTAATTTTAAGAACACTTTTCTATAAAGTCTCAGTGTGATGCATATAATACGAATCAGCAATATAACACAAGACAAGAGGTTTACTAGAGGCCAACCATGCTGAATATGAAACATAATGGTATTTCAATTTTTTTTAACTTCTACAAGACTTAATTTTAAGTATTTAATGGGAAAAATAATATGATATACTATACATACCTATATATAGCTAGCTACATTATGAACTTAATATGTACTTATGACAAAAATTCTAATTATAAAATATAATATGTTAAAAAAAAAAATTGTCTTAAATTGAATTTCTCTTATCTTTAAAAATCATCAACCTGTAGAAATAAAAGAGAAATTTAAATTGAAAAAAAAAAAAAAAAAAAATTCTTTAGAATATTGCATAAAGTAAGAATATCAATCAAATTTCGTAATTATTTTTGCAGTTGAGTGCACATTTTGTCATTTAACACAAACAAATTTTAAAAATAAGATTCGAATTACATTACAAATATAATTGAATCTAAAAATAATTTTATCAGCAATATTTTCGTTCTCTTTAATTTTATTTTATTTTTTATAAAATTTATTTTACTTTTAAAAAAAAAATCACAAAGCTAAAATATTACTCAAACTAAAATATTTGTTTTAAATTCATTCCCTTAGTTTTTAAATAAAATAAAATAAAGGTTTCGATTAACATGACAGAAGATTATATTTTTAAAAGAAAGCCAAAAAAGTTTTGAAATGCTCTCAACAGGAGTAAGTATGATTTACTACAAAAGTGGTTCTTCACTTTTCACATCTGATACTTATGTATTTATATAAACTTAAGATCAAAAATATATTTTTCAGAAATTAAAACATATACGAATATAAATAACTCCTACAGAGAAAACAGAAACAGTTGGCATGGTTTTTAGTCATCTAATAAACATATGGAACTTAGTATTCATTATCAAATGATCTCTCTAGGAGAATGCAATACAAAAAACAATGTTCTATGAAATTGTTTCAAATCTGGGTCTAAGCACTTCTGTTTCTTTCCCTCCATCCAATTTTAAAGATAATTATGTTCCTTAACAATATATTATACTACAGTCATAGTGAAAAAGGTAGAACGTACATAAAAATTTAAGTTATAGACTGAACAAAATTTCTAAAGAAACATAACGACTCTGAGCCGGTTTCGTAAATATTTTTTGAGAATAATTTTTGTTTCGAAAGTAACTGTTGTTTGTTCTATCAAATTATATCATTAACTCTTAGTTTTATTTTTTTACCAAATTTTTAAAATTTCATTATTTTTCAAGTTAAATTATAGTATAAAAAAAACTACTTAAGTTGAATTTTTAATTTTTATGACTCAAAATAATTTATTTTTATTTGTCACTGTAACCTAAACTAATAATTTACAATTTTTAAATAAACAAAATTAATTTTATTTTATTTAAAATATTTAAAATATTTAATCTATGAATAATAATTAAATGAAATTTTCTTAAAGAAAACTGTCTCGATATTATAAAATAATATAATTAAGACGACTAGAAAATGAGAAACCGCATTGGTGAAAGATAAGTATAAAACAGAGAGTGCGTGTTAAGCATTTTTAAAAATAATAAAAATATGTAAATAAATAAAATTATAATTATTTATTTATTTATTTATTTTTTTTTCATTGGATTTTCTTTTCTTTTCTTTTTATTTTTATTTTTCAAAATATATAATAATCATACTATACTATATACATAATCACCTATACACATTATTTATATCAGTGATCCCATTAATCACACTAACTATTGTTTGCATAAAATATAAATAATTTTATGTTTTGTATTTGTGCATATATTTGAAATTGAATGCTAAAAATATGCTACTTTCCTAAAAAAAAAAAAAAAAAACCGAAAATCGATTGATATTTATTTTAAGAAAAATCGATTAAGTCAATATCTAACAAAACATTAAATAAAACACAAAATAAGAAACAAAATAATGTATTTTAATGCGTTGGGGATCGTTATGTTGTATTTAGTGCTATAGAATTTAGATCACTAAATGGAGTATTATATGCGTCAATACACATGCAATCATTTAGATGCATCTGCATAAATAATGAAAAAATTTAGATGCATCAGCGTATATAATTGAAAAATTTAGATGCATCAGCATTGAATATTATGTAATACCTAAACAAAAATAATATCTCTCACAATATTTCAATACAGCCAAATACAAAAAAAAAATGAGAAGAAAAAATATTCTCTCTTTGCAACTACCTCTCCCCTACGCATTAAAACAGTATATTGGATATGTAAACAAAATTTGTTATACAACTCGTTCTGTATTTACACAAAAATACATTGACGCTTGTCAATTTATATCAATCGACCTTCGGTCTCGTGATATAAGTATTGACTCGTGTCAATGTATTTTTGTGTATACAGAACTCTTAATTAATAACAAATTTAGTTTACATATACAATAATCTACTATAAGTATAGTTTTCAGTTGACATTTATTTTTGTAAAATAATGAGAAAATATTTTATTTCAGAGACCCTATAAATAAATTTCTGATTGAAATATTTATGATTTTTCAGAAAAATTTATGCCTCTACAAAATTTATGAAACTATAAAAGTTTTAGAGATTTTTTTCTAACAATTAAATATCAAATTCATACCACTGTATTTTTGAAGAAATTTAAAACTAAGACTACGTTTTATATAAAATAGAATTAAAACTACTCTCTAAAGTAAAATTGGTTAAAATACCTAGTTATTTCCTAATAACATGATTTTAGCTGGGAAATTCAATTATTGAAAATAGTTTTTTAGTTTCAAAAGCTAATTCACGTAAAAATTTATCGAAAATAGAATCTATCTGAAATCATTGATACCCCAGTTATTTTTGTGAACTAGATTACAATAATGATAATTTAAATCTAGAATATGTTTTAAAATAGTTTTAGACAAATTTAAATAATTATTAAAATCTAGTTTCTCCAATTATTATCTTTTTCTCCTTGCTAGATTTCAATTATTGATACTAGATTTCAGTTTGATTACTTTCTCCTTTCTAGATTTCAATTATTGATACTAGATTTCAGTTTGATTATTCCAGGTTTAATAAACTAGATCAATCGTAAATAAACGGAAGATCTAGATTTACTACCTAGGATTCCACTAGGAACCTAGTTTGGTATTTTAACTGAAATCTAGGTAAATTTTAGAATCTAGATTTAAAAATATCTCCTAGTGTCTACAATTCTAGTTACTCACTCTAGTTTTATGTACTAGGTTCTAGCGAATTTTGGCTTAGAAAGTATATATTATAATGCAAAGACGTTTATTAATAGTTCTAAAATTCGGTATAATCTAGTCGAAGAGAATTAAAGATCATAAAATAAATATCGATGAAAACAACAAAAGCTAGAATAAGTATATTATTTAATGATAATGTCTAAGGTCATAAATTTTGACACCATAGTTACATTTAATAAATTAATAGTTATTCATATAAAGCTAACTTCAATAAAAAATGATGAACTTAAATGTTAAATAAAAAAGAATGTGCTACGCATGAGATAAAAATTTACGATAAGAAACAAAGTTAATATGGTTTTCTTTTTATTAAAAAATGGAAAAAAAGTATATATGTATATATAAAAAATAAAACAAAGGGAAAATAATCATGAAAATTTAAATTTCGTTATCTATTTACCATCAAGTTTATAGAACTTGAATTTAAAAATAAAAAAAAATGTATCTTCAAAGTTTTCCTTATTTGAAAGTTTTGTTTTCATTTAAACAAATAATAATTATTATAATTTGAAATTTTTCTAAAAGACCTTCTAAAACAGATTTAAGAAATATATACAAAAATACACAATGAATTCTTTTTTAAGCAATTAAAAATTTGAATTTATTATTTAATTGTCATTTTACATTGTGATTTTTAAAAATAACTAATTATCAAAAATTTAATAAGAAATTTTATAGAAATTCATAAGATAATGACCGAGTGCGCATTAAGTAAAACTTTACATTGAATTTGAAGGTTTATTTTTGCGTGTTATAAATATATATAATTAATTTCGAACTTCAAGAATAAAAATGCAATTATAAAATTTTTAAATAGGACGAAATCGACAAGCATTATATATATATATACTAAAAATCATTTCCTATATTTAATTATAATCATGTTCCAACTATTACAAATTTATGTATATTGAATGTACCACAAGGATATTTGATTTTAAGAGCTCATCAATAACTAAAACTACTATTATCAAAATTAATTTAGAAATATGTAAAATTCAATCAAATATTTCGTAAAGTATTCAAATATTAAAATGATGCGTTTGGGATATGAAATAATTATTATATTGAGTTTCACTTTTATATCTAAAAAATAGAATTAATTAAATTAGACATACGAAAATGAAAAATGTTTAAAAATTTACCTCAATATTTAAACCAGTTGTCCTATTCGAATAATGAAAACCGATAAAAAAAAACGTAAAACTGGAAACTCTCTCAAGTCAAAATCCTTGAAGTTAATATAAAATAATATAATCTATCTTACACAAATTTTTTTATTTATTTATTATGTTTTTTTTTTTAGATTTTTTATTTGAAGTGTGATTATTTTCTTGATTGCACACGTGATACACGTGGTTTATTGATTTTATGTAATATACAAATGTGTATGGTAACACTTTTCAACTTCAAGCGAATAAGTATGTAGCTATCAATATTGGTAAAAAAGAAAAATATGGAAGCTTTATTATTATTATTATTATTATAACATCACAATGTTGAGGACTGATTTTGATATTGTTTATTGAAAATTTATTTTAAAAAGATTTTCTCTGCTTTTTTATATTTTTTATTTTATTTTTTTTATTTTTTTGTGAAAATGTTCTTTTACCTTTTTTGACGTAGTTTAAAATGAATTTCTTTTTTTATGTTTTTTTTTGTTGTATAGATATTTTTCTTATTACTGTGCTTCAGGATATTCTTCATATTTCGGTTTAAATTGACAAGTGAAATAAAATTGATGCTATGTAATTCTTGAAATTAAGAACTTTTTTGTTACATAACGCGTAATAAAGAAAATTTAAATATGAGAAAAAAAATTTAGAGAAGGGACGAAAAATTTGAAGAAAATTTTTCCAAGAAATTAAATTTACTCAAATTAAAGCTATATGCTATACATAATATTAATTTAAAATTCTCTAAATTTTTTTTGATTGGGATCGATTTATTAGACTAAAAAACAAATTTTTTCCCCATTTTTCTTTAACCGAATTTTATTTCTCCCCTACTAAAAATGGATTTTCAGCGATTCTTACAAAAAGTAAGTTTTGAAAAATACAGTCATTGATAATACGAATTTGGAAAGTTCGTATGTAAACTCAGACTTATTTCTTATTTTGAAAGAAAAGTCCACCTATATATACTTAATTATCTGTAAGATGTTCATAAAAGTGTTCATTCATCCTCATTTTTTGTTACATTACTCCTCTGGATGTTAAGGGAAATACTTTAAAAATCATTTAGCTTCTCAACAAGGGGGATAGAAAGTATCTGTGGAATAAGGAAATTATTTCTGTTGAAAAACAGTTGAGAGATTTGTGATTTGTGATGTGGATAGAAAATTAAAGAGACCACTAATATGAATTGTATATAGAATTGCCCTACAAAAGAGATATTTTTTAATTGCTATGACACTCAAAAGTTTGAAATATTCCTTTTAATTCAGTTTGCTGTTAAAAAGTACTGAGATACCATATGATAAAAAGTAATTTGCTTTGACGCCTCTATTTATTGAAAAATAATAAAGACGTGATCTGAATATAATTTTCTTTTTAGGAAATGAAAAAAAAAAAAGTAAAAATTTTCGAGCCTTAAAAAATTTTGAGTTTTTTGCGTGTTGATTTCAATGATAAATAAAAAAAAAATTAGATTTCTTTCTTTTGTTAATTTACAAAAAGGTTTCCTATTTAAAAGTTTACATATTTTGTTTTATGTATCAATTTTAATATAAAAGCTTATCTACATGGCTCTTTTGGGGTCACTTTCTGGGTTTTTTTTTTCGATTAATTTATTCTCTAATTCATAAAATTTTCAGTTCGAACAAATTTAGTAAACCATTATATTACATTATTATGCAAATAGTTTTTCAAAAAAGGTAATGCGTAATAAAGGTCCCAATATCTAAAATTCCTTTTATGCATATTTATAGATAATTACTTCTGTATCTTTAAAATGTTAGGACTTCATAGTTTTTGTCAACATTATTTGTAATTTTTTTTTATATATTTATAAAGTATAAAATATTAAATACCAAATAATGTAGCCCTGACAATGTACAGCCAGACCTTTGTTAGAACAACTACTGTGTTACATGCAAAAATTTAAGAATACATTTAAGAATATATTACTAATTTCAAAGGTGTACACTTTAAAGCTCATCAATTATTAAAAAAAAAAAATGCTTGCAAACAAATATTTTCTATTATAAATGGTCAAAATTAATCCGAAATATAAAATAAAACTATTATATTGCATAATTTCTGGTGAACAACGTATATATGGGAACGATGCAAAATATATGCTTAACCAATATTATATATAATAAAATAATTAGAAAATGCAAAAAAAAAACTGCTAATTTGATTTTCTTCAAAAGCAAAATAAAAAAAATTTATATACATATACATCAAATGATAAAAAAAAAAATTCAATATCTCTTATAATTTTTAGATATGAATTCGTTATAAAATTCCCATAAAATTAAATTTATTTCATCTGTAATTGATTTTGTTAGAATATTTTTTTTTTTATAATAAAATCGACAATTTTTATTCCTATCACGTTTAAAAATATTCAAAGTATAATTTTAGAGAGCTAGAATTATTTTAAAATAATAATAATGATAATAAATTAGTGGGTTAATCCAAATAAATCTCAATTCATAAAAAAAAAAAAAAAACTGGCTTGAATAAATTTATTATTATGCTCTCCTAACTACATTAATTACCTGCATTTGTTTTTGTTTTTTCAAATATTAATATCTCTAGAGTTTTTCATATAAAATTCAATTTGTTTTTTTTTTTTTTCATTCAATTTTGCAGTTCTTGAAGCTTTTTAACTAAATTCTGATCTAAAGGTAAATTTATTTTTAGCCGTAACAAATTGTAGGAAAAATGAAATATGATGTTTCCATTTTCTATGCGAGATTTTGAATAAATAAAAGTTTAAAATTTCCAAAATACAGTTATAACAAAAAATTTCACCAAAATAATCTTCATGTCTTTCAAACCTCGTTCAAAACTTAATAGAAACTTAATAGAAATTGTAGAAAAACAATGTTGCTGAAAAAAAATCCATCTGCAGAATGTATGGGCAATTATCTAAATTTAAAAATTAAATTATTATTTAAGTCAAATTTTTGTATCATATATTTTAGTGAAGTTTCTTGAATATACATTTCGCTCACTACATTTATAAAAATTTTATATATGTATTTGTATATACATACGTAGAACGAGGTACAACCATGGTTTAATAAAAATAGCAGCGGGGAAGTTTTTTTTTTAAATGATTAATGAATAAATTGACTAAAAATTATAATTTACCAATTATCGGTATTAAATATTAACAATAATTTATTTGAATATTAAATATATTTGAGCAACAAAATTCATTATATTTTTTACCTACATTTTGATAACTAAGTGTATTTGAAAACTATTAAAATCTAAAAATAAAAACCTAAAACACTATAACACCATTTTTAATTCTCATTACTATAAAAAAAAAAAAAGTAAGTACTATGTCATTTAAAAATATTTATAGAAAGGTAAAAAAAAATAATTGTAATTAAAAATGCAATTAAATTTATTAATTTAAGCATTACAAGAGTAGAATGGTTTTAGTTTTTTTTTTTTTTATGAAAACAAATTAATCTTTCTGAAAATTATAATTTCTAAGAGTAACTATTATTCTTATTATAGAATTTTTTTTTCATCATATTAAAAAAATTATAGGTTTTAATTTGGCATAGATGAGAGAAAGGATTTTTTATTATTATTATTTTTAAGAAGCATTATTAATCTTTTATTCAAATAGTGAAAGTATATTCGACGGTTGCTTCAAATTGGTTGAACAAACAGCACAATAATAGAGTTTTAGCAACAAAATTGTCGAATAAATTGTCTAAGAAAGAATATTGCAACGACCTAAAAAGAATTGTGACAGTTTCTGGTTTTCTAAATTAATTCCAGTTATTTTTTTTTGTATACCATCTCTATTGTAGCGTACTCTATTTTCAACTAATTCAAATGCTATGTTCACATGAGTATGTATATTTTGAAAAAACATCTCAAAAATTTATTAATTTTTTTATCATTTTAAGTCAATTATCCGTCACAATTAAAATAAAATCAGTAACTCTACTTATGCATGATTTCGTTTGAAGTTTATCTATTCGAAAGAATTCGTACATTTTATCAATAATAATAATAATATTAATTAGGTTAAAAACGTTCTTTATGACCATCAAGATGTTTAAATTATTTATTTAATTATGGAAATTATCGTTGAGTATAATGATATCTTTTTTTACACATATGTATATGTGAATATGTGATTAAGAATGTAAACTAGTCGAAACCCGTGAAATATTCACGGAAGTTAAATAAATTTGGAATTTTTGAAATACATTTGTTTTTGTCTTGACTTCTAATTTCTAATTTTGATTTGTTGTCAATCAATCAATCAATCACATACATGGCTTTTGAAAAAAAAAAAAAATTACATACATATCTATATACAAGGTCGACTGCCTTTTAATATTATGATATGATAATATATTTGGATATTTAAATATTTACATTAGACTCTAGTTTAGATTGGTACGGAAGTGTTCGGAGTCATCGAATTCAAATTTTTTATACGTAGCCCATTCTTAACAATTAGTTTAATTCGAAGATTAGTTAAAAAAAATGTTTATTAAAATTAAAAATTATTGAAAATTGATAATATGAAGAGTAGTATATATATATGAAGAATTTCATATTACAGATTAATGAAAATTCAAAATACATCTTATGCTATAAAATCATAAGTCTTTTTAATGGAACTTTAAGTCGTATGTTGAATTAACAAAAAAATATTTATTACATAACATCATATTCATTAATTTTTTTTTTTTTTTTTCATTTACATTTTAATCCTCTTACACAATACATATATGCTGTAAGTTCTTTCAAGTAAGTTAAAATTTATATATATATACTTCTTCTTAGTTATTGCACTTTTTAAATGCCTATTTTCTGTCATTGACAAGTCAATTCCGTTCATAAAAAAAAATTGTTTTAGAGAAATTATAAATCCAAGTTAGGAAATTAAATAAATTTCCTGAGAAAATATATTGACATATATAAGGAAAATATATAGTTAACTAAGGCAAAAAAAATCCTAATGTCGCTTTTTGGAAAAATTTATTGATTAAAAAAAAATATGTACTTAACTTTGTATTTTAGGTTGAAAAAACTTATGTGCATACTGCATTTTTATGCATTTCAACATTTTTAATCTTACACCAAATTCAAACTTTATGATGGTTAAATACATTAATGTAGGTATTATAAAGTGCATAATATTTATTTTATGTGAGAAGGAAGCGGATGTAAAGTGCAAAAATATGAAAAAAAAAAAAAAAAAACAAAAAATAAATAAATAAATAAATAAAAATAAATAAATAAAAGAAAGTGCAATTGCATACAAAACGTTCACGAAAAAAAAAAACATTAGAAGAAAATTCAAACTGTTTCTTTTGCAAGAAAAACAAGAAAATCCATTTACCACCAGGTGAATATTTTCTTAAGAGGATTTTTATTTTTTTATTTTTTTTTTTAAATCGAGATTTTTTATTTTATGTATGCTGGCAAAAACTATATATGACAAAGGATATATGTATAGGGTTGTCAAAAAATCACAACTCGCGGCAAGGCTTTTGAATATTGCATAGAAAATTCGTTTAATACAAAAATATAAATTTTTAGTTTATATAAAAATTTTAATCATATTTGTTCTCTCAACCTTAACAAGCTAATTTAGTTTAAAGTATATCAATTAATATTAATGTCAAAATCAAATTAAATTAGTTGAATCAAAATTAAATTGTGTAGGTTTAAAAGAAATTACTCGTTGCTTTATATTTATTATGATGCCACATGTACCTAATGTGGTTATTTTAGTTTATGAATTTCTGTCATCAGACGATTATTTAGGATTTCATAAACATTACATTAATAAATTAAAATTCAAAATATAATAAAAGCAAAATTATTTTCTCTAAATTTCATAAAGCAACAAAAAAAAAATATATGTATGTATTTTATATTACACAAAATTAAATCAAAACGAGTTCTATATGGTAAAAAAATTTGCAATTCATTTTTAATATAAAAAAACATAACAAAGAGTAATTCAAAAGCATAAACATTATGCAACGAAAAAAAAAAATTCTTTAAATCGATATTGCATAAAATTTTCGAGAAACGAGATCATCATAACGATTCCTGCATATGTGTTTATGAAAAAAAGTAAAAAATAAATGTGATGTTTTCAAAATCAACAAATTGTAAACAAAATTTTATACTACAAGTACCGTTCATAAAATGTGTGTATAGATACTATGTCTGGTATTTATTCTCTTCAATCTTCACTTCATATATTTTTTTTTTTACAACATTTAAACTGAACAAATGAAGGATGTATTTTGAAAACCATTTTTAAATAAATAATGACATTATAGTTGCATCGTACTTTAGTGAAAAAAAAAATTAAAATTTAATATTTCACATCATTTATAATTTATTTAGTTTCTAAATAACCTTTATTAAAAATTTTTACAAAATTACGCATTTTCTTAACTGGTCGAAAATTAGTGCTCAAATCATATAGATATGGCCGACGAACCCTATAAAAAACTATACAGAAAATTCATCAAATTTCTTAACAATAATTAGAGTCAAGTTACTTACTTTAAATATTTTCTACAAATATCATAAAGTCAAGATTAAGAGATGCATTCGATATCGTTATTTGTTTTGTAAACATAAAATTGACATAAAACCAAAAACAAAAGGAGTTTAGTTAGTTTTGAAAGTACAATATTCCTCTTGAAAACAGTAATTTCATCAAAGAGGCTGGAATATTATATCTTCATGATATGGTTGTGCATGTAACATATTTATTGCTCTATATATTATTTTGTATAGATTTAAGATAACATATATGACTATTAATATATTTATAATGCATAATATATGTAAATTAAATTTTTTGGACGTTATTTTTTATACAAAAAGAAAAAATCTCAACAGTTAATAGCAGCTTGAAGCGATTTCAAATATATGGTATAGGTATACCTATACTGCAAGATAAAACATTAGTTGAAAGAAAAAAATAGATAAAAAAAAAAAAAATAGAAAACGAAAACGAAACCAGTTCATTAACCATTTGGTATAAACATAAAAAGTCTTGCATAAAAAAAACCAAACTTTTTTATTCGCTAAAAGGCTATTTTATTATTTTGAACAAAAACATTGCTCTTTATATGCATTGCCTTATTCTTTTGTTTTTACTTTATATGTAAAATATAAAATAAATGTGGACCAAAATCTTCAAAAATTTTATTTATTATTAATAATAATATAAATTTAAAATTTTTGTAAATCTAAAATGTTCGTTAAAATTGCTAAAAATTTTTCTTAATAAAAAACTAAGTTTTCTTTTTGTACATGATTTTATTAATTCATGGTCAACTCTCATCGTACTTTTCGTTTAAATTTCGAATTAGAGTTGCATGTTGTTAATGTTCTGTGAAATCATTGTGGATTGATAATTGTTCTATTATACATTTAATTTCTAAATGTAAAATTTAAATAAAAATTCAAATTTGATTATTATGATTATGTCTAATTTTAAAAGAAAACTGCTGATATCAATCTATATTTTTTATTAACATTTACTTTCCTACACACATATGTTTACTTTAGTACCTCATATAATTAAATTAATTACAATTTTCTTTCAAAGTAAAATAATTTAACTTGTAGCATTTTTTCTTGAATTATCCTTATCTGAATTTAATTTAAATTTAAATATAAGCTGTCAGTTTCATTTTTTTTTTTTCTTGTTTTAAATTTTTATTAAAAAAAAAAAAAAATTCTAACGAATAAACATTGTTTTAAAAATACCAGTAACTTTTATTCCCTATCATCATCTCAAAATTATCTTGATTATATTAAAAGATACATTTTTCTTTTTGTGCCACACAACAACAAGAGATATTTTATTGTACCAAATGGTACAAATCACAATAAGAAATATATTTTTTAATATAATATAAAATTTAATATTATTTTAAGAATTTTCTTCATTTTTTTTTTTTGTTTTTTATTTAAAAATAAAATAAAAAAGGTTCTTATATTGAGAGATATTATTGATATTTGTTTTCTTAAAAATATTTTAAATTTGATTTATATAAAAAAAAAAAAAAAAAACAGAATCATTTTATTATACCATTGCCACAGTCTAAACTTCAAAAATACATGGTTTATATTGGGAATAATAATTATTTCAATAATTCTTTAGTAGTTGTTATAACAACAATTTCTATTTTGGTATTCCGAATACACATGTAAGTATTATAAGTATCTTGTGAATAAATATGAAAATTATGTTAAACTGTAATAATATTCGAATTGTGATCGATATATTAATGATGCGGCCTAAATCTAGGACATTAAGTATTCAAATCGGATTTTAATTGAAGGTCAAAAATTCTCAGAGAAAAGAAAACTGAAATATGTGCAGTAAGGAAAATATGTTTTTCATATTTAATTTTAAGTTTATGAAAAATAAGTTTCATTATTTTGTAAATACAACATGTCGTGGATCTAAATTTTTTTTTATTATTCAAGATATCTAAAGAACAAATAAAAAAATACAGATTCATTTATTTATACCTACTTATGTATTTTTTTTTTTTGGAAAATATATAATACATTTTTATACCAATTGCCTTTTTATTTCGATACAATTTATATGAGTTTCAAATACGAAAGAGAATTTTGTTTTAACAATAGATATAAAAATCTTTACTCAACATAGTTTTTCAATCATTATTTTTATTTTATTAGATTATATACATATTCTAGAATGATTTTATTGTAGAAACTGGTGGAATGAAAATTCTGTAAAAAAAAAATATTTTTTATAGAATTATATCATAAATGTATAAGTATGGGGTGATGAGGGTGTGTTACTTATGAATTTGTATATGAATTGGGAATTGTTTTCTATCAGAATAGACACGAGTACTACAACTCTTATCAAACTTTGATTTCATAATTTTATACAATAATTGCAACGTGAATATAAAATTATGACTATCAGAACGTGAAATCTGTTACTGATAATTTCTTGTGTACGTAAATTCTATTCCGTTTGCTTCATACCTGATGATTTGGTCTTGTCTTATGTATAGTGTTTTAAGATTACATATACATGTTGCTATTTTTAAAACGTGCTTGTTATCACATTTATAAATTCTATAAAACAAAAGTTATAAATGAAAATAGTTCTTCTGATGCTGTAATATATTATATTATATGTCTATCTGAACACACATATACATTATATTTTATTAAAATTTTCTTGAAGGCACATTTTTATAAAACAAGAAAATAAAAAGCCTCTGAAAAATATAAAAAAATTTACAAACAATGAACTACCTAAAATAGATTCATGATCTACCTTAAAGTTTTTGATCTTTTTATATAAAAAGAAATTAACAAAATTCGAAGCAAAAATGAAGTCGTAAATTATTCGATAAATGTAACATTAGAATAATATTCTTATTATGGAATTATTAAATTATTGTTAGATTAGAACTAGACTTAAACTATTTCAAATAAGTAGGTAAAATTTTATTATTTTTGTTTCGGTCTAACAATAATTGATAATATTGTGGTATTAAATGTCTTTAAGTCTCAAATCGAATCTTAAAATATTCATATTTAACAAAGTGTTGCAGAATGTTGAGACTGTTAAAGAGACTTTTTAAACAAATTATATTTTTCTACCTACTCTAAAAGAAAAAAAAAATCTCGTTTTACATTCAAAACTAATTATACAAAATGTTTATCAAATCAATATTGTATGAAAGTACCCCTATTTTTAAAGTTACAGAAAAAAATATTTTTTATGTAATTTAAAAATCAATTTTTATTTCATTTGACAGCTTGTTATAATTATCTTTTCAGTTAGAGTTATTGAAGTAAGATAAGTTTTTATTAAAAAATAATAATAATAATAATAACAACGCGGGAAATATTTTTTTTTTAATTATATTATACCCATTATTATTATTGTTATTACAACATTTTTCACTTCTATTTTTATTCAACAAAATTTTTTTTAAAATTAATTTTTCCTTTTTGGATTGCACATAACTAATGAAGTACATAATAATAAGTACTTACATATGACCAACAAAATAAGTTAGTAATATAATAATTATGCAATATCAAGCATTATTATGGATTAGCCCAAGATAAAAAGTTGAATAACCTTCGATTTTGTAAGTCAGTTTAGGAAAATTGTAACAATAAAAACCGGTTTTAATAAGCTTTTTTTCAATTGGTTTGAAGCTGTTTTACTTTAACCAACATAAAAATAAGTGCGCATAAAATGATCTAAATTTTTATTTTTTTTTTTTTATTTCTTACCATTATTACTTACTTACTTTCTTTTTGTTGCTATTTTTTATTTTTAAATATAATTTTGTAACATTTCAGATTTCACGTTTGATACAAATCAAAGATTAATATTTCACTTTCATGGTTGAATAGAAAGATGTATAACGTTAATTTAGTATAACAAAAAATAATTTTTATTTTCCACTTGGATCTTTGTAATAAATTATTATAAATTTAATTTCAATTGTACTCAAAATACTAATATTTTTATCAGAATGAAATATATTTTTAAATTAAATTAGATGATAAAATATGTATTAAGCAAAATGAAATAATTCTATTGGTAATAAGGGACTCTTTATTTATTATATTCTTATATTCAGTATTGCAGTATCGAATTTCGAATTGAATATTTAGAGAATAAATTTCATAAATATATAGTTTAACTGTGAAATATTATCTTATTACTATTCGATTTACTATTAATATTATTCACAATTTTTGTATAATTATAGATTTTAAAATAATGACATTGTAACTTGTTGTCAGAACAATGTTTCAGTACAATTTTCAGGGATTTTGTTTTACAAATTCAAAAATAATTATTCAAATATCGAGAATATATTCATTTTTTAGTAATTTTCAATGTCTTTTCTTTAGCTGCAAATATTTTCATTCCATCAGAATATTATTTTTTTAAATTCATTAAATTTGTCCCATAAGATTGCTTTAAATCAAAAAAAAACTTTAGTTAAATATTAAGTTTTTATTTTTAATTTCTTTCTATTGTCAACATTAATGTGTTTTTAATATGAAATAGGCAGATAATCTGTTATGATATATTTTATGTAGTTACCAAAGAAGAAAAAAAAAATAAATAAAAAATTTAAGATATAAAATTGAATAAAAACAAAAAAAATTTGTAAGTACGCGCAAGTAAGCAACAGAGAGAAAAAAAAGATAATGCTTGCAGGTACATTATTATAAAAAAAATAAGATAAAAATATGCTATTAAAAAAGATGTAGAAGTGAGAGAAGGGAGTTAAAAATGTACATATTTCATTGTAAATTATTTATACATATACTTCACATATAAGTACATATACATTGATGTACTGTTGTGTACATATCTATATACTACTTATATATGTATTTTTTAATTTCAATTTCAACAACTATATCAATGCTAAGATAAACGTATCTATATTCTATATATATATATATATAATAAAGTATAATATTTGCATAATAAATTTATAATAATAAAAAAAAAGAGAAGAAATACAACAAAAAAAAAAAGTGTAAAGTAATTTTACAAACATTCTTTATGGAGGGAAGGAAAAAGAATGGATTTTTTTTTTATATTTTATTCATTTTTTTTTTTCTAAAACTAAATTTATTTAATTTTACTTTTTATTTATTGTGTTTTATTTTATACTAAGGAAAAGGAAATTTATAATGAGACCATAAATAAAAAGTGAAATTATATGAAATACCTATATATGTATATTCATAAAGAAAAATTTTTAATTTTATCTCATTTTTTAAAACAATTCGCTATTAACATTTTTTTTTTTTTTCAAATGTTTTTTTAATTTTTAATTTATCAATTTTTTTTTTAATTGTTATGGCATTTTTTTAATGTTAGGAATAAAAATGTAAATTAATAATAAACAATTATTTATTAAAAAATAAAAATTTTCCTGGGAATTTTCTAGTAAAAATTTTAAACTCACATTAACCTCAATGAAGTTGTCAGTCAACTTAAGAATAGAAATTTAACTTATTTTAAAAGCTGCCTGAAAGAATGGGGGCGGATTCTTTTTTTTTGTAGATATCAGCTAATTGTATGGAATAAAGATGTTGATGGGAATTTCCAAGAAAATGATATCATAGTGAGGGATACCACAACCAAAAAAAATGTGTAAAGAAAATTAAAATTGGAAAATATTAAAGTTTGGGAGTTGAAAAAACAGATTCTCATTAAATTTTTTCAAATACTGTATTAGATTTCAATAATCTTACTTAATCTATTATAATACAAGTTAATTTTTTTTGCTTTAAAACAAATGAAAATAATATTATCTTACTTTAATAGCAACTTCAATCAATATTTTTGAATTTTTTTTTATTATTTGCGTAAATTTAATGTCATTAACGTAATTATTGTACCCATGATCTAAGAAATTTATTCACTTTATTGTTGTTATATATATAATCCAAATAGTTATAACAATCAAAATAATAATTATTTAACGCGCATACTTGAGAATATATAGCTTTAAATAATTGACATAAAAAAATCATTAATAAATTATATCTCTTTTATTTTATATTTCGTTGACTTAGAAAATGTTTGCCGTATGTAGATTTTTTCAGATTACATATTAAAGTCTAAGTTCTAGGTTTCCAAAGCTTCGCTTACAATTTCTGCAATCTGCTCCTTGGTATCTTGTATAGTTTCCGAGAATCTTAAAAATAAACGAAAATGTCAATGTATATATACATATATTTGACTGCAACTTTAGTAATGAAAAAAAAAAAACATTTCAACGTATGAAATTTGGAACGAATCAATGAATGCAGAGCTGGAAATGACATAGCTGGAATATAATTAGTAAAATCTGATAATCTAGTAATTACCAGAATAATGCTTTGAAGTGATTCTGGTATTCCTCAGAATAGCAAACAAATAATGTCAACTGCTCAGTTTATTTTTTGCAGATCACAAGTATAATAAATACTGCATACGGCAAACATTTTCTCAGTCGACGATATATAATTAATTTTTTTTTTTCATTTCTGTTTCTAATCTGAAACAAACGAAAGAAAAAAAATAAATAATGGAAAATTCATCAAGCCATAAATTTTCAGTTTCTTAATTTTATTATTTTAGTATTGTCATTTTCCTCACAACATATATATACAGATAGATCTATCTAATATTATATATATATACAAAAGTTCAAATAAAATTATTATGTTATTGTTTAATTTTTTTTTTATTTTTTTTTCTTGTTTCGAGTCAAGTATAAATTAAGTTTATTATATTATTATTATTTAACTTTTTTATAATTTGAATCTCTTAGTAAACAATAAAATTTAATAATAATAACAACACTGGTAATAAAACAAAATGAATATCTTTTTTTTGATTTTATTGTGATAAAAACAGAATGAAAATCACTTAACTATAAATATTTCATGTGAAAAAAATATAATATTGTAACAAAATGAAATAAAGGAAATTTTTATGTAAGTATAATATTATGTATAGCAGGTAGGGAGAGAACAGTGTAATTTTCTTGTAGATTAAATTGAAAAAAAAAACATATTTACATGTACAATATACATATATTATAATATATTTAAGTGTAATTATTAATATGAAAATTATATTTTCTTTATATGAAAATTATATTTTCATTTTAGGGTTTTTTTTTTTTGCAAAATGAAAATTGTGTAGGAAGGTTAAAATATTTTCATAATATTATTATTGAATTTTTTTTTTTATTTAAATATGAAAAGATTAGATGGTCAAATCCAAAATTTAAAGTATCTTTAAATTTTTTTTTTTTTAATTTAACAATTCTACTGTTTTGTATTCTTTAATCAAGGTTAATGTTAATTTGAATTTTTTTTCTATAAATTATTGTGATATTCAAAAGAATTTATAAAACAAAATTAAATTAAGATTATGATTATATTTTATATCTAAATAGATTTTTATAAATTTGAACTTTTCTAATTTAGTAAATAAATACAACCAAATAGTACAAATTATAATCAAATATAATAATTGTTCTTTGAAGATAGTTCTGATTGTAAGTGAATTGAGACTTGAGAGAAGCTATTACTGGATAAATTAATAGAATTTTGAAATACGGGTAGAACCTCTCTAACTTCGACACTCAAGGGGAACAGATAAAATTCTAACTTATAGAGGTTGTTTAAGATACACAAAAAAACGAGAGAATGTATTTGTGAACACGGAAAAAAATTTCATATTTAAGTTATTTTATTTAAAGTTTGTATGAATATTTCTTTTAATATTAACTTAAATTGATTAAAACTTTCTGTGCTTTGCTCAATTTTAATATTCTAAACATCCACCATTTGAAACAAAATATCAGATTATATCATTCAATCCACATAGACTTAACTGCAAGAATATGGACCGCCAAACTCTAAAACAAATTATCTGAATTCACAAGAACCCAATTGTTTTAATAATCCTATATCTCATTTATTTAATTGAATAAATATAAATATAAATACAGAAAATTCAAATAAATCTTTATTCATAAAGTTCAGTTTTTAATCAATTTAAAATACTAATAGTATAATATTATACATATATTAAATTGAATGCTTGGAGCGATATTTTTGACGTTCTTTTTATTGAAATATACCAACGACGTATATACATCAATGTTATAGCATAACTTAGGAAATATTAAATATAACTTTATAACTCTTTTGAACAAAGGATTTCAATAAAATTTGTATTAAAAAAAAAAAGATATTTGTTATTTCTTTTAACTTTCTCTTCAATTTTATTTTTATTTTTCTCTTCTTTAATATATACATATGTTTGTATATATATATATAAAAAATTTTGAAAACTCAGTGAACCATTAGAATAACTTTCAGTACAATTATTTTAAATGTAGTTATAGTTTTAAATAAAATTTCTTCTATTATTATTATTATTATTAAAATCAGAGTTGAAATGCGTTAAGAAGGAACATAGTGAGTTTCAAAAAATAATAAAAAATTATTTTTGAAATCTGTACATATACTGTACAGACTTAAAAGACTTTCCAAATTATCATAAATTTTAAAAGAAAACACAAACATTATATTTTTCAGTTAAGAATGTGTTATTCGCCATTTAGAGAAGAAATTTTCTATAATTCATTTTATTAGTAATTTGTATGGTAAAAACCAAAACAAAATTGAAATTTAAACATCTTCCAGACATTAGGTTGAGATTTATGTCGCTGATGAATTTATATGTACCTCAACTTCAATGGGCTTTAAATTGGAATATTTCATAAAGAGTACATTTTCCATTTAAAAAAAGCAAAATTTTACAAACATTTTCACAAATCCATTTAAATAAAAATCTTCACGAAATACTTTATAATAATGTTAATGTCAAATTATATTTCTGTACTATATGACAATCAAAATAGTGCGATAACGTTGGAAATACTTTTTTTTAGCAGACACTTTATAGAAATGAAAAATAAACATTCAGTCACTTAATTTTAATGAAGTTAATTTAGCTTAGCACTTATACACCATCACAGTATACCATCGTAGAAAGCATTTTATATTTAGAAAATTTCCATTTTAAGAAACAATGTCCGCGCTAAATAAAATGATTATTATCTATGCAATGAGACAATGAAAAAAGTTTATAAAATTTTAAGATAAACTTTCATATTTTATACAAAAAAAAAAAAAATTAGTTCTAACAAAATTATGTAAATTTCAAATGAGCACACACAGATCTACCTTATTTTGTTTTTCTATTTTTTACTTAAAGTATAAGATAAGAAAATATGTTTAATTTAGCTGAAACATTTTTTTTAAAACCCTGCTCTCTTGTGAGTAGTTTCTTTTATATTTTTGACTGAAAATTATTAAATAAAAATTATAATAATATCAAGAGAAATTTATGTATGTAAATTCCGTTGAATATCTGTAGACACTTTTGAATTAATATTAGTCCGGTTCTGTTCATTTTTTTTTTTTTTTATTAAGTATTGCAAAAAAAATAATGAAAATAATAAAAAAATTTCAAATTGTTAAGATAAGAATTAAATTAAAGCCAGAATGCTCTATTTTTTGTTTTTTTTTTTTGTTTTATTATTTTATTCCTTATTGCGCAATTTAATCAAAATGGTTCTTTAAAAAGAAGGATAATTACTGATATACAAAACATTTTCCAAATGTGTATCAAAAAAGAAAATAGCTATTGAAGTAGAACTTTTTTTTTTTTTCTGAACAGATTATTTTTATATGCGATACTTATGTATATATGTACAAATTGAACAACATAAATATATATATATATGTATGTATGATGTAGATAAAAAATATAATAATATAGTAATAAGATTTCATTAAAATATATATTAATATATATATTATATATATATTATAACTAGATATTATTCTCTTCAGTTTTTTATTTTTTTTTTTCATACATTCAAAATAAATAAAGCTAAAGGTCAATGTATAAAACTGAATATTAACAACAAAAAAAAAAAATAAAGTAAAAAAAAAATAAGTTTAATTAGAAGGAAAGAAAAGTTTCATTTTTCTTTGTGAAAAAAGAAAAAAAAAAAAAGTTATTTTGCTGCTTTTTCCTTAAAAAAAGGATAGAAATTGGTAAACCGCATAAAAATGTTTGTTTAAAACTTTTAATTAAATAAAAAAAATATATATATGTGTATAAATACTTTAGGCATAAAAATAAAAATTTAATTTTGAAATTGGTCTTTGTATACATATGATAAGTTAAAGTATATATATAGTATGATAGAACATACAGACTGGATAGAAATTATAATGAAAATCTTCCCAGAGAAAAAACGAGGGTCTACTTTTCTTCTTTTTTTTTTTTTTTTTTACTGTAGGCCAGATCATTTTTATACTATAATTGTTGTAATTTTGTATATATAAAATATATAATATATATTTTTTAATTTTAATAAAATTCGCAAAACAAAAACTTCATATTAGATCTTCAAAAGACGCAAATAATCAAATCAAAATATTTTTAAATGATTTGTAAAAATTTTAGAAACTTCATAGAGAGGGTTCACAAATGAGGAAAAACGAATTAAAATATATAGAAATGTAGGTACCTCATTAAAAAGTATGGGACCCGTCATATCTAAAGAATAAAAATTCCTTGACTGATTCACAAGTTATAAGCATTTTAGAGGCGTACGAACAGACATTTAATAAAAACATATAGTCCGTTTTCTCATTTTTGATTGAAAACTGGACAAAAAAGATAATTGCAGCGGCCATAATTTCCATACATCTTTTGCTGACAAAATATATATATTTAATAATAAATGCAAGATTTTGAGCAGATACTGCTAGTAAATAAAGCAGATTCAGTTTTTATTTAAGAGCTTTATTTTACAGGCAAAATGCATTTCATTTTAACAAACTCGGTATAGGTTCAACTCATTGAATGTTAAAATGATTTTTATTTAATAATCGGGAAATAGTCATACGAAAAAAGAAGCTCAAAGTGAACTAGATGGTTCGAATGAGATCTTAGATATTAGAAATAATGCAAAATATCCATACAAAGAAATACTATATATTTCTATCTTCCAAATTATACTTATCTTCCAGCGGCTGGAAAATTAAAGGAAAAGAAAATCAACGTATGAAAGAAAAATCCCATATTTCAAGCTTTTGGTTCCCCATTTTTCCACAGAGAAGAAAACATTTGCTTATGACATTTAATACTTGATTAATACCTGATGAAGATCCTAATAATAAAACACTGAAAAGTTGTCAATTATAAAAAGAAAAAAATAATATCTTTAAGAAATAAATTTTACTAAAATTAACATATTGATTTTTATTTACTATTTATTTAATTTTAATATTCGATGAAAAAAATTATGTAATTTTAATTTTTTAAAGAAGTTTTATTTTCATTTTCTTTCTAAACAACTGAAATATACGTTCATATATATAGAAACAGAATTTAAAAAAATATAGAAATAGAATTTTTTATATAAATGAAGCCCAAAAAAAAAGTAGAAAATGTTCGTAATTAAATCAAATAAAGTTTATAGTCCAAAGACTAGAAGAAAAAAAAAATTTCAAAGAGAAAAAAAAGTATAATTATGTTTTTGAATAAAAATAATTTTTCAAACCCTATAAAAATATGCAAAATTTTGAAAAAAGTAATTACTTTGTAATAGTTTATTCTTATTTTAATCAAGGGACAGAATAAGTTAAAGTAAAGAAAAAGATAAGAAAACAAACATTGAAAGAAAAAGTTTAATTTTTAATTTTCATGATGGAAATTGTTTAAAAACATAAGAAATAATTAATAAGCAGGGTCGTACCAGCAGCATGAATCGTGTGTCGGTCTGTTTTTAAATTTTTGTAAAAATTTTGAGTTTAATAAAAAAATGAATATAGTGGATATAGTCCTAGCACTTCTTCGTTAGCATTATAAGAGTATTAAAAAGACTATTTTTTTAACCGAAGCATATTTGAATATAGGTCACAATTCTAAGCTCACAATTCTAAGCTCTGTATTAGTTTTCAAGATAATAAGCTCAACTTATATTATTTACTTATTGTTCAATGGATAATTTTGATTTAATAGAAACAGGAAATACAAATTTTTAACTGTTCTTCATAAATGAATCCTATTGTCATTCATACACCAATTCTCAAAGAACCCCTTGGTCCAAACATTATTTTTAGGTTCCTTTGACATCTACTAATATACCATTTTTAATCGATATCCAATTCCAGCATCATTTTGTTAGGTTCCTCTAATTGACAACTATCTATATATTTATATATATGAAAAAAATTAAGCCCTTGTCCGGTTCAGAGAAGCTCATCCTGAAAATGAACAAGATTTCACAAATTTTGGCATTGATACGATAGAAAACGGTCAGGTAGTTTCATAGTTAGAAGCATTTTAATGTGGGACGGACGTACATTTTTTCATTTTCGAACGTAATCAAAAAACAGGATTATTTGTTTTCTATTTAACAACAAAATTATCTTTAAGAACAGAAAATTTTGAAGGTTTTTGAATATGTATTTCATTCAATGTAGGTATTTTATTCGATTAACATTTATTCTTTTTTTTTTTAATTTAAAAAAAAAATACTCCTTGCCGTCTTTCAATAGTTCGTTGAAGTTTATGAGTTATCAAAGAAATCGATAAAATGACTCTGTTTTTAGAGAAATTTTAACTTACTTGTTGCTTATTTAGATCTTTAATAATTTTCAATCAAAAATAAACTTTAACCAATAAACAAAATTTGAATATTTAAATGATTTTAGAAAGAAATAAAAAAATTTTCCAACCAACTAACTATCATAGGGTTATTCAATTTTATGTATTTATGTATTTTTTTGTAATGCTTTTAAGTTAATATTTAGATAAAATGTATTTTTTTTTTTTTTTGTAATTTTTTCGACAACAAAAACTAAATTGTTTTTGCTTATATGGAAAATTTTGGTATATGATTACATTTTATCCTTTGTGTCCTTTTTATAAATACGAGTATATGAGTTACGATGTATGGTCAAACAAGCAAAATATTAAAATCATGATAAAAAATTTTGGTAAACAAGTAATGATGACAAAATAATAACATCACAAAAAAGAAAAATATTATTAATATGATGAAAATTTATAGTAGCAACACAGAAAAAAAAAAATATTTTCCTTTAAAATAGTACAGGGTGTTTTTTCAAAATATTTTTAAATTTTCAAACAGAGCTTTATTTTAAGTAACTTTAAGAAGTTCACTGATTTTTGTAAATTTAATGAAAAAAATATCTAAAATGGAATAAATTTCAGAAAATATAAAGCTTAAACAAAAAAGATTAATTAACTCAGCTTGACGCGGCCTACCGTTAATAGAAAATTCTTTCAACTATTATAATATTATTATAAATCATGATACTCTGTATTTTTTAAAAAGAACAGCTTTATCTTTAATTATAAATATGTGGAAATGAAACCCTTTTTGAATTGAAGCTTAATAGAAATTTTTCATTTTAAAATATTGAAATAATCATATTTTTAATAAAATCTGTTTCAAAATTATATTTTAAATGTTTTTTGAAAAGTTTTAAACAATTTAAAAAAAATTAAACTTACCACTGTGATGGGATAAAATGGATTTATAATTGTGAAAAGCAAAATATGATTTGGTCTGGCTGCCTCTGGTTTCTTTCGGCGCAAATCCTCTGTTGCTTTCAGGAGAGTCTGTTGATTATGTGGCTGCTGTGGTTGTTGTGGAATTTGTGCCTGAAAATAAAACAAAAAAATTATAAAAATTTGTTTCTTAAAATAGATATGTACTATACAGGTTTTTCTACGTGTTTTTTTTTTCATCTTATTCAGCAATTATTATTGTAGTTAAAAATTTTTTTTAATAATTTCCATAAAAAAAAATAGTAGATAACTGAAATATAACAGTTGCGTGATGTACATACAGCATAATGAAAGTTTGTTTTTTTTCAAACTAAATTATTCACATAATTATAAAATCAAAAAAACAAATTAAAATGATTGAGCAATTGGCGATCTGACAAAAAATAATAAAAAAAAAAAAATAACTGATAAAGTTCCCTACTGCGAACTTAACATCACTCAGTTTTTATGTACATAGAGTATTTTATATATTATAACCAATTTCAATAATAAAAAAAAATAATAATAAAACAATTTCGATTAAAAACATAAAATAAAAGTGACTTTATTTTTTCCATCTTATGATGCGTAGTAAAAGCATTCACGATAAAAAAAAAAAAAATTGATTTAATTACGATATGGATAATGATTTTTGATTCTTTTTTTTTTATGTGTTAAATTAAATTTACTTTCATTTTTGACAGACTTTCATATAAAAGTTTATATCTAGTGTTCACTTAATTTAAAGTCTATACATATTGAAAAAAGATTAGTCATTAATAGTAAAAAATAATTAACAATTATCATCTAAAACTTTTTATAGCGTGTTTTAATGAAGATATCTCAAAGATTTTTATTTTTGTGGGAATTTTAGTTGTAAATTTGATTGCTTTTCATGTGAGTAGGTATACCCTAATTCGACTATCGTTGTTGTAAGATTTTAATACTATAATAACAGCGATTTTTTTTTTTTATAATGTGTTTATGAATTTTATATTATTTGTGTTCTTATTTTGTTGAATCTAATATCGAGATTTTTTTTTGCATAATATATGATTTAATGATAAAAAATTACAGAGAAAAAATTTAAAACATAATCCCCAGATAAATTTTTCTTCCCTTGTATTGTATTATAAAAAAAAAAAGTATCTTCTTATTATATTGTGTACATATTATTTGAAGTATTAATGTTCTTTTTTGAGAATGCAGCCGTTTTTCACTGACTGATATGCACGCGCATATTTCAACATTATCGCGCCAAAAAAAAAAATTGAGCATATTTTTTTTTTTTTTTGTTTTTTGACTTAAATAATCTAATTTCGTCGCGTCAAAGACATCAGAAATAATAGAGTAATTTATTTTAAGTTTATTACATTTCGTATATTATTTTATATTATATTATTTTTTTTTATTTCAAAAACAAAGGAATTTCTGTAAATAATTTCTTCTTTATTTTTTAGAATTTTCTAAAAACATATTTAACATTTTATATACATATAGATATAAATAAGGTATCTGTAAATAAATAATAAAATTTAAAAAAAAGTATATGATTAATATATATATATATATATAAATGTGCCAATGGATATTAAGTTAATTTAATTTTATAGACACAGTCAGGGGTAAAAATATATATGTAAATGTGGAATAATTTTAAAATAATAACAAGAGAAACTTTGGGTGCGCATTAAACAGATCTTAAAAGATACATATATAGAAACTTAAAATGTACGAAGATTTACAAAAATGTAAGCAATTTTTGTTTTCATTTTAAATAAATTATTTAATAAATTATTTAATATAAGTTTTATGGAGGAACATTCTGAACTTATGTGATAAGAATTAAAAAAATTATAAAATTTCTCAAACTTGATTTAAAGTTATTATAAACTACAGTTTAATGGACAATTTTCTACATCCTAACAGTTTTAAAACAACATTAATTATTTTTCAACAAAACCCTTCAAACACTCTACCAAATATTGGCAACTTTATCTATCTGTTCATCTTTCCGGTGTCATAACCATAAAACTACTAAGCCGATTTTCATATGATATGCACTATTCTGTTTAAACTTTAACTTAAGCTACAAGAGTTAAACAAGAAACCCTAAGCTGATAAAAGTTTCAATTTATTTTTATACAAAAAGTAGTTATATTATTTTCAAAATTTTCATTTTGAATCTAATGAAAGTTACAAATGAGTTTTCAGAAGTTCAAAGCTATGCTTATACGTGAAATTTAACTTTTTATAATGATATCACAAGTAACTTTTAAAAAGTATTATTATTTATAGGGATTATTTTCGCAAATAAGAATTTTGTAATATACTAAAATTAAGAAAAAAAATAATTAAAACATGAGTATCATCAATCAACATATTTTCAAAATTTTCTTATTCCATGGATATCAATTTCATAATTCAATAATTCAAAATTATTTTATTTTAATGAAAAATATTTGTTTGAAAAAACATTTCACTTGTTTAGTTTCACATTTCGACTTTTAAAACACTAAATAATTTTTTTGTTCTTCAGAAATAATTTTATTGGCACTTGAATTCGCAGTTAAGAGCCAAAGAAAGATTTTATTTCAAAAAAATTAAATAACCTAATGATTTTTTTTTTTCTTTTATAGAACTTCGATTTTTGTTACAAATTTATCTTATATTTCAAAAACCCATAAGATCTAAGAAAATGTTTTCTGTACGTATAGCCCCATATAACTTAAAATATTACATTTTTTTTTTAAATGTAAATTTTTTTATTTCATATACATTGCATAAACATGTACACTTTGTACATGCAATATTCATTAAATTCATTGTTTTCCTCGTGTGCACCCTTTAGAAAAATTCTAGTTCTATATTTGTAAATAATAATATACATAAATATAAAAAACATTATAAACATATACTTATTTATAAGTATAAGAAAAATTAAGAAGAAGGAAAGTATGTAAACATTAATTCAAAAATTTTCATAATATTGAAATGATACACTTTTCTTTATTTTATTCGATATTATTCAGAATTAGTTAAAAAAAAATTCTTGATGTAAAGAACAACCAAAATGAAAGACAAAAATACGAATCGATATTATAATTTTTATTCTGGCGTTTCATTTACTATTCTATATATAAATAAATAATAGATGTACATACAATAAAAATTTCAATTCTATTTGAATGACACCAACATAACTTTTTATATATACTTATTTTTAAAATATTTTAAATTTTTTCTGTGTTTCCCAGCTTCACGTTTAGCTGAAAAAATCTAAAGCAAGTTTATTTACTGTTCTAATGGTAATTTTCAGTTTCAAATTAAATCAAAAATTACACTAGAGCAAATTGGTAAAATGAAGCTTTTCAACCACTCAAGCATTATATTTTATCTTATTTGATAACAACTTATAAAAGGATACAAAATGAAAGGATAAAAAATGAATAGATTTATTTTCTGTTTCCATTCAAAATTAAATATATATATATAGTTTTGAAAATGAATACAGAAATTTTAAAAAAATTATTTATTTTGTCCGTGTCTGAATACTAAAGAAATTCTAATCTAATCTCCACATATATATTCAAATTTTCAACATTTCAACAATAGTTATATATATATATATTGATAATAATGACAAATTATCATAGTTTTCATGCAAATTTTCTTAACATAAAAATTTACATGATTTTTTTTTTTTGTTACAAGGACAAAAAACATTTTCAACTTTTAATTTTCCAAATTCTTGATTATAATGCATTTATATATAAGAAAAGAATATGTAAGTACAATATATTTTATTAAGACTGTGAATTTTATACATAAAAGTGTAACTAGGAAATTATACTTAAATACAAAAAAAATAAATAAAAAATAAAATTTAATTTTAATATCATAAGTCAAGATATAACCAAATTAAGAAGTTCATTTTTATCAATTTTCATTTCCCAACATCATCCCAGCACATATATTTTGTGTGTAAAATGTAATGCACGTAAATTTTAAATTAATCAAAAAATAAAAAAATAAAAAATATGTAAAAACTTTAAAGGAGGAAAATATATAAATTTCGAAGAGCATCTTTGTAGACATGCTGACATTTTTTAAATGGAATAAAATTTATTTAAAATAAATTGCTAAAAGAAATAATATTTAGTTTTCTTTCAGTGAAAATGTAGATTTTGCAATAAAAACTGCTAAAAGATTTATGAATATAAATTTTGTGGTTATTTCTTTTTTTTTTCTGTTTTTTTTTTTTTTTTTTGCGTAAAACTATGACATTTTTTGTCTAATTTATTTGATGTTTGGGATTTGTTAACGCCATGATCATTAAATATACTTTATCTCGTTTTTTTATGTATAAATTTAGAAAAAAAAATTATTCTAATATTTGAAGTAAAAAATGTTGAAAAAAAAAATTTCCAAATAATGATTATACATACAGGCATAATAGTTAAAGTTTCTGTAATGTTCTAACTCTTAGATTGTTTTTGCGGCAATTTTATTAAAATATCTAAGAACTTAAAATAATAATATTCTACAAAAAAAAATCTACATCAAAAACATAGAAAATACTGCATAATGTAGCACTCATTACGAGTGGAAATATCTAACATAATTTTCATCGAAATCCTGACCCTAAGACGAATCCTTGAGCTGTAACAATTTTTTTTAATTTCGAATAACCGAGATCTATCTCTCCACATACTAATTTTAATTAGAATCACATTTGAACTTTTATAAATTTAAGAAATATTAAAATTTATAAAAATTTTACATAAAAAAACTCCGGTTGCAAGCCTTTAATTTTGAAATCAAAAATGATAGAACCTCAACTTTTAGTTATGGTAAAAATAAACGAGTTTTCGCATATTCTGGCATTCAAAGAATAGAAATAGATTGGCAATTAGTTATGAGCATTTTAGTGGCGAACGAAAACGGACAAACGGACATTTAATGAAAATATATAGTCTGTTCTTTTAATTTATGAAGGAAACCGGACTAAAAAAGGAAAATTTCTCTGCGTTCTCAGTTCCAACCGTCGCAAAATTTACACAAGAAATTATTTCATTCCCGAGACATTATACAATTAAATTGCAAAAATGCAATAATGCCATAATGCATAATTTAAGATGTCTTTCAGATCTCAAATTAGAATATTCAGACAATTTTCGGTATTTTCGTCAATTAAAATTTTATAGTTTTCTAGTACTAGGACCTATATACTTTAAATATCTACCATTAATTCTTTTTGGCTATAAAATCTAATCAATTCTAATCATTTTACGTTAAGAATTTTTTTTTTTTTCATAATTCTAAAAAACAAAATTTTAAATAGAAATAAATATATATTCCGATTTGCCAAAATTTTTCGTAATTATTGTGTCAAGAATTAAAATTAATGTCTTGATAATAATTTTTTATTCATAATGAAGATATTAATTTTGCCGGTAAGTATAAACTATATTATTATATACGAAAAATTATTAAATAAATCAATTAGTCAGCCATTTATGTCAAATAAAAGAATTATTTATGGATAAATTGCTTTCAATTTTATATGTACAATGTACATATACGTTTGATGTTAGAATTTATGATCATAGATGATGAAAATATAGATTTAGCGGCAATTATAAATTATAATTTTATAGTATTAGAATTTAACAAAAAAAAAAAAAAAGTAGTTGGTATAGAAATGATGACACTTCATTTCATGATAAATATTTTATAACAATTATTCGAACAAGTATTATACAGGTAAACTGAAAATCCAACAGATTTATTTTAAGTTTCTTTTTATAAGGAATGATGTGATGTCTGATAAAAAAGAAACAATAAGTATTATTATCAATTGCATATTTATCTATTGTACTTGCATAATTAAATTTGTTTAATTACAGAATTTAAAAATGATAAATTTGCACTTTTCAGTTTACTTATATAGATAAAACAATAAAAATTTTAGTTTGTTCATCAGTAAAATCAAATATGTATACAGTATACCTATACAGTATATGTGCTTGGTATATAATTTCTTACCTTGCAAACTAGATTAATATCAAAAAATATGTATCAGAAAATATATAAACATTAAATTTTATTAATTTAAAAAAAAAAAAAATCATAAATAGAATATTTTATGAATAAAACAAAATTTTGTATATATTTGTGAGTCATAAAAAATTGTTCATAAAGAAGCGCGGCGCCCATAAAAAACCGCCAACCGTTTTATAGAAGTCGACACCGTGTGGTAAATTATTTAGAAGTCAACACCGGTGTGGTAATAGTTTTTTTATATTTAGTTAGTAAACAATTTTTATTTTAACTTCTTTTGAATCAATAATTATATATTGTTCTCAGTGCTCGAATGTCAAAAATTATTGCTAAAGTTGCTTCCATGGAATTATTTAAGAAGCATGATACCTGCAATAATATTCGACAGAGCGCATGCTACATTAGGATTCAAATGCCGCATAGGACAATATTAAAATTTGTGCTAAAATGTCACACGACGCGAAACAACCAACGTGTAGCACGACTTTTATCGTATATTGTTGCCGTCATATAGCCGACGTAATATTAAGTTAAAAAACGAAGTGTAAGTGTAACCATCATAGAGATCAATGTCAATGTGACATTAAAATATTACACGGATACTCAAAAAAATATTTTCACTAGAATTGTCATCATAAAAATTTTACAGAGAAACGATTAATGATTGAATTATCAATTCGATAGTTATAGTTAAATTTTCATAAATGTTACTTTGTTATTAAATAATAGTTTAAGAATAGTTGGATAAAATGAATTAATTCATTTGGATATGTTGCATTTTTTCCAACCTCAAGACTCTACAACTCATAGTTCAAGAGAAGTTTAGCAAATTAAAACTGATTGCCAAGTCAGTCGTCTATCGTTGATGTACAAAAGACCTTATAATATCGTCTATCATTCCTATTATAAGAACAAAATTGTTAAATGAAGGGATTTTTATTTTGCAATTTTGTATACACATTTTGTATATTTATATAAAAATTAATATTTTTGATTAACATCAAATTTGTCAAAATTTATAAATAACAGAAACTAAGTGTAATACTTAATAAATATTGAAACAAATTATTATAAATTTCAAAATAAATCTAAAATTTTAAAAATAAAATTTTCTTGTGAATGAATTTTCGTTATTTTATTTTTATTTTTATTTTTTTTTAGTATTATTTTCTATTTAGTTTAAATTTCTTTTCTAATTAAAATTTAATGTTAAAAATTTCTTATGAAATCAAACTAAATTAAATGATTTTTCCGTTATGAATCATTTTCGATGACATTTTACAGAGAAACAAAAAAAAAAGAATATCACATATATTTTGTGTTTAATCAATTATTTAAAAATTAATTAAAAGAGGAGCAAAATGCCAAAGAAAAAAATTTTTTTTTACCCACATGTTTTTATGTAAAGATTTTAATTTTGTTTTCAAAAATAAATGTACCTATATAATGTACATGAAGATACATATAGTGTACATTTATAAGTTATACATGTATTTAAAGTCTTCTTTGAAAACAACATAAAAAGTATAAATGAGAAGGAAAAAAAAAAGGTAAGTAAATTAAAATCACGTGTCCATTACGTATGACTTGTTGCAGATATTTTATATTAAAATTTTTTTGAAAAATTTTTTAATTAAAAGATAGTATTACATGTTGGTTGTCATATGTGGTTTATCCTTATTTTAATTCAACATAAAACACAGTATTATAATTTTTAATGAAATTTTATTAAAAATTTTCTCTAAAATTGATCCCAGAGATAAATTCATATACATTTGTTATTATTATTTTAATTAAAAATTAATTTTTAAATTAGTTATAAAAAAAGTAAAATGTTTTTATTACAACAATTATGTAATTTTAACATATTGGGCCTTCTTGCTTTCAAAAATAAGTTTTATATGAATATAAAATATATCACCAGCAAATCCATTATTATCAGGTCAACGATAAAGGTCTAAATTAAGAATACCAAGTACGTAAATTTAAGTTCTTACGATAAAATTTCAAAAAAAAAAAAAATGTCTACATAATTAGTTAAATTTAATTAAAAATTTCTATGGTTAGGTATAGTTAGTTTTACCTTATATATTTATTATTATATTAAGAGCCCTCAATGTGAAAAATTGCAAAAAATTGGTCTTAGTTTGGCTTTGATTGTAGGGTTACTACAATCTAGACTGAAGTGATTTTTTGATATGTTAGAGAGTATATAACTGGCTCCAGGGTAGGTGAGGCGGATTTTTTAAATTTTGAGTTATTTGGCCCAAATGAGCCTTTAAAAAACTTGAACATATTTGCTTGGATTCTGAAGTAAAGGAAAAAGATAATAAAAAATCTCAAACGCAGAAATAAAGCTAAAATACCACTCTCCAGGGCTGGTGACGTGAAATTTTGAATTTCTTTAATTTGCTAAACAATTTTTAATTAATAGCATTTATTTCTAAGAATTTTTTAATTTTTTTGATAAATTACAGTTTCTGCACAGAAATAAAATTCAAATATAGTTTTGTGATTTTCTGGTAGAGGTGTTTTTCGTACAATTTTTGTCGCATTTTTCACGACCGTTTATTTTCTGTAAAATAAAACAAAAAAAACTGCAAAAATAGTAAACAGAAATAGAAAACAGAATTTCACATGGAGGGCTCTTAAAAGAAGGCTAAACTGAACATTTTATTCACAGATAGCACAATTTTTCATGAATAGCTTTCGAACTTCAAAAATTTAGATGTAAAAAACTTTTTAATATATTTTTTATTCACATTTGGCCATTGGTAACGATAACGACAGAGTAACCACAGTCAATCGTAGTGAATCGTGGTCAATCGTTGCCCTTTAGACTGAACAGGCTGCCCTGCCTTCAAATTTGGAAAAACATTTTATGTTTCAACACTTTTCATGCAAATATAAATAAAAATGTCAAACTTATTTTAAGCTGCTTGATCTCTTTTTAATTATATATAATAAAAATATAAATTATTTATGGTATTAAAAAATTATGTATCAAAATTTTTGAACGACATAATCAATTCAAATGCACCAAGTCAAATATGAAAATCAAAAAATTGTAAAAGAAGAGGGCTCAATAAGCTGCTAATGGTCAGTTGACCGCTACTTGTAAATCAGTTGACGAGATACGCTGATTACGCCACTGCATTTGATTATTGTCTATTTTGATGATACTTAATATAATAAGATTTACTTGTCAATTTTAACAACCTTTAGTGATTTCAAATCTTGATTTGAGTTTATATAAATAGTCAGAGATTTTAACTCAATGTTTCAAATTTGCTATATACCTCGCTATATTCAAATCGTGAACTATATACAATTTTATAATTGTAAAATTAAAAGAATATTTAAATGCCACAATCATGTCAAAATTCTTTTTGCGCGCATTCAATAAAATTTCGAATTGTAAATAGAGCTTTAAAAAAATAATTAAAAGTAAATAATAAAAATAAATTTAATTAAAATATGCTGGTAATGAATCGGAAGAGCCATTGTTTTTATTTAAAAATATTTTTGAATATATCAGAGATATTGAAATTTATATAAATTATAGACAAATTATAGAAAACAAAAATAAAATCGCAAAGAAAAATTTCTTAGATTAATTAAATTCACTTAATGGTTTGTATTAAATTTAACAATTAAATATTAAAACTATAAATGTGTATTTATTCATTTGTAAAATAATCCTAAATACCGAAAGTTGAGTAACCATGAAGCTGTAAATGTAAATTCTTTGGCAACCAATAATGTATTTTTTTTATATTTGCTTTATTTTAATGCAAAATCTTTTTTTTTTTTGTTGTTTTTTTTTTTTTTTTTTAAGATTGAACTACAATTTTTTTTTGTTTTTTAATTTTTTATTTCATACACCCAAAACAAAGAAGAATTAATGGCATGTAAATCAAATGCAGTTAAGGAAGGAGTTATGTGTTCAGATTTTAATGTTTTATATATACTATAATTTATATGAAAAAAAAAATGAAATATGTCAAAAAAAGAATCTTTTTACTCGTTTACTTTTATATATTGAAAATTATTATTAATGCGTTAATTAACTTTTGTTTTTTTATTTTTATTTTTACAAAATATGTAAAAACAGAAATTTAATATTTCATTAAAAATAATAATAATTCATGAAAATGTGAACTTAAACGGTAGTTATATTGTGACTCTGAACTATATAACTTATATCTCAAAGCACACAATACTGATCAAACATAATATGAGAAATTGTTTTAAGTAAACATAATCCTGTATAACCATCAGACATAGCAAAAAAAAAAACGTATAATGAAAAACTTGGAATATTTTCTTTTAAGAATGAAAATGAATTTAATAAAATAAAAAATTTTTAGAATATTATAGCGTGAAAAATATCAACATTAGAATCAAAAAAAAAAATCTAAATATTTTCATCATAAATCAATCTGCTGACCAATGATGAGTCGCCCACATTTACCAAATCTGTCAAAATCATATACATACAGTTGATGGAATTAGCATTTATGATATGAAAAAAAGAAGCATATAGTATATATTGGATTAAAAATATTCGGAAACAAAAACATTAAAAATCAAAACAAAACCAAAAAAAAAAAACTTGAATATAAATATAAAAATATAAAAATAATGTACACAAACATAATATAATGTTAAGATGCTGCTGAATTGAATATGCTGATGCTAATTAAAATTATTTTGAAATTTGTTAACATTACTTTTTTTTTGTTTTTTCGTTGGTACAAATATTTTCTCTCTATATATCTTATAAAATAAATATATATATATATATATATATATATATATGAACTTATATATTAAATATAAAATTGTTTCTTTTATTTTGAAAAGAAAATAATTTAATGACGTTGATTTAAATTTATGCATGTTGAGGTTTATTTTAATTGAACGAACAGAATAATCTAACTTAAAATATATATATATGTAATTATATATAAATACAATCTATGTATGTATATATATATAAAATATTTTAATTACATAAATATAAATT
This sequence comes from Hybos culiciformis, assembly GCA_964007475.1. NCBI lineage: Eukaryota > Metazoa > Arthropoda > Insecta > Diptera > Hybotidae > Hybos > Hybos culiciformis. Next base: position 101,508,676 of record OZ023274.1, read on the forward strand.
TTTCTTATAGGCAATTTAAGTGATGAATTTTCTTGAATTTTCTTCTATTTATAAATTTTCTCTATGAAGAAAAAACAATTTGAGAATAAATGAAAATTTTGATTATTATTTTTTTTTTTTTTTGTTAAATTGAAAATAAAATGAAAATGTATTATTATTTTTGGTTCTTTTACAAATACCTATAAAATTATTTGTTTTGTTAAAAATTCATATTTAAAACAAAAAAAAAACTTCAATAAGAACATAAAATATAATAAAAAAAGATTAAAAAAAGAAATTTATAATCAAAATATCATGAAAATTTAATGATTTTTCATCGATAATTTTTTTGAAATTTCATGTGAAATTAAATTTTTTGCTATATTTTTTTATGAATAAATTTATTTATAGTTATCTATAGAGTAAACTAAAAGGTTAAATTATTTCATAAGTATCTTAGAAATTTACACATATAATAATATCAGCTTCCTTCAATGATTTATTGACATTTTTTCACAAAAAACTTAAACAAAAATCAACATCATTTTTTGATGTGATGATTATAGAAGAGACGTTGAAATAAAATAGGATTTTGGTATAGATATATATGTAATAAAATTATGTATACCTGATGCAATATAAAAATACAAAATAGAAATCAGAAAATGAATGATATTTGATTGCAATATATTTTAATGCATAAGTATATGTATATAAAAATTCAGAATTTAATTAATTTCTGTATTATTATGTTTTTATATGTTATACTGTCAATTAAAAAAAAAATGTATAAATACAATTTAATTGTACAGATAAAAATAAAAACAAATGAAACATATTCACAAAAAAAAAAACATTAATTAAATTAATTCTTTTTAAATGAAAAATCACACTGTAAAAAAAACATAAAATATTACATTCTATGAATAGAAATACACATTCAATTACTGCATCATGACTTCAAAAGCTGTTTCAGACTTGATTTGTTATATTCACATTATTTATATTTAGAAGTTAAAAATAAAGAAATATTTTATATTAAGAATGGAAGAAATATTATATAACTAAAACTGCAATATTTTCTGGCAGTATGTGATCAAAATCTTGCATTTATTATTAAATATACATAATTATATAATTCTTTGAAAAATGTACATCAAATGAATTGGATCAAAAGTAGCTACACAAAAATCTTGGGTTTTTATTGTTTTTTCCAATGACAGGTATACAACAAATTTTTTTAATACAATATGAGTTTTTATGGAATTTTTTTTTGGCAAATATTGCTATAATCATATCAACAGATGAAATATTACAAAGTAAAAGAATGAGCTATTTTTCCTTGCTTCCTTTTGATATGAAGAATGGAATTAAAATTTGCAAATATAATGAAAAAAGAAGAGAACAAATTATGAAGAATGGATCGCTTATTAGACACATATATTTTTTCAGAAATTGTTCAGAAAGTTGTGTTTATTCAGAACAGTCATGCTAATAATAACAAAACAATAAAAAATAACATTGGAAGCAATTTTATCTATAAACTAACTATATTGAAAAAAAAAAAAAAATTCCAGATAATGAATATTGAGATTTTAATTTTATGGATTATTTTCTCATTCATTATTTTTATTGATTTCGTGTAAACTATTGAAAACATATTTTTATAATAACTAAAAATACGAACATTGACCTAAACATAATTTAATATTTTCAGATACAAAATTCAAATCATTCAATTATAAATGAAAATATAATAAAAATATAAATCCAAAAAAAAAAAAAAAAATCCTAAAAATATAGTAGAAACAGAACAAAAATTATCTTAAATCTTTTTTTTTTTTTTTATTTTTATTTTAAATAACTAAAAATATTAAAATATTAAAATTAGGTATTTCTTGAAGGTAAAATCAAAGTGTAAAATTGTATTAAGTAATAGAACTACATTATTATTATTACATTATTCAGAAAGTAGTAAAGTCTTGTGTTAGTTTTCTAATTAGTTCATGTAGCCATTTTTAGCTATTTTATGAAGAAAAAGTTAATACTAACACATAGTGTAAAAGTAATTAAATCAAATTATATTATGTACACTGAAAAACAGATACTGCTGCACCTATATTATTTGTATATTTTTTGCTACGTACATAGTTCAAATCGAACTTGTCACAACAAGGAAAAATATCTAATAATGATTATAGCAATATTTGTTATAAAAATTTTACAAACTCATATTCTATAAAAAAAAATTTTTTCTTATTTACTTTTCCGTAGAAAAAACAATAAAAATTATAATTTTCGAGTAGCAAATTTTGCTACTATTAATTTGCTATGTATTTTTGGACCAGATATTTTGTATTTAATAATAAAAGCAAGATTTTGAGTACACACTACCAGAAAATATTGCAGTTTTAGTTATGTAATTTTATAGTTTGTTCTTATTAACTAATTTTCCAACAAATTTTTTTTTTTTTCAATATACATATTAGAATTTAAGAATTACATATAGCGAAGGAATAATACGGAAATTCAAAATCAAATTAAAAATACTTTAAGACACAACATACTACATAAAAAATAAACTTTAGTTTAAATTATCTTTTTAATTATGAAATACAAAATATTTTTATTTTAATAAAAAGAAAAAAAAATTTTTTTTTCAGGCTGAGAAAATAATATTTTTTTTTTCAATGCGGTATTTTGGTTTATTTTGATAATTCGCGTAAATTTTAAAAGTAAAAAAAAAAAAAACACACACAATGAGTAATAAAATTTTAATACTAAGATCAGTGACGTGCCAAACGATATAATTTCCTCCAAAACCAAAAAAGTGAAGAATAAAAATACTAAGTATAAGTATTGAAAACTATTTGTGAGAACAAATATGGGCTACATGACATAACCGCGAATGTCATAACCGCGAAACTTTTTTGTCATAACCGCGAAATAAAAAATAAAAGTGTCATAACCGCGAAAAATGTCTTATATTTTTTTTTGTCATAACCGCGAAAAAATATGGCAAAAAATTGAAAAAATTTCGTTTCGCGGTTATAACAAAAATTTTTGTTATAACCGCGAAACACAAAATTTCGATTTTTATCATTTCGCGGTTATAACAAAAATTTTTGTTATAACCGCGAAATGACAAAAATCGAATTTTTGTGTTTCGCGGTTATAACAAAAATTTTTGTTATAACCGCGAAACACAAAAAATCAATTTTTATCATTTCGCGGTTATAACAAAAATTTTTGTTATAACCGCGAAACACAAAAATTCGTTTTTTTTCATTTCGCGGTTATAACAAAAATTTTTGTTATAACTGCGAAACACAAAAACTCGATCATTTTGAAAAATGAAATAAGACCTCGATAAAAAAATGTTGTGTGGTAAGCACACAGGAGGGGGGGGCAGCAGGGCGGTTATAACCGCGAAAATTCGATTTTTGTATTTCGCGGTTATAACAAAAATTTTTGTTATAACCGCGAAATGAAAAAAATCGAATTTTTGTGTTTCGCGCTTATAACAAAAATTTTTGTTATAACCGCGAAATGAAAAAAATCGAATTTTTGTGTTTCGCGGTTATAACAAAAATGTTTGTTATAACCGCGAAATGACAAAAATCGAATTTTTGTGTTTCGCGGTTATAACAAAAATTTTTGTTATAACCGCGAAACACAAAAATTCGATTTTTATCATTTCGCGGTAATAACAAAAATTTTTGTTATAAGCGCGAAAAACTTAACATTTTTTTTGTCATAACCGCGAATTCGCGGTTATGACAAACATAAAATTAGTTTCGCGGTTATAACAAAAATTTTTGTTATAACCGCGAAACTCATACAAATTCTAGTTTCGCGGTTATGACAAAAATTTTTCGCGGTTATGACATTCGCGGTTATGTCAGTTCACCCAAATATGTTGAAACGAAAAGCAATAAATCTAAAAATATCGAGAAAGATGTAGTGAAATAGGGTATTTTGGACTGTATTTTAGCTCTCTGATGTGATGATAAGTATATCAACTTATAAAAATTTGAATAACCAGAATATATTTTTTACCAATAACCAATAAATTTCGTTACATTTTTGACTATATGATAAGTATGTTATTGAGCTTCATTGATATATACATTTGTAGTATAACACTAAGATGTTCACATTATGCACAAAAATATTTAGGCATAATATCAATTTTAAATATTTACAATTCCCTTTTCTATTCTCCTTGTTCAGCTAGTGACTTTACAAAACTTTTAAATTAATTCTTGATGTAGAAAATATTTATTTGCATAAATAAGTTTTTTACATAAATATACATATAATAAGAATCAAAATCATAAAAATATACAAAAGTATAAAATAATACATACCCAAGGGTACTAAGTTTTTTCAAACCATAGTTTGTCGATCAAACTAAAATTTAACTATGTGAGAAGCATAAATAAATATTTACAACTGAGAATATTTTTATATTATATTGGACGAAAAAAGAGCGGGCGGAATCGTTATGAATATGAATTAATTATAATATACCTTTCAAAAATAATTTTCATTTTTTTTATTTACATTTTTATTTTTTTACCTTGAATTTTATGCGTTTAGAAATTTTATTCAAATAAAAGTGCTTGTACATTTATTAAAAAAATTTAGATATTCAAATATTTTTTTTTTTTTTTCAGATTGAATGATAGAAGGGAAAAGTTACACCTACAAAACTGTATACAGAGGTAAAAAGGACGAGTAGCTGATAAAACTAATGATTCAAGAACTAATGCGGAAGTAAGTGATAAAATAAAGAACAAGTTGAACCGATTTAAAAAAAAAGGTATGCAAAAGTAAAGTTTGTTGTATGAATTTGTTCACGAATGTCGGAAGAGCTTCTCCCTTCTGTTGAAGTTGAAAAAGAATACTGAAAAATATCTTGCATCTAATTTTTCCGAATCACTAGCACGGTATTGAAATATCAAGCGCGATATTGACCATACATTGTTCTTTAGAACTAAGTGGTAGTACTTCCGAAATTTTAGTGATAAAATTACAAATACAAGAAAGAAGAGAATAGTTTTCTACGGATTTTAAATTCACATGGGACTTTGGCAAAAGGCAAAAAGGTACAATGGTAACATCTGACAAAATCCCGTCGAGGTTTTTATAGAAAGGGTCGTGAATTCATTCAAAAATCTGAAATGTCTTTTTTGTAATGATGGTTGATAATCTCCAAAAGAGCTGAATATTTAGTTGAGTGAATTGAATTCACATTGGCGACATAAAAGACTTTACAATAGGTAGTGACTTGGAATAAAATGATGTGTCGAGTTAAAATCAACTTTAGATAGAACTAGCACTCGTGCGAAAGAGGTAGAGTGATTGGTGAAAAATAGGAAGGTAGGAAGTAAAAAAAATTAAATAAATGGATGTATTATTTACGATTATGACCAAACTGACCAGCCACGAGTAAAGATGTATTAATAACGAGCGTCAGCTCAAGTTGGAGAGATTTCTGATTTTAGCAAAGAAGGCTAACACAATAAGTAACAAATATCTGGCTACACAACCTTTATTTTAATATTGATACAAATAAAAAAAATTATTAGTTTAATATTTTTGGTTCTCTGCAAAAATTGAATACCCAATAAAAACCAAACAATCTGAGCCCACAATAAGGGCTTCTCTAAATCTAATCTAATTGCAACCATGTATAATAAAACATAACGATACATAATAAAACATAATTCATAAAACCATCTCATATTTATTATTTTTTTGTATTTTCTAAACATAAAATTTTTATATATTTATTTATTTTTTTTTTTAATAAAAGTACACACAAAATTTAAATTTAATTTAAAACAAAAGCGAAAATGTTGTATAATTGAGTAATTATGACCACCTGACACCATTCATAGTGACAAAAGAAATCAAAAACATAATATCTACAAAAAAAAAAAAACAAATATATACATGTTAGATATATTTTCCTTCATATTTTTATTTTGTTTAAAAACACAAAATTCAATCAAAACCGAAAAAAAAAATAATAATATGATTTTTATTTTTTTTTTTACCTACGCATTCCGTTGGATTATTTATTTTTCATTACATACCACCACGTGCCTTGCGTACAACATGTACAACTTACTATATTTATATTATTTTTTTCTCGTTTACAATAATCTAAATATTATTTTTTTCATTTGTTTATATTAATTTATGTATAAGCAACATAATTATAAACAAATAATTATTATTGATTCAATAATTATTTTAGAAAATTTCAAAGAAAAATAAAAAAAAAATAAAAAATTAATATTTCGTTGAAAGCATTATTATGATAATAAAATAATTTAAATTATTCAGAAGGAAAAAAATTAAAAAAAAAAAAAAAAGTGAAAAATAACTAAAATTATGTCACCTGTTCCGTTTGATTAAAATTTATTAGTTGGATGATACCAGAAATAAATGTAGAATTAGAAAAATGTGGGTGAAAACAGAAGCAAAATAAAAAAAAAAAAATGTTGAAAAAGAAAAATTATGTATATTTTATGTGTATGTCTAATTTAATAAATATAAATTTATATTAATTTTCTGTCTATTATTTTTTTATCAAGTGATAAATAAAATGACAATTAAAATTTCATGTTTTTCTTAATTAGAATTTTCATTAAGCCAATAATTTCTCTAGAGAGTGTAGAAATTATATAAATAGGTAGTATGTTCAATTAGACAGATAGAATGATTTAAAAAAAAGTTTCTGATATCCATAGTATAATATCGAGATATATAGTTTATAGTTTAAATATGTTGTAATTAAAATTTCTACAAAATGAAAGGTCTGAAAAGCATATTTCTATCAAATTTTCTGTGCGTGTGTTCAACTTTATACATATTAACGCATTAGACTATAATTGACAAGACCCGCAGAAAAATCATTACCTTCATTATATAATATTCGGCCTATGAAATCAAAAATATATTTTAAAATTAATTTTCCAATGTGTTGATAGAACCTCGTAATTTAACAAAATCAAAAAAAAAAAATTAAGACTTAGCATTTTATTTTTTTACTTAAGATATATTTGTATATACAAACATAACTATAAGTACCTATATATATTGTATTGAAGAAAATACCAAATATAATAAAGAAAATAAAATAAAATAAAAAAACATAGTAAAAAAAAATAATCAACAAATCCCACTGTGATATTTCTTCGTTTAAGTTCTTCATTTTTGTTATTATTTTTTATTTTTTTTTTTGAAAATTTCTACAAGTTTCAGCTCTTTAACATAATATTTCCGGATTCTATATTTAATAGACTAAATTCAAAAGCTCTCTTGTCGTGAATGATATATATTTTATTTATGTCGGTACCATTATTTCCCATAAAAATATTATTTTCTTACTATACATATATCTAATCGATTTATTTTTCAGGTGAATTCTATTATAAGAGATGTACACATTCTTATATAGAAGATTAGAAGTTTATGTAAATTTATTGAAAATTATTATATTGATTAGTAAAGTGATTATTGTTAAAAAATTTTCATCTTTCGTTATCAATGTACATATTAATAGAAGATACTTTACTTACTATTATAATTACAAAATTATTGAAAATATACGAAAAAACTTTTTATTTCACTTATTACAAAAGCATAGTTTTTAATGCATTTTGGGTATATATAATGTGATTGGTTTAAATATGTAGTATATTGATAGGTATTTTGAATTTGGTTAGGTACGTTCCATTTAACTATATATTTCACTTCAATTTTTGTATTTCACTACTTTCTGTTTCCCTGGAAATCAATTCATTGCATTTCATTTGAGTGCAATAAGTGATCAGTCAGAGCATTTTAATAATAAATTTCATGAAACTTTTGAGCTAACATATACCACATTTTATTTGTCGAAAAATGATAGACCAACTTAACCCCTTATTTTCTCATCTCGTCACAACAATAATTTCCCAATATGAAAAACTTCACTTATAAAATCTAATTAAATAAATGTGTTGAACGAAAATTTTTCATTTTTCATAATGAATTATTAATATTTATTAAATATCAGAAACTAATTAAAATATGTAATAAAATAATAATGGTCAATGCCCACAAAAAAATTTAATGAAAACATTATGAAAAAAATTATTTTTTCCCCACAGAGTATTTGCAATTTAAAATCATAAAACAAAAGCATAAAAAAAAAAAATATATTAGAATTTTTTTTTTTAAATTAAACCATAATAATTTAAATACATAGTATTTTTTTTTTCAAAGAAAAATACAAAAATTATTTAAATTTTTTTTGTTTTTTTTTTTTTGTGAAAATAATACTTTTTATTTTTTAAATTATGAGAATTTTTCCTATGCGTCTTTTGTTTTAAATAAATATCTGCAGAACGCGTAAATGGTGGGAGTATCTAAATATAGGAGGAAGAAAATAAAATAGGCAGTATCTTAGAAAAAAAAAAACTAAGTTTTTAATAAAAATAATTTTCTTTTTTATTTTTTAATTTTTTCTTTTCTAAACATTACCCAAATAAATTTTCATAAAATATGCAAAAAATTTAAATCAAATTTAAATTTGTTTTCATTTTGTTAGAATTATTTATTTCTTTCGGATATAAAGATTTATACCTGATTTTCTTTCCGCAAAAGAAAACAAAAAATTCTCAAAAAATAACAAAAAAAAAAAAAGAAAAGGAGAAAATTATTTAAATAAAAAAAAAAAAGAAAATAAGAAAAAATGAGGGAAAATTAATTTATAAATTTAAAATGAAAAAAAAAATATATATATATATTATTTATTATTATATTGAAAATATTATTATAAAACGTTAAAGCTATATATAAAGTGTATAGGTATATACATAAATGTATCTTGTTCGTAATGATGCACTGTAAAATATTTATTTAAAATTTATGACGCAATTTTCAATCAAGTTTAATGGTTGATTAAAGCTAATTAAGAAAATTTATTTCATTTTCCTAAATAAAAAAAAAAAAAATTAATAAACATTTAAGTATATATTCTATAAAAAAAAAAGAGAAAATTGTTGATTTTCCGACGGCACAGCTAAATTAAAAAAACACAAATTCTTTAATCATAAATATCTTCCAAAAATGGATTTTCATTTCTGAAATTTTTGCATATATAACTTCACAGTATCAGAAATATTTGCAATTTGATGTTTTGGCCTTGATTTTAATAACGAAGTCTAAAGGGAATTATCTAAATTTAGATTACACAAAAATGTCATTAAAATAATAACAATTATTATATACATATATATATCAAAGAACCAACATACATATATTATAGTTATAATAACAAAAATTTAAGAAATAATATTATTCTCAATGATTCCCTTATGTACATTATAGTAAATTGAAATTAAATTCAAAAATTTATATTAAAGTTAAATCAGTATTTCTGAAAACATTTTTTTTTTTATTATTTTCTTGGCAACAAAATTAGTTATGTCGTCTGAAGCAATGTTTTCTGGTTGATAATAAAATCCAGACTAAGACATTATGTGTATTATAAATTTGTTGTTCTACATAGTATATTCTACACAGACATAAAATATATAAATAATTAAATATATATGTTAGATAAAATGAATATTATAAAATATATAAATATTTTTTATTTTTTTAGCCCATGATTCCATTGTAATCTGTGCGACTATTATCCAAATAAATAATATATGTACATAGAATAAAAACTTAAGTAAAAAAAAAAATGGAAAATTCATTTTTGGTATTCTAATATCTGTTTATTTAATTTTTATTTTTTATATTTTCATTTCATTTTTATTCCCAGTTGGCAAATAAATCTATAATGGATCTAGCTTTAATGTTTGTTAATGTAGCTACTTCTTTTACTTATAGTCAATATAAGGTTTAAAGCTTTTTAAAATTGTTTGTTTTTTTTTTTGTAAGATTATTCTGTACACCATTATTTTATGTTTATAGAGTTGAATATATCTATAAAAATGTTGAAAAAATAAAATTATTTTTATTCATTAAATAAAGAAATTCAATTAAATCCATTGTATATATACAATGTTGTAACTAATTGAAAATTTTTATAATTTTATTTTAACACACATTTTGTAATTGATTCTATTAAACCAGTTATTATGATTAAAATCTAAATTAGGTTACTAACCATTACTAACTTATGCAGCGTTTTATTATTTTTTTACTATATAATTATAATATAATAATATCGAGGGTTTAATATTGTTGAAAATTATAAAATTTGAATTTTTACAATGCAAAACAAATGATTCAAAAGTCTATTTATATTTGCATGCTTCGAAAGGTGGCTTAAGACCTCTCAATCTCAACCGATCGTTCACACAATTTTTTGCTAAATTTTTTGAAGGATTAATGAACGAATATGAATTTTTGTATTCATTCAGAAGCTATATATTTCTGTTACTTAAAAACGGCCTCGACATGCACTTACAACAATGATTATATCAGTCATAGACTCCTAATCATAACGAAAAAATAGCCCTATGATTAAAAATCTTTGCGCGAGATGAATAATCTTTGCATATAATTACTACGTTATACATCGTGATTATCTTTATTATTACCTGAAATCATAATTATGATGCTTAATCACGCCTTTTAAACGAATAAAAGAACCGGCGGGCCTTCTATTTAAATAGAAGGCCCGGTCCCTATGTTCGAAAAAATTAAGCAACTTTTGCATCTCTCACCCATGAACCGGTTTTCAAAAAAAAACACTGCTACAATCGAAAAAATATTAATTATTAATTTTTTTTATAATACGAACGAAGCGCAGTTAAGCGAGTAATAAAATAACTCGTGTAAACAACCATTTACCTAAAATGTTCGTCTATACATATTAAACATTTTGTTTTTAAAAATATTCGAATAGAAGATCCGGTCCTTGTATTATGCGGTCCCTTTATTCGATAATTTATATAAACTATTATAAAAGTCTTGTACAAAAAAAGTCAAAAACAGGGACCGGTCCTTATTATCGAGGTAAGACAGTAGTCATAAGTTATGATTAATACAAAAATATTTTTTTTTTTACTTTTTATTTTATTTTAGGTGATTAAAATTCAGATTATTTACTTTAATTACTAAAATAATAGTACATAGTTGAAATTTTCTGTAATGTCGCTAAAAAAAATAAAAAACCAAAATTTCTTCGGGATTCGAACCTGCGTCCTTAACATTACAAATAGCCAACACACCACACAGAAAATGTGTATACCAAATTTATATTTTCTATTTTATGTACATTTTAAATTTCAATACCGTAGCTGAGTGGTAGTGTTGGCGGATTGCAATGCTAAAGACCGAGGTTCGAATCCGGAAGAAGACATAAGAAATAAAATTGTAAAAATTTAATAAATTAAAAAAATAATAAAATAAAATAAAAAAAATTAAATAAATAAAAATTAAATAAATAAAAATTAAATAAAAAAAAATTAAATAAATAAAAAAAAAAAAAATGTATTTTCTTATGTAAAATAGCAGCATTACTCGCTTTTAAAACGTAAGAAATGAAATCGATATTATTGGGTTGCAGGATTTATGATTTTGCAGTCTAGTGATGGTTTTTACCCTTAGTCATTGTTTATGATTAATATTTACGGTTTATGATTAGTTATTATAAGAGCTGAGTCTCTGACTGCTTTACGCATATGTACAATCGTCATAATCATAATATCTGACTGGATTTCTCTCCGTGTATTTCTTCTCAATAATGAAGTTCTTTAATCAAATTATGTCATTTTTGTTAAGATCCATTAAATCATATCCGAAAAAATTTGGAAACAAAGCGATCAGTGAAATAATATTAGAAAATATCATTTAAAAACATTACACATTTAATTTTCGAACACAAAATTTATAAAGTAGTATACTACATATTACATTATTTATTAGATTTTCACACATCATATCATATATTCAAAAAAATTAATTTAAAATAATATTTTGTTTTTAAGAAAATAAATTTTAGACATAAACGTCTATTATTGTGTTTTAAATTTTTTTTTTTCAATTTTTCACAACCGTTTCCGTTTTTCGAAAAAAAAATTTTGTAATAACAAAATATATATATTTATGTATATACTTCAGTATAATTCAAAAGCAAAAATTTTAATTTTATTCTTCGTGCCATTCATTCAGAAAAGTTATATATTTACAAACATAAAAAAAAAAAAATTAAAAAATTTCAGTATAAATCTAAAACAAAGCAAAAATAAAAATTAAGAGAAAAAAAAATCACTTATATTTATATTATTCAAATTCATTAAAAAGTTATCTATCATCTAATTATACACAAGTATACAAAACAGATTTTGACATCTATTAATGTTTATTTACATAGATTTTCTTCATTTTTCTATATTATAATACTATACCTACTTTTTTTTTTTAGTCATTTTAAGTTTATATTTCTGTTTACACACATATACTTTTACCAAGATACTCATGTATATATTTTCATTATACATATACTGCTTTTTTTGATTTGTTGCGGTGTATGATGATTCTAATATTTTTACAATTAGTGCAAATATCAATATACTTACTTTTGCAATATTCATATATATATTGTGGAATAATTATAAATTTATTCTGATGTAATGGATAATTATTGAATAATGAGTAGAAAATTTTTAACTTTTTTTTTTAATCTTAATTTGAAAATAGAACGACGATCTGAGTGTAAATTGGTAATTGAATAAAGCTTTTTAATTCTTAGAATACTTAATCATAGATATTTCAATTCAACGATTTATCGATTTGATTTCAGTTGATTCTTTTTAGTTTTTATCAGTTTGCAGATTAATGAAATATTTCTTTGATTAGCAAACATCTATAATCTGGTATATAAACTAAATCGATTATTCCTTTTCGAGCTGAACTTCGATTCAGTCAGCAAAATTCTACTCATCAACTGAACTGGATCTCAACTATTATTAACAATTCAGTTCAAATAATTTTCAGTTCTCGAAAACGATGGAAGTCATAACATAAGTAAGTATTGTGCAGAGATTACGATTGAAAGGCATAAGGAAGTAACTAAATCACAAAAATTGTATTATGCAGAAACTGTATGATTAACTATCAGAATAATGGCATACCTAATAATAATAAATATGAAATGTGTAATGTATGCACACTGTGTAAAACAACTACAGGTATTCATTATTTATAAAACAAAACAAAAAAAAAACCCAGAAATGTAATCATTATATACTATAAACACATTAATTGAAAAACATAAATTTAAAGAGTAGTATATTATAACAATTTGAATTCAAATGAACGAATACATTTTGATAAGATGTTGTGTTCCAAAAAAAATAAATTATTGATCTCAAAGAAGCAAGCACCATAAGAACAATAAAAAAAAAAAGAATATAATATTAAACAATAAAAACAAAATTTATGAATTGACACAATCATTAAAAAAATATATATATATATATATTGTGGTTGGAAGCTTTTAGTAGCTTTATGTTAAGAAAAAAAAAATAGGGTATTAATTTTTTTAGCCTAAAGACCTCCATCAATCAAAAATGTTTTTAGACTTAAAGTAAAATTGAAAAAAATAAAAAAATGGAAACAAATTATAATAAAATAACAAAAAACAATAGAAAAAAAAACAATAATGACAAGCTACCAGATGAAAATTTAATAATAATAGTAATAATAACTTTTTAGCATAATAACAATTCAATTTTTTATATTTTGTTTTATTTTTTTCCATTTCTGAAGCTTATGTTTTGAAACCGCAACATACACGATAAATCATATATATAAACCCAGATATAAACAAAAATGAATGAAAATATTACTTCATAATTTCACACAAAATAAGATTAAATAAGATAATAATATAAAACAGAGAACTTTTATATATTATACATACTAAGTAGTATAAGAAATTTAGATCGGTTTATAAGTATTTAAATTTTTATTATGTTTTTGTTTTTTTTTTTTCTAAATTGCTTAAAATTATTATCACATATATACATATAAATGTTGTTGAAACTAATCAATCAGAAATGTAATTATTATAAGTTAAATATTGTCATTGCGAAGGCTAACTATAACTATACTAAGTAAAGTTTAATGTCACTGTACTGACTGTATATTATGATATTCAACATCATTAAGTTTCAGCATGTGAATGTAATTAAAATCACATATGCATTAAATTTGTAGAAAAACAATAAAATTTTTACATTAAAAAAAAAACAAATACAAATAAATTGTAAAATAAAATTATGAAATATTGTTTATTAAATTGCTGTTTAAATGATAGGACCACCCGAAAATTTTCACTATTTGTGTGGGTTTCAGCAGAACATCATTCAGTGATTTTCACCATTTCTTTGATTTTCATTAAAGAAACCGCAGAAATAAGTATTTTGTTTTTAATTTTTTTAATTTTTTTTTCACATATGTATTTGAAATGAGGGAAATTAATGCTATTGGAAAACTAATTATCAGCTTCAACGAGATCTTCAAGAGAACTAGCGTGAAAATATTTTTAACCTGATGATTATAATGTGTATATAGAAGAAATATTACTTCAAATAATTTATTTGCTCTGTCATAAATTACTTTAAAATATCAAAATAAAGTGTTTTTAATTTTTTGATACAAATTTTATAAGCCCCAAAACCTCATTCCACATATCAAATGTAGATTAAGGTTAACTTTAATATTCATTAATTAGGTGTTTACACTAAAAAAAAAAAGGATTTCAGCTGTATATTAATAAAATAATTGCGAGTATTTTGAATTATTTTGTTTTCCTCATTTTTTTTTTCGCATGAAAATTGATAGCAAGCAAAACAACCTTGACGAAATATAAAATTCACAAAATAAAATTAAATAAACAATATAATTAGTTGATTCACTGAAGTTGTTTAAAAACACTGTTAAAACTCATTAATCATTGCATCGATTTTTTATTTTTCCAAAAATTATATATACTAGGCAAAATAAGTTTATTATTAAAATATTTTACAAATTTCATAGTTAATTTGTCTGTAATACTGTCGAAACAGAGGTAATAGCATTTTTACTTTTGATTTTCACTATGTTCGCCTTTCTAAATTGCAATAGTAATTATTTTTGTAATCTTAAAGTTACACACTTAATGTTGTACAGTTGTATTATGTAAATTTGCATGCATAGTCTCAAAGTAAAAAAAAATTAAAATTGCTACTATAGGTACATTATATTTATTATATTTTCCTTTGCTACACGAACTTAGACTTAAGATTCTATTATGGCGAAGATACTGTGAATCTAAACGATACACCGAAGGAAACAGTTTTACAATTTTTATTATTACCGTACTGAAAGTAGGCGCTTTACTATTGAGTCATCGACTTTTGTTAAGAAAATTTTAAAAATAAATTTAGCTTTTTCTCATTTTACTCTTTTCAAAAAGTTACATTTAACTTTTCAAAATTACAGACATAATTACTGTATTCATAATTCAGTTATTAATTATTTATTAAATAAGAAATTTTAACAAAAATAGAGCGTCGGAAAGATGAAAATACATTTTCTTTTTAGTTAAATTACTGTCGTACTTAAATCAAGTTTTTCAATTTTTTCTCCTTCGCACAGAAACAAAAAATAAAAAACCATCAATATCTTTGACAGCAATTTTACCTTCAATGAAATTCAAATTAAATATATTTAATTTTCGTGACGTTAAGTAATTTTGTAGGTTTAGCTAAAATCCTTTTTGGAAAAAAAAAAAATAAGAAAATTTAAGGAATGAATAAATAAAAATTTGAATGAAAAGAAAATTAATAATTTATCATCTACTATACTTAGTATAATAAATCAAGCAAAATTTATTACAACCATTGTAACAATATCATATTTAAGATAATATATTATGTATTTAGGGAAAATCAATAAGCAGTACATTTTTGTACCGTTGTGTTGCTAGAAAAAATATATCACTTTAGTTATTTTATAAAGGGAATGTCTTTTTTTCATTAATTTTTATTCTAAATCGATTTTTATATTTTTTTTTATGAATTCGTTTTTTTATTTACAAAAATATCTATTAAATAAAAAATATTAATATATTAGATATTAAAGATTGTATTTTCTAAGCTCAAAATGTCAGCCAACAACAGGCTTTGACATTTAGAAAAATATTTTATAATGAAGTTAAAGTAAGAGTTAAAATTTAGTTTAATTTTATAATTTTTTGTTAAACTTAAGTAAGAATACACCAAAATTTTGTTATTCTTATACTTAGAATTTGATAATAGAAATGAATATTTTATATTAAAGTTAATAAGAAATGCTTATAATACCATTCTGTGTGATAATTTCAGCTGTTCAATTTAAAACAAAATAACACAAGAACTATATAGTTAAAGCTACTTGAAAATGGAATTGCCAAATATGCGATAAGAGCTTACATATTAGAAGATAAGAAAGTATATAGTTTCAAAGTATATATTTACTGTCAATATTATGTTGTGAAGTTTAAACTGAAGAAGAGAAATATTCATAATACATCTGAAAAATTATTACATAATAATAAATTAATAATTATTATATGAAAAGCATTGTTATTTTAATAATATATATATGTATATAAAAATAAAATATTTTGTCAACATATCACAAATAAAATATACTTATAATAAAACATTTCATTTTCTTATTATTATTAATTAAAATTTATTATGCAAAGAAATTGGAATTTTGAGAATTTATAAATGAAATAAAATTTTATTTTATGACAAATTAAATGAAAATAACAATTTAATATAATTAAAACTTATTTACCTGTGTATTATATGTAAGTCTATGTATGTGTGTATGTATGTTCTATAGAGGCACTTCCGACCTATAACTTACACAATTTTGTTAAAATTCTTATAAAAATATGAAAAAAAAAAAACTAATTAAAATTTGATTATTTTTTTCTTTGTTTTTTTTTTTTCATTCTCGAATTAGCGAATTGCAAAATTATTTTTAAAATGAACACTATATTGTGTTATACCTATATATATACAATGCATAATAATTAAACTTTATTATAATAAGTATTCCTCTATTCATATACCGTACACATTTAAAATTTTTAAAATTTTTATTCTTGCTGCGCAGTCGGTTGTAAAAAGAAATCATTGAAGTTCTTCATTTTTATGTCACTTTCAAATGAAAATAAAGTGTTTGAATTTTACAATAATAAATCAAATGTAAGATATTATATCGTCGACGGTTTATGGTTTTACACCTTGTCATTGTGATTTATTGAAATAAAAAGCTTATACCATGTTATGTTATAAGATTTAAGATTACTATATACAATAATAAAACTATCATACTTAATGATTGCAAGGTTAAAATTTTTTATTAAATAATAAAATATAATTGGTTGTTGGAGAGAAAATTATGAGTGAAAATTTCTAATGGGTGCAACATTTATTATTAGTTCGACGTGGCTATATAAAAATTACGACTGTCAATCAAGAGAGTAACAATTTTTTTTAAATTTTCAATTCAACGAAATTTAAACTAAGATTGCAAATATCAGGGCGCATGTGAAAACTCAATTAAAATGTTAAATTTTTGTATGTATGCAATTTATAAACGAAGAAATCGATCAAAATAACATTTTACTTTTTCCCTTCATAAATCATAATTTTCTTCTATCTTTTGAAAGATAAATATTAATTTACATCACGTACAAAAAATAAGCATTTTTAAATGCACCTGAATATTTACTTTGAGATAAACTTGCGTCCTACATTGAAATTTTTTTTTATTAAAAAAAAAATATATATATTTATTTTCTTTTTAACAAAATTAAAATTTTTTATTTTTTACGATTTTTTACAACTTCATAAAATACGATAAAAATAAATAAAAAAAAATTATATGATAATAAAATTCTTATCATCAATTTAATATTCATCGTGTATAAAGTTTTGTGTGCACAATTGGCGCATTGTTTCGTTTGAACAGATATTTCAGTTTTCAGCTTGCAAGCAAAATTAAATGCATTTAATACAAAAAATTGTTACAAAATAAATTAGAATTAAGGTAGAATTAATATTATGATGGAAATATGATAAAAAGGTGAAAATTTTAATGTTTTTTTTTTCCTTACAGTTTAATAATAATTTTTTTTTTTCTTTAGGTCTTCTGACAACAAATCCGTCGTCATGTTACTAAAAATAATAAATTTGATACAACGACGGGAGATTCAATGTCATAATTCATAATGTTCCAAAATCTCATTCAGGATCAAGATCAAAATATTGTATGACAATAATAAATGACAGTGATGAAAAGAGTGATAATAAAATGGACCAAACCTTTTTGTTTTTGTGTGAATTAAAAAAAAAAAAAATAAGAAATATAATTTTTGTACATTTTTTCTAGGGCTTTTTGAAAAAGAAATCAAATTTAAATTTGACCCAAAAAAATAATTTATATTTATTTTTTTTATGCTTTTCTTTGATAATAATAATAATAATAATAATATTGTACAAAAGAATTGTTATGAAAAATCATTAAATACTTTCATTTTTTTTTTTCAATACAATAATATCAATCAAATTTAGTAATACACTCGGGTAATACATATTTATAAATTTTAATATCGATATACAAAAAATAATTAAATTTCATTACACAAAGTAAGTATAATAATTTTTTTTATTATTATTATAATTTTCACGGTATATACATAAAAGGTAAAACTGCACATACTTTTATGTAGTTGTTACCTACAAATAAAATAAAAATAAAAATTTCAAGAAAAAGTTCATTGCTACACAAAAAAAAGCTTACTACTATATTAAATTGTATACATGCATAAGTAAGTATGTTTAAGTCGCGTGCTCGCCAGCCAGTGAAATTAAATCGCATAATAAAATATAAATCTAGATAATCTTGCGGTTATTGACTATGAAATATAAAATGATAATTACGCGCCACCGCATTCCAACCAGCCACGAAAATAAAAAAATTAAACACAGCAGATTTATCATATTTTCACATTAAGTAGGTATACAAAAAAAATACTTATTTAATTTTTTAAACTCAATATAGATATCTGAATACTTGATTTAAAATGCTTTGGAAAGGAATAAGATAATGTCAATTATATATTTCAGGGTTAATAAAACCTATAGTTAGACTAAATTTTAAAAGCATATTCTATTCTAAGGTTAATTTAAGGAATTGTGCAAACGAAACATATTTAAAAATTAAAATATCTGAAATTTAATGTTAATTCGTTAATTTTTTTTTTTTATTTAGAGTTCATTGTTCCATATTATTTCATATAATCACAGGATCTATAATAGAAATGGATGACTACTTGTCAAAATTTTGTATGAAAATTGTTGTTGTTGGCAAAAATTGAAAATTTGTAAACAACGACGCATTTTCTTATTGAAAAGGGAAAAAAGCAAGTAACTTTATTAAACAATCTCAACTGGATTTTAATTCACTTATTTCCGGCTCGACATCAAGTAACCGAAAAATTTTTTTATTATTATTTTGTCATCATAATTTTCAAAATTTTTAATTTTGAAGAAAAAAAAAATAAAATTTAGTGAAATTTAGCAAAGGAAAATCTAAAAATGAAGGTATGTATTATAAAAGGATGGAAGTCAAATAATGGAAAATTTGAAACAAAAATCATTTGTTGGGCAAGTTTGATGGAATTAAGCTATGAATAAAACAATTACAGAAAATTATTTTTCCCTATGTAAAGAGAGCATAATAGTTTTGGTAAGTATCCACAGAAATCATAAAGTGATTATAATAGGCGCATCGTGACCAGCTTATCAAAGCGGCTTACGTTTTTCCCTTTTCAATGCTTTTTTCTAATTTTTTGTTTTTTTTTTAAATTTCCGAAACGGCGCACTAAGTAGTCATCCATTTCTATTATAGATCCTATGCATATAATGAACAAGCCTGATTTTAAAGAAGTTATATACATATGAGACGAGCCAGGTCAGAACTAATGTAATATTTACGCAAATATGCATCACATTATATGCAGTTAAAAAAAATAGTTCTAAAAAAAAATTTCCGAATTGAATAAATACAGAACTAGTGCCCACAGTAAAAAACTTTAGTTACTAAACTAATTATATTGAAAGAGATATCAATTATGACTTTTGATATTTCACTTCTTAGAACTAGATATAAATCTTATTCAATAACCATTTTTTTTCGGCCTTTCGCAACAACGACATTCATGGAGTTGTAATCTTGGGTTTAATTTATTTTTTGCTGATAAACAAATTTTTGCTTTGTTATAATTTAGCGGCTACTTTGGATGTATTTTTATAAAACCTTTATAAAAGAATATCTTATATGAACAATTCATCATTTCACTTCAGTAAGTTCTATAAAAAATCCAGAGTTATTATATAGCTTCTCTCTTTATCAATATAATTAATTACATAAAAATATTCAGGCAAAAAGTTGTGAATATTATGTTGAATTGCACATGTATTATTTATTTAATTTACTGATTCAAGTTTTTCCCAAAAAATAAATTTGTTCAAATGAAATTTTTTTCTGTATACTTTGTGTAATACTCACATGACATATAACAAGTTTAGATAGTATATATTCAAACAAGTTTTCCCAAAAGCAAGAAATAATAAAATTGATAAAAAGGAATTATATTCTAATGTCAAATATATACTTATATAAAATGAAAGTAAAATAATGTGTTTTTTATCATAAAGTATAATAAATAAAAATAAAAAAGGAAAGAAATGCAAACACGCAAACGATTATTATACGTTCGTTCGTTGGTTAATATAGAATTGGAAGATACAATGAAGGTTACCAAAGTGATATTGAAATTTGTTTTTCTATATCATGTTTAATATTTTTTCTATTACATAGATATATATATTATAGATAAGTAGGTATACATAACAAGTGTATGCTGCAATAACAATTATTATTAATGTATTTTTCCCTAAATATTTATTTAAGGCATGAAGTTTTTTTTAACTATGAAATATGTTATGATTATTGTTGAAAGTGTCTATTTTTTGCCGCAAGAATTCCAGTTTTTGCTGAAATAATCAAAATGAATGTTATTGATATTATATATTTATTTTTATTTTTTTCTTCCATCTTCAAAAATCTAGGACGATTTTTAATAAACATAATCTTCTCTATATATTTGAAATTTTTTTAATTTAATAATATTGGAAATTATAGAAAAATGAAAGATTTTCGTATGTATTTTATCAATGCCTTTATGTATTTTTAAGTTTAAAAAATTAAATTTCAAATTATAAGTTTGATTATTATTTTTCTCCTATCTCGACGAACCTAGTTTGGCGGAAGTACTATAAGAATCAATTAAGCAAAAAAAGAATAGCTGAACTCGCATTAGTTAAGTATGTTTAGACTTGTGGCAAGTCTTTTTACTCAATAATGTGGTTTAGGCTGAATTGAAGTCCTACAAATGAACCAATTATGTTGCCTAACTATACGCTTAAAGCCTTGAATTTCTAATTGATGGATATGTTTTTTAATTTAATTTACAAAAAAAATGTTCACACATCCATAAGTTATAAAGAACATATTGTATTCCTGGGTTAATTTCATGAATAGAATTTTAAATAATTTTTATTTTTTTTTTTTTTTTGTAACTCATAAAGTCAAGGTTGAAAGCTTTTACACAAAAATTTAAAACAAAAAATATATTTTCTTTTACATATACATACGTATGTATAAAAATAGGGGTTATTGAAGGATTATTAGAGGAAAAAAATTTTTTTTATTTTTTTGCTTTATTGGCAAGAAAAAAATTATCTTTTTTTTTTATCGCAAACTTTTTTCCAATCACCACATTTGAAATGTAAAAAAAAAAATTTTTTGTTTTTTTTTTAATCAATCTAACGAAAATTTTATTTTTATTCATAAAAAAAAAACAAGAAAATCCTTTTTACAAAAAAATTAAGGGATTCAGAATTTTTTATTTATTTTTTATTTTTTTGTATCTATCCGTACTATTTCAATGTTTGTGCGATTCATTATTAAATATACTTAATGCTACAATTTTTTTTTTTGGTTGCACACACTCTGTAGGGACAATCATTGAATTTTACATCGTTTTTGTTATAAATTTTAATCTAAAGTTTAAAAAAAAGATAATTTTAATCTAAAGTGAAAAATGAAATATTAAAAATTTTGAATTTTTGAATCGAGTTTTAACTCTAAAAATAATACCAAGCAAGACCGATGGATACAAAGATATTTTAACTACCCATAAGAAATGCAAACTTTGCCTTTGCTTAAGGTGAACATCTTAATACATACGGAAAATTTTCTAATCAAATAAGACTGGAAGTAAAAATAAAAAATAAAAAAAAAAAAAACCAACCTGTAATAAATTATAATAAATATAAATCTAAAGGGGACAATTTTTGTTATTTATTTTCATAATAATAACATTAAAACAGGTTAAAAATTATTATTATTATTTTTTTTTTAATCCTTTTTTTTTTTAACTTTAACGACTCTTCAACTTTGTTAAAAAAAAACAAAATGAATAAATTTTTTATTAAAATACATAAAAAGTTTGAATTTTATATTATAATAATAATAATAATAATAATAATAAATAATTTTATAATTCCAATCTTACTATATGTGTTTTGTGTACCCTTAAACAGTCCGCTTAACTGAAACCTTGCAATTTTAAATTTTGCGCAATTTTTGTCCCAGATAGATTTTAAATCAACAGTAATCCCTTTAGCTTTATTTATTTTTTTTTTTCGTTATATTTAATTAAGAAATGTTTTTTTTTTTTGTTTGTTTATACTTTCTTACATAACAATTTTCCATGTTTGAAGAAATAAACATTTATAACCGACTATAGATAGAAAGAAGAAGAAGAACAAGCGTATATACAATATTTTTATTCTAATTTATTTAGGTCGAGAAGTAAAATTAAAAAAAAAAAAAAAAGAGTTTGTTATTTACATTCTCAGTATAATAATAACATTTAAATATGTCATTTAATATCAGTTAAGTACAAGCTTGGGCTGAAAGGTTCTTCGGAAAAATTAGATATAAAAATATTAAGAAATGATATCTCTGATTAAATGATTATGATAACAATAAGTCGATTGGTTAAGTCGAGCCTCTGTAATTCGTATATTCGAGAACGCAGTAAGTAAGAAGTAAACTAAAAAATATAAATATTATTTTCCGTTTGCCTTATTTTTTGAAACATAGGTAATTAAGATAAATTACATAAATTATAAAGTTTTCTCTATACTTAAGTAGGTACATTCAATAAGGATCTGTTGTTAAAATATTAACATTCTGAACTTACAATAAATTCTTTAAACACATTTTAGCATTAATTTTTATTATATCTCATTATGAATATAATTTTTTATATGTTTCAACTTAATGGACACAGCTATGCTTATTTATTATTCTTTGAACCAAAAAAAAAAAAAAAACCCAAGAAGAACTGAACATTTTACCTAATTTTTAAATTTCCTAAACATATAAATTATTAAACGGTAAATCAATGAATAAATAAGATGGATATATGTAAAGTTACTACTATGTGTATAATATAACATATAAAGTTCCCCCAAAAATGAATATGAATAATTAACTTAAAAATAAGTTGGAAAAAAAAAATCAATAGTTTTTTATTCGTATAATGAACTTTTCTTTATGTAATAAACATGGTGCTAGTAAACTAAGAGTTTTTCGATATTTTCCACATAATAAGTTCTTATGTTTTACAATTTGATTTACTAGGTATTATCAACTTAGTTAATCTATACACTTAAAAGTCAAAAATAAATTCTTTGTTCAGTGAAAGTTCAGATTTTTAAAAGAAAAAAGGACTTACTTTACTTAAGAAATTTCAAAATAATAACCATATAAGTACAGTAATTACAACCTATTTTTAAAAAGTTCAACATTTTTATGTGTAACTGGTTAAAAAGAGTCCAGGATTGGAAAGAATTGAGATTATGCGAATCTAAACAGAAACCAAACATTGTAAATTAACACACAATTTAATTCTTTTATCTATAAATTACCAGGTAGGTATATTGGATAAACCAAACCGCAGTTAATAACAAAATTGCATTTCGCTTTCTTTCATTATGTGTATAAAATTAAATTTTGATCCAAGAATTCAACATTATTGTAGAAACTAAACAATATAAAATAAAATTAGAATAATTAATTGTGATGGAAATTTAATATTCATTAACACGTAAACAGCGATTTAGTCATTCAAAAATTATTTTGCAGATTTGTAAAATCATTTTATACCCAATTATTTGTTAATAATAAATTTATTTATTGCATACATGTTTGAGTATTTTAGTTGCATCCTGATTTCAAAAATCTTTAACACTTACTAATCAGAAACAGTTGCACAAGAAACGTCATAAAAACGGATTAAAAATACTTTAATACAAATTTAAAAATGTTCTTTTAATACCCTACTTTAAGATTTATCAATTTAATATCAAGTAAATATCACACAAGTATGTATATAGGATTTTTTATGTTTTTTAAAGCTACCAGATTCCACTTTTATGAATATCAAAGAACTTTTAATACCTGATTTAATTTGAATTAAATACTTATTTTGTAAATTAATCTTCTTTTTTTTTAACTTTTGAGACATTATATTTATTAAAAATAATCATTGGATTCCAAATGAATTTAATTAACAAAGTAAATGATTTCTCTTGTTAACTTGAATAATTTAGCGAACACACAGATTGTTATAATGAAAACCAAAACTATCTCTTTCCGAAATAAATAATTTTGTAAAACTTTGAAAATTAAATAAAAATCTTTTTTTTATTTGCATAATAAAATTTAAATAGAAAAATTTAATTGAACTGAAATCAAAATGATTTTAAATGCTTGAATAAATTTTAATGAATATACGTTTATCCTCTGAAATTTGTAATTTGTTTTCTTTTTTTTTAAGCTACATATTTTTTTATGAAAAAAATAAATAAAAGATCAGACATCGAATTTACATACCTATGTACATAAGGTACACAAGCATTATATATACATATGTAAATAGTTATTCCCTTAAGTCCCCTTTTTCAATTTAATAAAGTTTTCTGTGTCCGCCCGCATAAACTAGAAAACTTTAAAAAAAAAGGATATATGCTATGTTGAATGAACACAAACAGGAAAATGTTTTTTTTTTTTGTAAATAGGAAAATGGAAAACTCGTATAAGTGGAGAATGTGAGGCACATATCAGTAAAGTTTTATTTTTTTCGTTTACATGTAAATTTCGTTTCAATATACTGCTATTATGTTATAATAAATATTTTCATACAAAAAAGTAAAACATTTTTTTTATTGAAACGGAAAAATGGTGAGAAAAAAAATCTTCCCTCAAAAAATCAAAAATTAATTCAATATTTTGTTTTAATTTTATTAAAAGAATTTAATGATGTGCATAAACGTATAAAAATAGAATGTTTTAACTTTTGATTGCCATGTCAAAAAGCTTAGAACTCCATTCGAAGTGGCTGCTCTGCTCTGAGTAGTATTAATGGGGATTCCGGTTCGAATTCTGTTTAATTCAAAATTATAACTTTGTTTCTTTTGCATCGAAATTTGGTTTTGCTGCATTTTTCTGTCGCAATCATATTATAAAAAAAACAAAAACAGTTGTTTGCAGTTGATTTCTTTTGCTTTCAGGTAAAATTAGCTGTGAACAGGTTTCCGGAACATTCCTTCAAAAATTGCTTTGCGGTATTAGCTGTGCTCAAGGCATTAGTTAATAAGCATAAAAACTTTGTTACACTTTGGGGCACAAAATATATACATGTAATTTAAGCTTTTTCTGGTATCGAAAGCTTGACGAAAGGTGTTAAAATAAAATGATTTTTAAAACAAATTAACACTGAAATTATTCTTTATCTGTCTGACTCGAATATAACATATGTTTTTTATATACATATATATACAATCATTTGCAAGAAAATTTATAATACAAGTATTAACCCACTTTCTGATAATTTTATTGAACGTTGTTTGTTTACATAAAAAAAAAAAAGGAATTTAATTTTACTTAGAGTTTATGGACAATTTTCTATACGGCCATACTGGAAATTCTTTGCAAAATAGAAAATGAAATTTATCATGGACCAAAAAATTATTATGCTTTCAATGTATAACGTGCAAAAAAAAAGTGATGTTATAAAAAATTACTTTTAAAACTTGTATAAAATGTTTCTTACATAGATATGGTTGTGTTATATGTTCATATTATCTTCTATGTACATTATGTATACCTCCAATAAAGGAGATACATTATTTAAAATCAACCAACCGTCAAACATGTGACATAAAGCAAGGGATGAAAATAAATGTAAAGAATTTTCTTACCTCGAAATCTATCTGCCTTCATATTTGTACCAAATTATAAATTATAGTCACACAATTTAGTTTTTCACAACTTTTTCTATATTAATTTTTTTCTTAGATAAAACCAAGGATAAAATATTTCATTAAAATATAAGAACTAAATACCTTGGTAAGTACTTACCAATTGTAAATTCATTCAGTTTTTTTTTAAAAGTAATTATTCATAAGTTGTTCCTATAAAAATTCGACAAATAGAAACAAATATTTGTGACTAAAATGAATAGGTATTTCTTAATGAAATCTAAAAAAGATCACAAAGCTCAAGTTAGATCTTTCATCATATTCTAGCTTTAATGCAAACCTTATGGTATATTTCTACGGTCTTCCGAAAAAAAAACATAAAATATACTTAAATATAGCTAAAAATTTAAATATTTATGTTTGAAGAATCAAAACTCAATGTACTAATTTCTCGACTCGGATTTTCAAAATATTTCAATTCTACTGCGAAACTTGAATAATTTTTGATTCTAACACTATGAGAATTTCATTTTTAACAAATTGTTCATTTAACAAGTTTTTAATTAATTAAAACCGCAAGTCTTTTAGATTTTACAGCGAAATACGTTTTCATGTCATAATTAACCTAATTTTTCGTTTCCGTTTCATAATCTAACCATAGTTGTTATTGGGAAAATTTCTATTTTATCTTATACATACTTTCATATTTATGTTAAAGCATTTAATTTGCATTACTTTACACGTTTTTCATAACATGGCATAACACTAAGATCTTTTTTTTTATCAAATAAAATCAATAATTTTTCAATCTATCCGTCATTATAAGACTATACAATACATATAGAGTAGAGGTAGATAGTTATTATTAAGCATAACTATTCTATGATTAAATTTCGTTGTCAATTAGTGTTGAAAACAAGAATTTTATAGATTGAATAATATGGTATTTTATTTTTAAGTATTAAAGAAAAATTTATTGTTGAAAAAAAAGAGAAATTTACGTAATCCTGTAATGAGTGGAATCAATCTAATTCAGGTATGTTAAATATATTTTTATTTGTAATACTTAAGTACATAAAATTTACTAAATGCATGAAGAGATGATAAAAGCTAAGTTGACAATCTTATTTTAAAAATTTCTCAGGACTAAGATAAGCCCGAAATTATTTTCTAATTAATTATGTACTTGAGTTTTAAATTCAAATAACAAATTCTAAATGTTTCTACAAAGCCCTGAGGTGAAAAATTTACCAGTTGATAAAAGAATCGTGTTGGTTTCAAAAATTAAAACTTTTAAGTTCATGGGTCGTTTTATGTTCAGTGTTCCAAAGAAGACAATTGCAAAGCCAATCATAATAATGAAAATGTATTTGACTCCGATTTGAATATACATAAATATATATGAAAGTGGGTCAAAAGTAAAACATGTTGTTTCAAAATAATCGATTTCTTATACCTTGTCGGTAGTTAAAGTCAAAAATTTCTACTTGTGAGTAATTATTTTGATAACTATTCAAGATATAACTAATAACAATCTAAGAAAAAACAGAAAGAAATTTATTTTTTTATTAAATTAATTTTTTCGAATGAGGGAGAAGTAAAAACAAAAAAAATTGATTTGTTTACCCTTAACCCCTTAGGTAAACTTTTCTAATTTTCACTTTGTGAACTTTTACATATATATATAATACATATTTTTGCATGTAATACATTTTGAGGGTTAAAAATAATTTGTACATCGCTACTTTTATCATTTTTAATTAAGAAATACACATAAAAGTTAGAATCGCTTTAATATTAAATGTTGTTTGGACTATGCACATTTGATTATGTTGGTCAATATTCGCAAATATATAAAATACACATATAATGTGTATGTACATATGAAAATAATAATGAATGTTTATATTTATATATGTTGTGGGTCTTTCGGTTATTTTTGGGAAAACCATCTGAGAAATTTTTTAAATAAGATTTTTTTTTTTTTTGTTTTAATTAATCAAATTAAAAATTAAATAAAGTATTTAAAATAAAAGAAAAAAAGAGTTAATTTGAAAAGTGTGATGTTGATTAAAGTTTATTTTTGTATTATAATGAAAAATATACTGTATAAATAATAGAAAGAATTTTTGAGACTATAAGTCGTTGTTTTAAACTAAAATATAATTTTTTATTATAGCATTTTATAATCATTGTGCTATCAAATGAGACAAAGATTAGTTTCAACATTCTGTACGTATAAACAAAAGTTATTAGTAGCTAGTCCGGTAATTATTGTATAACTTTATTATTGATTATTTTTTCAAACATTAATTAATGAAAATAATTTTTTTTATTTAATTGCCATTTTCATTTTTTGACACTTTTTTTTTGTTATTTTGACATTTCAAAAAGAAAGTTTATTTTGCCTAAATAACGTTGCTGTGTTTTCTAACAACGTACACTATTAAATTTTAGAGCCATCATCTGTTCTGAAAAAAAAAGAAAAAACCTGATAGTACGTGCTCTTGCATGTATTACTAAATACATACATATAAAAACTCGTCCAAAAATATTGCTATAAATTATAGCAAAATGTGCTACTGGAAAATTATAATTTTTACTGTTTTTTCTAGCCAAAAATAATTAAGAAAAAAATTTTTTTGTACAATTTATGAGTTTCTGAAATTTTGATGACAAATATTGCTATAGTTAATCACATGAACAGGTATATTAAAAAATAAAAATATTAGCTATTTTTCCTTCCTATGACAAATTGCAAGTTTAGCTAACGTCATCTGCTGGTTCCATTTGAACTATGTATAGCTGCCGCAGATATCAGTTTTTTGAGTGTGGATACCTAACACTAGAACCTTTTTATATGAAAATTCTATAGTAATCCAGAAATAATCCTCTACTATTCTGTTCAAAAATATAACTTTATTTTTCGAAAGCCCAACTATGTTTAACCAAAATTATTGATATATACACATATTAAGTGCTGCTTAATGTAAAATAATTACAACACAAGCATAGCATTATATTTCAATTTAAAAATTCAAGATTGAAGAAGAAATATTGAAATTTGTGTATGACCGATATAGAATTTTAATTTTTTAATACTTATTACAGGAAATTGAGGTATTATAATCAAAATGAAAAAAGTTATGTACCTATATTTTAATTTCAATTGAAAGAACCCACAAAATTTATAAATAATTTCTTGAATGAATCATTCAATTATAATTTTACTATAACTTTCATTTTACAATTTATATTCCGTACAGAATATTCAACTAAGCCACAATTCAATTAATATTTGGTCCAGTTTAAATCATAAAATACTATGTATATTTTTATTCGTATCTAAAATCTCTACACAGTTAAGTTTTCCATTTTCAAAACGAAAAAATATGAAAACCCAATTTACAAAAAAAAAAAAATACAATCAATACAAAAATCTTTTATAAATTTTTTGTTTTTTTTTTTTTTTTCATTTAACATTTTTATTCAAAATATAAAAAAAAAAATTCTTTTTTAGAGCCCAAAACAATTTTACAACTTTTCTTTTTTCACATTGTTTTATTTTTTGCCAGTAGGAAATATAAAACCATCTTTTTGGGTAAAATCGATTTTCTTTTATTTCATTTTTTTTTTTTTGGATAAACAAAAAATTATACTCGCATCACCACTTTATTCATGTACATAACTAGAGACTAGAGAAAAAAAAAATGAATAAATATATGAATTTACGATGAATAAAAGTAAGATATATACTTTATGTAGGTAGGTACATTAAAACCAAAAGAAGAGCAAAATCAAGCTCTTAAGAAAATTAGATGCAAAAAGCCAGAAGCATCGAATTTTGAAAAAAATAAAAATAAATTTATTCGAAAAAAAAAAATATGTACGGATTGTATGAAGTAAATATAAGTATATACATTATGTACATTGTACAATTTATCCTTACAGTCGTACAATGTGATCAAATTTCTGAACAAAATTCATTTTATAGAGGAATGTTTAGTAATTTGTGGTTTTTTTTTGTAGGTAACTATAGGAATACTTACCACTATACAGTACAGAATATACATAGAGTATAGACAAATTGTGAAATTGAACATCATTGGTCCATTTTGGACAAAATAAAATAAAGAGTTTTTGTTGCACGATTTTATTGATTTAAAAAAAAAAAAAAGAAAAAAAAAGTAAGTATCAAAATTAAATCAAATAAAATTTATAAAAAAAAAAAAATATTTAACGAAATTATATTTATTTTTTATAATATCCCCAGGGGTAATAAGATTAAATCACCTTCATATTATTGCATATACTACATATAATAAGTGCATTAAATAAATAAGAGTTTAATTTTAATTTGCTCAAATTAAGTTTAACTTTAATGTGGGATAATAGTTATTAAAAAATGCTTTAATTTGTTATCCACAAGAATCGTGTTATAAGTCCGTTCAAATCAGATTTGCAGTGAATTTTATTCGGGTAAATTATTTTAACTGCAGAGTAAGTAAGTATACCATATTTTTGAATAAATTTCAAAGGTATAAATTGGAACGTTCCCTGGAATATTATTTCTAACTATAGGTACTTACTGTTTCATAAACCAAAAAAAAAAATTGATGGAAAATCAGTTATAAATTATAGAAAAAGTTTATAATTATTTGTTAATGAAATATATATAAAAATTCGTCCAAAAATTAATTGTAGCAGAAGTTGATACTCGAAGATTATAGTTTTTATTGTTATAAAATAAATTACAAAAAAACAGGTACATATACCATATAAACAGATTTATTAAGCTACTTTTTCTTGTTCTGATAAACAGCTAATCTTACTGAATTCAATCGACTAGTTTAATTTGATCAAAATGCAAGGGGTAAGTATATGTATAGAAAATAAAGTTGCCGCAGCTTTCTCATTTATGAGTGATTATGATTTAAGATAAAATTTTTAAGTAAGCCTTACAAATCCTATATGAATCCTACTTAAGTACTTAAGTATGTATTATAATTCAAAAATTAAAATAAATTTGAAATTAAATAGAAATAAATACTACTTACCCTCTATTAGCAATACTTCTTAAAATATTACCAATAAATTAATATTGAAATTATTTTATTAAGTAAGCAAAATTTGTTACAAATTCATGTTATAATAATATTTTCACACAATAAGTATCTAAACCTCGAACTAAACATAATAACCGCAATCTTATTCTTCAACAACTAATAAAATAACTAAAAATTTAAATTTAAATTGTAAGTGCAAAAATACAAAATATTTATTAATGTTTGATGCAATCTGATTTGTGCATTTTTGAATTTGAAATTGAATTTGCACTTTTAATTTTAAAAGGAATAAGATATAAAAATATATTTAAGTAATTAATAACAAAATTCGTTCATTATTAAAACGTTTTTATTAGTTCACTTTGTTGTCAGGTGCAAATTTTGTAATCAATTTTTCAGGCATTTCTAGATGAGATAGAGGCTTGAAAATTGGAGCATAGGTCAGAAATGGATGACAATACAACATAATGTAAACAATTTTGTGGTTCTACGGTTCCATCCATGGTTCCACTGATTCCGCAATCACGTCGCTGGACCGATTTGGCAGAAATTTTGAACTTAAGTAGCATTGTGATCCTTGATGGTTATGGAATATTAGAAATTTTGATCCGAAACCCCGACGGGGGGGCTACCTTAGAAGCCGGTTTTGGAATTTACGTATATTCCGATAAAATCTTATAGCGCTGGATCGAAATACCTGGATTAAAGACTGGATATCGCAGGGCCCTCATCTGAGGTCCCAGGACTCTAGGGAGGAGGCTAAAAAGCAAATTAAGAAATTTAGGATTTCATAGCTTTAGCATACGTAAAATAGATATAAAAATTTTATAATTTTATTTATGGCTTAATTCGATTCAAATAAGATTAAAAAAGAAAAAATAAATAAATAAATAAAAAAAAAAATTTTAAAAACAACGTTTTTATAACGGAATAAAATAACTAAAAAGTAAAAAATTTAATCAGATAATAATTGATAACCTCTTACCGATTTCCCTGAAAATTAATTCTCACGAAAAACGTGGGGCGCCTAAAATTGAACATTTTTATCAATATCGTTTATCACACGCGCCCCACGTTTTTCGTGAGAATTAATTTTCAGGGAAATCGGTATGAGGTTATCAATTATTATCTAATTAAATTTTTTACTTTTTAGTTATTTTATTCCGTTATAAAAACGTTGTTTTTAAAAATTTTTTTTTTATTTATTTTTTAATCAATTATTTGACTCTGAAATAAAATGAGCCCATTTTAACATTTTTAATAATTTGCAACTTATTGAGGCTGAGGGATTGAAATAGTCATTACGGCTTAAAAAAACACATTATATACACTAATTTTTTAAGTCTTTATTATATGATTATTAATCTACTTAAGTCTGTGTGAGATAACAGATCTGCAAAATATGCGCAACTGCTTCACTATACACACAAAATTTAAATTTACTAGCCGAAAGTTCTCAACATTCAAAACAACATATTTTATTACATTTAGAAGTAGGTATAAAAAAATAATTATTTTCCAACTAATTTTCCCCTTTTTTATATTAATTCGTAATAAAAATAAAAATAAAAAAAAAATCTGAGAAACACTTTGTTCATATTTTCCAAATTTTAAAGATTAATATAGAATATGTGTATACTCGTATATACTTATTATAAAAAATGTGCAGCAAAGCAAAAAACAAAAAAAAATTATAAACATTAAAATAATATAGCCAAATAATTTTGTTTTTTATGAACTATAAAATATGTAAAGGAAAATGGCATCATCAGATGATAAAATTTTACAATTCACAAATGAATTGATTCTGGTATTCATTCAACTATTTTTCTTTTTTATTTGCATGTGAAAAGGATATGCAGAAAAAAAAGGAATAACACTTAATAAATTTCCAATTTATTTAAAAAGGAATTACAAAAAAGTTTTTTAAAAAGTTTGGAAATATGAAATTTTGCCAAAAAAAAAAATTGCAATTTATAAATTAGTATATATAGTATATATAATAATTATTGTTTTGGCTTTTAAAAGTTCGTTTCTGGTTCATTCACCCAATAATATGCCAACCACAATTATAGTTTTGGTAATGAAGTTCTTTTTAATTTACAATAAAGTTCAAAAACATTTGAAATTTTATTTTTTTGCAGGTTCCTTAACATTAAGTTAATTTACAAAGAAAACAAAACAAACAAAATTGGCAAATTTCATTAAACCATAATATAGCAAAACCAAAAGAATCAAAATGGATATGAACATTTTTATTTTACTTGAGTAGCAGAACTTTATTGAAAGAGTTTAAGAAAATTGTTAAAATAATTAAATTTGGAAACAAAATTCATTGAAGAATCAGCTATAAAAGAAGAAGCTAGCAATGACGTTAGCAAAATTAGCTATTTATCATAGTTTTACTTTTTTTATATAGTACCTGTTCATATGATTTTAGCAATATTTGTCATAAAAATTTCAGAAACTCCCATTTTATAAAAAATATTTTTTGTTAATTATTGTTCGCTAGAAAAAACAATAAAACTTATAATTTTCGAGTAGCAAATTTTGCTACAAATCATCTGTTGTAGGTATATTTTTGGACGAGTTATTATGTAGGTATTTATTGATACATAAATGCAAATGAAATGTTGCAATATAAGCTTACCAGTAGGAAATTATTGTTTTTTTGTTATTTGTAGCGAAAAATAATTTACAGCAAATATTTCTTTCATACAAAATGAGTTTTTGAAATTTTTATGCCGAATATTGCTATAATAATATCTTAAACAAAATTACAGAAATAAAAACGAATTGATAATGTGAAAAACCACGAGTTCTCAAATTTACAAATTACAAATTACAAATTACAAAAAACTATCTGGTTTAGGAGATATTTGACTACTAAAATACATCGGTGTTGGTATATAAATTGCACATCCATATTTTTATATTTATTGTCCAACAATTTGAGAACTTTCTCAAGTATAGGTGTTCACCTTATTTAGAGAAATCCTATATACAAAATTTATGTTTCAATAAATGAATCAATTGGATTCGTCTATCGAAAATATCATTACTTAAATATAAACTATAGTTAGTTACAAATATTTACCAATTTCGGTAATCAGTTATAAATATGTTGAACTTATTATTATTAAAATATGCTATTATTTAGTTACCGAAAATCTACATATTTACTTACTATTGGTATTTAATTATATATATATATATAGTAAACAAACTCACCCTATTATTCTGGTGCTGAATTTCGTTTTGATCACCTTGGATTTGTGATCCACCAGTTCGTATTTTCTTATTTTGTGGGCCATCGTTACCACCTCCTCCGCCACCGCCACCAACTGCTGCAGAACCATTAAATGCCATTGTAGCCGTTTTGAAACCGGTAAGAAATGCTTGACCGCCGATAATATTCAAACCAGCGGCACTAGTACTGCCACCACTACAACTACCAATTGCCAAATAATTTTGAGCAATGTTAGTGGATTGTTGTTTTTGTTGAGTTGTTAATTCTGATGCCGCCGCCACTGTTTATTATTTGTTTTTTTTTTTTTTAATTTAAAACTATTTAAATTTTACTTTCTTTTTTTTTTTTTATTTTTATTAGGTATTATTATTCTCTTCTTGTTTTTATTTTTTAATAAATTTGTTTACGTTCATAAATGAGTATTAACTCTTTATTTTATTTTTTTTCGAAAAATATCACAAGAAATTGATAAGAGTTCTTTTTAATTCAACACGTTTTTTATTTTTTTTATTTTATTTTCTATAGCAGCATAAAGACAAAAAAGAAAAACGTAAAAGTAGAAAAAAAAAAAACATTAACTTTTTTATGTAAAAATATGCTTCTTTATGTATTCTTTTATGTTTTCACTCTTTATTTATTTTTCTTTATAATTGAGTAGGTATACATGTTAAAAAAAAAAATAAATTAAAAAAAATTGTGAGGGAATCAGCTGAGAAACATTAAATTTTATGTTTATTTTTTCTTCAGCTCTTCATTATATTACGATAAGATAACAAAATATGAAAAATTTGCAAAAAAAAAAAAAAAAACATTCTATCAATTAAAATCTCTTCATACGAAATTATATTAAATGCATTTTGGGAAACTATATTGATCGAGTTACATGCATACCCGGTTTACGAGCTTTTTCATTATGTTTTTAAATGTTTATTATACCAAAATAATTATTATAAGGTGATACGTATTAAGTTATTTATCTTTTCGTTCAAGAATATGTACAGGTATGTATAACCATAGTAATAAAAGAGGATATTAAAAAAGATTAAATATAATGACTTTTTTAAATTGGTTTTACCGAAAGCTATTTTATCAATGATTCACAGGATTTCATTCAAGTTTATCATATAAAGAAATCCTTCAAAATCAGTTAAACTTTGAAATTACCGTGAAATGAAAATATCAGACGACGACGTCAAATTTCTTTCAATTTTTAAATTGGCAATACAAAAATTAGTTATATATTTTATGATTTTATATTATTAATTCTAAAATTGGGAACTGAAGAGTCAACTATGGCGATCATAATCCGCAAGATAAATTTTCTTTTTTTGACATTAAAGTATATAAGAATTTTTGTTTAATCTAACCTGTACATTGGTAGTTTTTGTTCAAAATATTGCGTAATTTTCTAAATTCCATGTATGAATTTGAAACTCATTATTTTCAATTATTATATAAAAAAAATATTTCCTCCCTCAAGACAGAAGAAAATTGTGTAGGTACCTAATTTTATTTTACAATTTTCCATTATTTTTATAAGCTTTAATTAGTTTCGTAGAAAAAAAAATAATAAAAAAATAAAAAGTACATTTTAGAAATTGTTTTCCTTATTGTGTTATATACGTAGCTAGCTTTTATTTGTATACAAATAAAATTAATTTTCATTTCACGAAATAGATTTTTATATTCTTCACCTACAAAGAAAAAGAAAATTAATTAAATTGATTCACCTTTAAAAAAAACCTAATTTTTTTATATAAATATTTTGTTATCTTATGGTTTTATTTTTAATTTTTTTTTTTTTTATTATTTTCAAATTCAACTTCTGAGCATTTCTATATTTCGTGTTATAAATATTAAATTTGTCTAAGCTTTTTTTGTTTTCCTAATATCAAGAATATAGTTATGGGATAACGAGTGTGATTATATGGTTAGTTTGTATGAAAAATTAAATTTAGAAAAAAAAAAAAAATTTTTAAAGTTTTTAAATCAACTTTTAAGCACTTTGTTTCCCAAAAAAAATAAAATCCAAATTGTATTTTTTATTTATTATTTTTTTTTTTTTGAGTTTCGAAAGTTGTCTTATATTCTCAAATTTTTTTTTCTATTTTTAATAGTTAGATAAAGACAAAACAGAACGAACATCGAAGTTAAGGTAGAAATTTAAGAAACTTTTGAATTTATTTTTTAATTTTTTTTTTATTGACGAATCGTATATATATGATAAATGATAACCGAAGCAGTTTTTCTCGATTTTCCTCATATAAAGAAATCCAATTTGTTAAATTCTTAGTCAGAGGTGTTTCCATCAAAAATAAAAAACGGAGAAATTCAATGTCCGTTCGTCCGGCCCGCCGCTAAAATGCTTACAACTTTTGAACCAGCCAATTGAGTTTTATACTTTAAATGCCAAAGCAAACACAATTTCGTTCACCTTCATCTCTTCACTCTTCACATTCAATTTCTATCATTGGTTACATCCTAAGGATTCGAACTAGGGTCTGGATTTCGATGAAAATTGTGTATTTTTATATAGTATTTGACTATAGTTAAATGATACTTATTGGCATAATGGTGTTGAAGGAATCTAAAAAATATGTTCAGCCCCTGATTGTGACTTAAAATTAAAGTATCTTAAATTGAAATTATATAAACAGGCCCCATATACTTCATTTATGAGGTATTGTTCCATATATTTTTTGCACCAATACTTAAACATTACCGAAATTTTTTTGCTTATTGAAATCTAAAATACTTAATTAGTTTTCATATTTAATAAATCTGAACTGCATTTTTGCATTATAAATATGACAATAAGACAACAATGTTGTGCGAATACTCTTATGAGTAGTCTTATGATAAGAATGATAGTCGAGGTAAAATATTATTATTTTTATAAGAGATTTTGATAAATTTATAATTTTTCGCGTTTTTTCCTCAACAAAAATCAACAAAATTCTACCTTTTTTATTGCAACATAAAGATTTAAGTATATATTAAACCAAAAATATAAACAATATTTATAAAAAAAATCTTAAAAACTTTCATAAAAACAATTCAAAAGGATTAAACCATATTTTTAC
This sequence comes from Hybos culiciformis, assembly GCA_964007475.1. Classification (NCBI taxonomy): domain Eukaryota; kingdom Metazoa; phylum Arthropoda; class Insecta; order Diptera; family Hybotidae; genus Hybos; species Hybos culiciformis. The sequence continues at coordinate 101,546,519 of OZ023274.1, forward strand.
CCCCAATGAAGAAGAAAACTTACTATATATAACCCACTTAAGTTACTTAGCAATTGACCTATTTTCCGAGAAAATTATGCATTTAAATAAAACAACAACCTCTCTTGTTTCTTCATCATTCATCATTCGGAAAATTGGAAATATGTATTTTTAAAAAAAAAAAAACATAACAATTTAACTGGAATTAATTAAAAACAATTTTTTTTTTTTTTTTATTTATTTTTGTAATTAGCAATTTTGTTTTTATTATTTTTCTATTTTATATTCTAATTAAAAAAAAAAAAGTATGGGTATATATAATACAAAATTAAGGAATAACCTCACGTTTGAATTATCTTTGTGTTATATTTTCATTTCTACATTGTAAGTACGTATGTATATACATATTTTGATGGGTATATATTTGATTAGAAAAACGAGAAAAGCATAAATGAAAAATGTCAAGCAACAAAAAATAAAAAAATATTCTTTTTTCTTTTTCTGTTATCAACGCAACGACAACGACGTGAAGAAATGAAAAAAAAAAAAAAATACTATGAAAAACATTGATAATATGAACGTCTGTTTTCTGAATGAAAATTTCGACGAAATTTTAAATATAACAAAAATTAAATACTTGGATTTTTACATTTATTCATTTATTTATTTCATTTTAATTATATATTTTTTTTTCCGTTTAATAAAAAATTAAAAGAATTTTCATTTATTTTTTGGGGAAATTTTCCAATCAGTTAAATTAAAATTCATTTAAAATGAAATTCGGCAACATTGTTTTTGTTTTGATAAGAAAAAGGAAAATAAGGAAAATTGTTTTTTTTTTTTTTTTTTATAGCTCTGAGATTAAATTTGCATTTGTAAGTGCGATGATGATGAAAAATAAAATTCAAAAAATAAGGATTACTTGTTGTACGTTGTACGTGAAAAGGACATTTTTTTTTGTTTTATTGTTTTAGTACATAAACTAAAGTAGCAAAAAGATATTTAAAAGAAAAATTATAAATAACAGGTAGGTACTTCGAAGTGTAGAAATTAATTGCAAACAATTATGGAAAAAATTATCTAATGAAATGTGAATGAAAAAAAAAAAAAAAATTGTTAAGTTTAATTATTGCGCCTAATTTTTTTTTTTTCTCATAATGAGAATTTTGTTTCAACTCACTTTTATTACTAAACTCTTTTTTTGTACCTACTAACGTTATTTCGAATAATTATAATGAATTATAATGTTTTACAGTTTCGTATCCCGTGAGATCAGTTTAGAGAAGTAGTTTTTCATCACGTTGGTTCGTAGCTGATGAAGCTGGTGAACAAAATCTATAGTATGGTATATGCTAATAACTAGGTATCTTCGGTTTTGAACCGTATCTTTTGAAGTTTATTAAAAACTTGTTTCCGAATATCTTGAAAAAATAAAACAGGGTTCTCGCTGTTAAAGCCGCGTAATAATTATTAAATAATTATTAATTACTATAATTTGTAGATAGAAATGAAACCTGAAAGTAATTATTAATATTCACAAAGGAAACTCATGAAATCTATTATTTATTTTAGATTTTGGAGAAATATTTTTTACTTGAAATTACTGAAAGATTATTGAATTATAATTTTGTAAATAAAAATTTCAATTCTGAGGGCTTTCTAATCCGTTAAAATCCTTCCAAAAAATATTTATTATATAGATACTTCTTAATACTTCTCTTAGGCATACCTACTGTGTAATACTAATTGAAAATTCATTTTTTTAAATAATCTTCATAAGTACATAGATTAAAGTAGAAGTTTCGTCCATACTTCAATTTCGAGTGAGATTTTGACAAAATCATAAAATTATTTATCATAATAAACAATATTTTAATCTCTTTCAAATCTAACAATCTTAATTTTATACCGAAATTCTCACGATAGATATCGTATGATGTATAAACAACTTTAGTGTACTGAAAACTTAATTTCATGGTAATAATTTAATATTTTGTATTCTTAAAAAATTCTTTAAATTTTAAAAACCTGGCGTTAACAACTCACTGTATTACACATGCATCAACATTTCCATTTGAATAAATTATATAAAAAAAAAAAAAACAGAATCTGATAACAAAACTTATGTATATGTAACGCGCTTTTTTTTTTTTTTATATCAGCATTTTATACCTATTATCAAAACAAATAAAATTAGTAATTTCAATTAGAATACAATGATTCACCCTGTTTGTATGACTTATTAAAATTGATTTGTATTGTTGGCATTTGTATATAATAATGTAGGTAGGTACATAAATATTTGTATATGTACAAAAATATCGACTAATTGTGCTTTATATACGTCATATTTAAGTACACAATGCTATGAAATAATTTTTGTAGAATTGAACTAAACTTAAGTAGCAACTTATTCTCAAAATTCTGTTAAAATGCCTGTTTTTAGACCTTTTTAGACCTTAATACGAAGAAGAAAATAGCAAAAATGTATAACAAATCTTCGAGTAAATCACAAAATATTTTATTCTCTTCTTTAAAACAAATCACAAAATATTTTATTAACTTTAAATTAAATAATTTCTTCGGACAAATCAATGTCGGTTAATAACTAAAATTCTTGATTCCAAAAAAAAAATTTAAATTAATATTAAATTTTTTTTATTTCCTCATTACAAGAACTTCACATCAATCTTCAAATTTCACGAAAATGCAGCCGGATGTCGGGAACAAATAAAAATTCGAATTAAAAATAAAAAAGTATTTGTGCAATTTTTTTTTTAATAATATCTACCTCCACCTTAACATTTGGTTAACGAAAATTTGACATTCGGAAGGTATAATAAACTTTTACTTAGGCAAAGACTATAGGTAGGCCCTACTATTTTAAATCGAAGTAAGTTTTTAAAGTTAACTTTTGATAAATAAATTTTTAGAAAATCTTTGACATTAAGTCAAAAAAAAAAAACTAATTATTTAAAAAAAAAAAATAATTTTTAACTTAAAAAACAAAAAAAAAATTTTTATTTTCGGAAATAAGAAATGCAAAATTTTCCCTTGTTTTTTTTTTCTTAACAATTTTCTCAATCAAAATGAATTTTCCTTTTTTTTTTTGTCTGTTTTTTGTTTCAGCTTTTCAGTTTTCACAGATTTTTCTTCTCTCACACACAACCACGGCCACACTACCAAAAAAAATAAAAAATAAAAAATAAAAGGAAAACAACAATTTTTTTTTTTTTATCAGCAAAACAAAATTTTTACCTTATCGAAATGAAAATTATCATAATATGAATTGAAAAAAAAAAAAAAAAAAAATTAAATATTTTTATTTATTTAATTTTTTTTTTCTTGAAAACATAAAAGAAAACATTTTAGTATTATTTTTTATGCATTTTTAAAATAATAATAAAAAAAAAAATTACAACAATCTTTCAAAGAAATTTTCTAACAAAAAGAAAAACTACACAAAACTTACAACCACATTTACGATTTTTTATTTATATTTATTTTTTTTTATCATATAAAAATACAATAATTTTTCATACTCAGCAGTTTTATAGTAGTAGGTATTTATTTTTTTGTAGAGTGCGGAGCTCTTATATTTTTTCTTTTTTTGCTGTCTTGTGTTTGTGTTTGTTTTCACAAAAAAAAAAAAAAAATTTATATATAAAAAAACAAACTTTTTCTTTTTTAATGTTTTTTTTTTTTTTTGATAAAATTGACGTTTACTTTTTAATATTATTTAATTAAAAATATTTATTTTAATTTTTTTTTTTTTTGAATTTTTTGATATGTCAAAGAAAATTAAATTAAATAATTTAATTCGCGAAAAACCGTGTGCCGTAATTATATTTGATTATAAATTTAATTTTTTTTTTTTATTTATTTTTCAAAGCCAACTTAAAAGTTTTTTTTACTTTTTTTATTTTTTAAGTTTATTTTTTCTAAGAAAATATAAAAAAAAAATAAATAAATTTTCCAAAATTTTTCTTTTAAAAAAAAAGTAAATAAATTTTCTTTTGCCTTTTCAGTCACAACAACGAAATATTTTTTAATTTTATAATTTTTTTTAATTTTTAACAAAATATAAATTTTCTGTCAAAATCGTATAGGTATATTTTTTTTTTTTATAGAAAAGTTAATATAGATATAGGTAGTAGAATATAGAGAAGAATGAAAAAATATAGGTACAACTCAAAACAAATATTTTTTTTTTTTTTGGCAGAAGAAAAAAATTTATTTTCTCCGCAATTTTAATATAATTTTTATTGTTTTTAAAATTTGTTTTAAATATTTGATAATTAATTATAATTTACTTTTTGTTTGAGAAAAGAATAAAATATAGAAAAACTGTTTTTCTTTTCAACGAATTTTTTTTATTTCAATATTTTAATAATTTTTTAATTTTAATATTTAATTTTTATTTTATTATTGCAAAATGAAAACTTAAATTTTCCAAAAAAAAATAATTTTTTTTTTTTATTATTTTGATATTATTAATTTTTCTTCTTAGCACCCAAGAAAATTGTAATTATTCGATTAAAAGTACAATTCGTACTAAAAATTGAGCAAGAGAAAATTATTATTTTAAGTAAATGAACTAAAAAAAAAAAAAAATGCAAAAAAGAAAAAAAATGGGAAAATTTTTCATATATTAATTTTGCTGAAATGTACGTCGCCGCCGTACAACCGATAACGAGAAGAAAAATATTTTTGTATTATTTTCTTCTTTTTTTTTTGAGGTAAATAATGAGAAAAAGCTTTTATCAGAGAGACTTTAGTACCTATATCCATTAGTACAAAAAAAAGAGTGTAAAAGGGGTTTTTTTTAATTTCAGCAAAAAAAAAGGTTAAAAGAAAAATTAAAACATAAAAATATAAAATAAACAAAACAAAATTTAATTCGAAAAAGAAAAAAAAAACAAAAAAAACTTCTAAACAATGCTTTGCAACAAGTTCACTTGTAAAATTAAAAAAAAAGAAATAATAACACAAATTGCTAAGATTACTTTGTCAGAGAAAAAAAAATTAAGATTGAAATATATGCCAGATGTTTTTCATTTAATTATAACTAAGTAGTATTGACATTTTATTCCTGATTTTGGAAAAAATTCTGCAAATATCTCATTTCGCACAATTAAAAAGCACAATTCTATTAGCTATACTATGTTAAGAAAAACATTTTACAAAAGAGTCTTATTCTAATGTACCCTTGCCGCTCGGTATGACCAAACCTGTCAAAATCCTATCTGAAACTAAATTACAAACAGAATCATTATAATGACTGTGAATGAGCCATAACACTCTTAATAAGTTATATATTTACCGAATTAATAACTTAAATATACTAATAGTTCACAAATTCATATGTAAAAAGTTTAAAAACATTTTTTATCTCAATCTTTTAATTTTTTGACTGACGAGTATACCCTAAGACTGCCCAATAAGATCTAATCTGACAAAATTCTATCTGCTGAAATTACAAACAAAGAATTACTGAACCATTACGCACTTAAGTTGCAGATTTGCAGAGAATCAACTCACTATTCTCCACTTCATAGGTATGTATAAATCTTAAAAATTTTTTTAATCAAATCATTTAAAAATGACAATGATATTACTTTCACTTTTTGCACAAACATAAAACCACTATCAGAGAGATGCATAAAACTCTTTGGTTGGCCGGCGAAATATTCTTCCAAGTTCTCAAACGATATGAAACAAAAATTCAGTATCAACAAAATGAAAATATTAAAAATTTTATGGAAATTATACGTTTCAGATTGATAAAAATTAGGTAGATATGTATATTTAGTTGTATAATTGCAATACATCTAATATAATATATGTACATATAGTATAATATGTGTCTTTAATAAAAGACTTTGATGAAGACCGGTTAAAAAAAAAAGTTTAAATAAAAAAAAAAAAATCGATAATAAATTTAAAATATGGTTCTTATAACATCTAAATATCTTAAAGATAATCTTATGCAAATTCCTATAACTAAATTATAACACTTTCAGTCTCTTTTCTCTTTATTCTTGCTTGTTATTAGTTTTTTTTTTTCATAAAATGCAAGGCAAGCTTGCAAGGTGAGATGAAAACTTTCCTAAACAAAAAAAAATCCAAAAAAAAAAAAGCATCAGATTTAGTCAGCTGAATTTCGAAGAATGTAGAAAAAAAAATGTTTTCTCCTCTCATCTAAAATGCACACACTATCTCAAATTTAGCACAACCTGTAAAAAGCTATACAATAAAAGATACTTTGTGTGAGAAAAAGCTATTTGTGGCGCGCAGAATCTTAATTGAAAAATAAACAAAAATAATACCTGTCTGTCTGTTCTGTACATAATGTACATAATGTCTCATACATATAATTTTGTGTCGGATATAACTACACTACATACATAAAACTTAGTACATATCTGTTAATATAATAAAAACAAAATAAGTTTCATTTCACATTTGAATTAAAGCTAAAATTTATGTTTAAGTTCTTCTAATTGTTGAAGCAGCTGCCATATACCTATAGCTTTTCACAATCAAGTTAAGAAGTTAAAGAAAAATTAATCAAATAATTAGAACATTTTTTCACTGAAAATTAATTTAAGTTTGTCACAGAAATTTTGACTTTTTAGTTCAATCCCCCTTTGTTAGAATTAAATAAAATCTTTACACAGCTATACAAAATTATATTTTTGTTCTTGGTTGGAAAATCTTTAGCTTTCAACAGAAAAAATGTAAGCTTAAGTATCTCGAAATCTTGTAATTTAAGATACTTTTTATTTATCTGTATGTTACGCATTAACTGTTTTTTGTATCTTAGCTTAAAATTTATTTAATAATTTATTTAAATGCAACTTGTGATACGTTTTATTTATCGGTAAGTTACACATTAAATGCTTTCTGTTTCTTATACCCGAAAAGTTATTTATTACATATACTTTTAATTGAACCTTTATTTTGTCTTTATATTTCTGTAAGTGACTGCGTCAAATCGTTATTAATAAACCTCTAGCGGATGCGGCGCTGCACCGACTTTGAAAAATCTTTTTTCATTAATAAAGTCATTAATCACAAAATCATAAAAAAAAATCCCTTAATGGCGCATAAAATGAATAATTTTTGTTAACATTTTTTTTTGAATGGAGTACCTAATCAGTCTGTTGCCTTTAATTTTTTTTTTAAGAGCTCAAAAAATGATGATAACCATTAATTTTTTTTTTGGAGAAATAAAAAGCTTTTAAAAAATTTCTTTTCTAGAGATAAAGAGATAAATTTTACCATAGAAAATACTAATCGCATGTATATTGATTTTTCACACAATTAAATTTTATTCAATATTTTTCCTAATTTTATACAAAAAAACACACTAAATTGAATGTTGCTCTGCTGAACAAAACTGTTTTAACATTCATCAAAATTACAAAAAAAAATTTAATATAATAATTACACAATCCGAAGAAAAAGAATCAAAAGAAAAGAAAAAAAAAGAAAATCATCTTAAATAGCTACACATTTGGGTTTTTTTTTTTTCTTCGAAATAATTTTCAAGTTATAGTTATAGATTATAGTGCTATTTTTTATGCATTCAAAAACAGAAAAAAACTATGTTATAAAAAGAGGCGGTAAAAGCTTTTATTTCCTCCCATTTAGTGGTATGATTTTAAAATTCACTTAGATTTTATTGTTAAATTATTTTAAGCTATATGTTCAATAGATTAACCTAAGTTAAGAATTTTAAATTAAATTCAAAAGTATATTCATACTGAAAAAGAAAACTCGATGGAAAATCGGATATAAAATGTAGCAAATTATAACTAAAACTGAAATATTTTCTGGCATTATGTGCTCAATATTTTACATTTTATATTAAATATACATATAATTAAATTCGTTCAAAAATGTATAATAATTGAATTGTAGCAAAAATTGCTAATGTAAAATTATAGTTTTTATTATTTTTTCTAGCGAAAAATAAATTTCAGAAAATTATTTTGTATAAAAAAAATATGAAGAATATCGCTATAATCACACAATTCGAACAGATATGTAAAAAAGTTAAAAAATTAAAAGCAAATAGCAAACGTAGATAAAGCTAATCTCGCTAAAATCACCCATTATAGTTCGATTTTACATACACATAACAAGCAAGAGATATACAGAAATTATAACTGTGACAGCTATCTGTATTTTCATTGCATTTCTTTTAATGCTAGCGATTATAAATTGATATGGATTATTGGTATGGATAGATTTGACATAATAATAATTTTTTTCCCAAATTTTTTTATTTAACCGTTTTGAAGTAAGCCTATAAATATTGTTTGTTCCCTATGATATTTAATACTATCATTCTGTTAATGTATATTGCAGTTGTTTTGATACCTAAATTCGATTTTTTTTTAATACTAATAATTATTACCGGCTCCGTGAATTATCGCATAATGTCATATCACATAATTTTTAAAATGACTTATCGCATAAATTTTTTTTATGAGATAATTCATTTAAAAACGAAATAGCACATAAATTGAAAAATGTCTCATAAAAAATTATTTTTATGTGATAATTCATTTTAAAATGAATTAGTACATAAATTAAAAAATGAATTATCTCATAAAAAAATTCGAACGAAAATTTTATGCACTAATTCATTTTGAAGTGAATTATCACATAAAAATTATTTTTCGCTATTTATGCACTAATTCGTTTGAAAATGAAATAGCATATAAATTTATATTTTCATATTTTATGAGCTAATTAATTTTAAAATGAATTAGTGCATAAAAACATATAAAAAAATACGAATTATCACATAAAAATTGGTTTGTATGAGATTATGCACTAATTCATTTAAAACGAATTATCGGATAATAGCTTGTTCACACCTAGCTAATTTAACATGTTCGTACGACGAACATGTTCCGTTGGTGTTTTTGATGTTGTTTTTTCATAGTAAAAAAATTAAAACAGAAACACGTTCTTCAACATGTTTCTACAAAAACATGTTAATTTTCAGGGATGAATGAGTAATTTTTGAATAATATTTTGTTAGGCAATATTCAATATGCATTAATTTTTACTTGGTATGCCATTTTTGACTTAGGTATGCCATTTTTAATAAAGGTGGAGATACACTCATGATAAATGACGCGCGAGTTCTTAACCTTGACACAACTTCATATATTTTAACTTTTTTGGGCGCGTCAGTTCCTTTGAGCTTATCTCCGGTATTATTTGAAATTGTTTATCTGATAGCCTTTCCAAACTTCGGGATTAAATAAGGATTCGCAAATGTTTATAAATTGTTGTTGAATTAAAGCAGGTTTATCATACAAAAAATTTAGTTGATTTAAAGTTGAGTTAAATGTGAGTTAAATCAGATTCACCTGATAAATTAAATGAATAAGTCCTGATATGTTATGATTACGTCAAAAAATTATCGGTTGGGCACGTTTGAATAATTAAAAAAAGAAAAAACAAAATGGCTAAAAAAAAACTTAAAAATAAAATAATTTTTTTTTTTTTGTAATTTTTATTTTTCGAATTTTAATTTTAAATTAATTAATTCACTTATAGAATTTTTTTATAGAATTTTTTAATTATTTTTGATTAAATTTTATTCACTAATTTTTATTTAGAAAATTAAGAAAAAAAATAAAAATAAAAAAACAACAAAATTAACCCGGGTTAAAAAAAATCATGGTGTGAACACCAATTTTCAATTGAGGGATATCCTGATTTAATTCATGAATAAAATTCTTAGTTTGGAAAGCCTATGACAGAGCTAAACATGTTAACATATGAAAAACATCGTTTGAACGGTCGATTTTCCAAAGATGTTTAACTCCTTTCGAACATGTTAAATTAGCGAAGTGTGAACAAGGCATAGCTTACGAAAAGCGCATACCTCCGATTGTTCTGAAATATTGCCCTATTTTATTTGGAAAAGGCAAAATTATTTTCTTTTTTTCGAGCGCTTCGCGCGAAGCGAATGGGACGCGGTAGCGGTCCTCTATCATCCACAATTTCTTTTTCATACATTTTGTGCGGACAACTTTCTCTTTTACCCGATTTGGCCTATTTTATGTGGAAAAAGTGTTTCGGGGAACGCCGCCTCCCCCGAACCTCCTAGGGACGCAGTAATTATTGGAAGTACATGAATTATCTCATAAAAAAATTATGTGATAATTCATTTTAAAAATTATGTGATATGTCATTATGCGATAATTGACGGAGCCATTATTTGTGCACTAATTCGTTTGAATACGAATTAGCGCATAGATCTGCATTTGCTGCAACATTTGTCTGCAACATTTTACTGCAACATTTTCCTGCAACATTTGTCTGCAACATTTCCTGGAACAATTTCCTGCAACATTTTCCTGCAACATTTTGCTGCAACATTTGTCTGCAACATTTTCCTGCAACATTATCCTGCAACATTTTTCTGCAACATATCGGATTTTTCTGCAACATTTTGCTGCAACATTTTGCTGCAACAATTTGCTGCAACATGTTGCTGCAACATTTGTCTGCAACATTTTCCTTCAACATTTTCCTTCAACATTTCTCTGCAACATTTTGCTGCAACATGTTTCTGCAACATTTGTCTGCAACATTTTCCTGAAACATTTTCCTGCAACATTTTGCTGCAACATTTGTCGGCGACATTTTCCTGCAACCTATTTTCTCCTATTCTAAGCCACCCAAATTCTAGTCGCAGCCACTCGATTTTAAGTAATAATTACGATCAATTTTATTTAATTAGGAACTATAAGTTCATAAGCTAGATTAGAAAACTTAAAAAAAAACAAAAAAATAATTTTTATGCAATATATAAGAAAAATATAAAAAAAATATTTTAAATATAAAAAGGTAGCGAAACTGAATTTAGATAATATTTTATTGTTTTGAATACTATTTTTTTTTATTAGTGCAAACATTAAAACATATAAAGAATTATCACATAAAAATTGGTTTTTATGTGATAATTCATTTGAAAACGAAATAGCACATAAATTCTAAAACGAATGATCGCATAAAAAAATTTTAACGTAAATTTTATGCACTAATTCATTTAAAAACGAATTATCACATAAAATTTATGAGATAATTCATTTATTTTCAAATTCATTTTGGTTTTATGTGATAATTCGTTTTTAAATGAATTACTGCATAATCTCATACAAATCGTATTTTATGTGATAATTCGTATTTTTTTATATGTTATGACATTATACGATAATTCGTCTCACCATTATTACCATAAAACTCTTCTCACTTGTTCTTTAACATACAATTTTATTTTAACACCATTCTATTAGTTTTTTAAACTAACTACTAATTCTTCGAAACTGAATAAAAAAAAAAAACTTTCTTTTTTTTTTGTGTTTTATAATAATAATGTTCTTGAAATGCTCTCAAAAGCTTTTAGCATTTATGTGGCATATATTGAACATATATTAATAGTTAAAGTACCTACATTAGATATATATATATATATATATATTTAATATGATATGACGATAAAATATGTTTTAAAATTGTTGCTCCAGAAAAAAGCGGAAATTTTTTTTTTCTTTTAATTTATTAAAAATAAAAAAAAAATGTTTTTCAATTAAACGCATGCGTTTTCACTTTCGAAATTGTGAGATACTATATAATAGCAATTATTTGCTCTATGATTTATTTTTTTTTTTTTTTGTCTTTCTGCAAGTGGAAAATAATACTAGGCATTTTTTTTTATTAAGTTACGTTTTGACTTTGAATGGATGGCAACGTTGTAAATGTGGTTATTTTTTTTTTTTTTAATAATGCAATTTATGTAAACTCTTTGGCTATAACATTACTATGTATGTATGTACAAAATAATAATATAACATATTACTTTTATGATGTTTTTTTTTTAAATTACTAAAACCATTAAATTTTCAATTGTTGCTAATATGTATGAAAATATAATATAATTTTCTAGATACATACATTATAACATTATTGTATTATGTTTCTTACGATGTACTATATTTGAGAATGTGTTTGATGCGTTTGAAAGGAAGTAATTCAATTTCAAGTTTGTGTATTAAACACTTCTACTGAAATTATATCTAAAAAATGTTTTCAAGTAAATTGTAATTTTTTTAATTTGAAATTTAAAGGACTTTAATTATCTATTCTATACATTATCTATATGTAATAATTAATTAGAAAAACGTATACGTAATTTCCAAATCCAAAGTTTTATGTAAAATACCTTGTTGGAAAAATTTAATTTTAATTTAAATATCTACTGCTTTTGGCACTTAAATTTTATTTTGTTTTATTATTTTATACAATTTATTTCAATTTCCTTCGTATTGAGCTTCATTAAGCTTAATTAAAAGGAAAGGAAAACTTTTGTGGACCCCAAAATAATATTAAAGAAACCATGAAATTATCTTACTTTGTCGTTATTTTCTTGAATCGTGAAACTTACTAGTTCGAAAAAGATTTTAAATAATTTTTTTTTAAACGCATCAAAAACATCTATAAGACAAATATTTACATTCATTAACTAAAAATCAAGTAAAGTTTTTCGGTGGAGGCTCTTCAGCCGGACAATTCTTGGTAATTGATGTCACAATTATTGAGCATTTAGTGCTTAATTTGTGACTATTAGTGCCACAAAAACTAGAATTTGTGCTCGCTTGGTTTTTGAGAAATTTTGATTTTCCAATTTCGAACACGGGTTCCGTAGAATTTATTATTTTTATATTTTTCAAAACTCAGTAGCTAAGTAACCCTTTGATAGTTTTTCAAGTTCTAGGGCTTTTTGAACAGGTAATTAAAAGTTGGATTTATGGTAACCAGAGGTTGGACAACCTCAAAAATGTTGTAAAACGCACCGTTTTCGAGATATTTGCCAAAAATTAAAAATTTACTCTTTTTGGTCTCTTTTCAAGAGATCAAAATATGACATATTATGCACAACAGCTTTTCTATACATTTTGTGCAGCCAATTTTCTTTTTGATTTGACCTATTTTTTTTAATTTATTGAATTAACCTGAGTGCAAAGTTTAGATATCTATAATTACTTACTTGATTTAAAGTAATATGTAATTTTTTTGGAAAAGGTCAAATTACTTACATGATTTCCATTCTTTCTAAATTATCACAAGTTATAATTATAATAATCATAATTAATTAAAGATTGTTAATTAAAATTAAAAGGAATTTCTGTTTTTTTTTATTCAAAATTTCTTCCTTGATTTTAGGCCTTTTCCAAAAGGATGTTCAAACTTTTTTTTTTTAATTTCGTCCTCTCTATACGCACAGTTTCCGAATGCACAGTTTCTTGGTGCCATGTCACCATCATAATTCTTTTAAGGAAAAGAATTATGATTGAGAAATAACGCCTAAGGGCTTTATTTCACATTCAGTTGAGAAATAAAACTTAATTTATAAAATCGGCGAATTAGGATTTATTTCTCATATGAATGTGAAATAAAACCTATTAGGTTTAATTTCGTTAGGCTTTATAGCATGGCACCACTAAAAATATTTCCAACTGTAATATTATTGTACATAGTCAGAAATTTAATCATTAATTTCCTAATTGTTTAAATACTTCGTCCTTTTAACGTTATTAATTTTTCAATCATTATGCACATGAAAAAATTATATGAATGGTTTCCAATATTTTCTGGATTTAGTACATCGTTTAACTACATGAACATAAATTAAAAATTTTTATTTAAAAAGGTATAAATGACGGAAAGGTATGTATTTTTAGTAAGATTTAACACCATAAAAATTTAAAGAATTTGTGTCGCGCACAGGGTTTCAAAATATTTTTAATTATTTAATTATTTAAATTTTTGAATTATTTGAATTCAAAGAAAAAACTGTGTAGCTAAATCTTTTCATAGTTTTAATACAAAACTCAAAACTAAGTAATAAGTTTATTTATTTTGGTTTCACGTTTCCGAAATACAAAGCATTAAGAACGTGCTTAATGCCATTTTAAATAAAATTTATGAAAATTATTATAAGAGTTTGCCAAAAGTGCCTTTCAAAATTCAACTTTTAGCAACTTACATGAGTTCAGCGAAATAACTAACAACCAATAAAAATATATTCTGGAAAACTATTTTCTATACTCGTATAATATCCGACTATAAGATATTAATTATTCTTGAATTATAAAAATAGTAAATAATTTAATTTCAATTTCATTAAAAAGTGAATCCCAGGAAAATTCTGTGAGTGAATTTTATTTATTAAGTTTTTCAATATGAATTCGGTAAATTATATGTCGTACAAATATATTAAAATTATTTATAAAATTACAAATTTGTTGGGAATTCTTAATGTCAAATATGACAGTGAACTTAAAATGTTTGTTGAAACTAAATTTAAACATTTTTTTTTTATTACGATTAGAATACTTTTGATGTTTCTCTCGCCTTATATTCTAATACAATTAATTTATCATCTACAAAGTAAAGAGCATTCTAAAATCAGATTCTTTACTACTGTTTACCATTCGTTTGTGATAATCTTTAACACAATTTTATTGTTGGATATGATGTTCAGGCGTTCTGAGTACGCTTACATGTTGAATGAATTTAAAAATCTTTTCAACGTTATAACAAAATTAAATAAAACGATAAGTTTATTTAATTGGAAATTATTCATTTTAATGATTTTAACATTTTTATGTGCAACCTCATTCATTATTATTCAAGTAATTTCTTATTTAATAAAATTTAGAACAATGATTGTTGAAATTCAATTTTGTTGGTTCGTACTATTTTATTTTATGATCACCCTAAATTTTCTTATTATTTTTTATATCACGATAATTCTATTTTTATTGGGATATTATGTACAACTTCAAAATTATATGAAACATTTAATAATCGGTCTTTCATATCAAACAAATAAAATGGAAAATATATTGTTAATAAATCGATTATTAAAAATACAAAATATCAATAGAAAAATTAAGCATATCGCCACAAAGTTTCAAAGAAAGAATGAATGCAAAGTTTTACTTGTCATGAATTATTATTTCATGGCTTTGATACATGGCGGAATATACGCCAGCAGTAAGATGGGTCTTGCTCAATTCGACGTAATATTTATATTTATTATTTTGATTATTTACAATTTAATTGCGGAATTAATTTGGAAATACTCTGATTTGTCAAAAAAAATCAGCTTTGAATTGGAAATGAATATAAAGGTATTAAATTGTATCTATTTATATATATTATGTATATATTAAATATGTAAATTGTAAATATTTAATGTACGATCGCTTCTGAAAAAGCTGGTTGGGGCGATTTTAATAAAATTTCGAGTATGCATAGCATCTTTAGAGCAAAGTTTTTTCATTATCTTCTGATCCGTTATAAAAGGGATAGTTAAAATAACGAACGTATCTTATTAACAAGTAGTTCTAGAGTCAGTTAACTTATTTTTGCTCGCATTTGATGAAACCACAAATGAAAATTTTTTTCAAACAAATAATTTAGTCAAATTTGAACTAAATTTTTCAAACTTGTATATTTAATAATGAATACCTGAATTAAACATTACTAGCCAATCTCTGTGCTATCGCACAAGGTTGTGCATTATTTTTTTTTTTTTTAATTTTTCTAGCATCTGGTAGTATTGTTATTTTTGTGTATTATATATAATGATGATTAAAAGTAATTAGAGTGAAATTTACCACGATTAGACTTCCGACGAAAAGAAAAATTTTAATTGTGGTGAGTATTGTTGTAATTTTTTAATGGTTTCAGACGAAAACAAAATTTAGAACAAAAATTACATTTCATTCAACTACTTCGTTTTCGCTTTCATCGGAGGTCTAAAACGTGTTTAAATCAGAAAAATAGGCAAAAATTTATGAAAGTATAAAGTATTAAGTTTTTTATATGATGTTTTTTTTAATAATAGTCAAAATTGATGAATATTAAAAAATTAGATCTCCTTCAGTCTCGGAAATGTGTTAAAAATTATTAACAAGCAATTCACATTTTTTAGTCAGGTAACACAAGACTATCTACAAGTGTTTAAAGGTAAACGACTACTTTGTAATGTAAAATTCATGATTTTTGTTTTTCCCTTTTTAGATTGAAAAACTTCTACTCAATTTACGAAATCAGAGATTAAGGTTGGACATTTACGGAATATTCAAATTATCTAACAAGAATACATTGGCATTTTTTTCTGCAGTATTATCATATTTTATTATGTTCCAGCAATTTAAATTAAATTCGTTAGACTATCGTGGAATTGATTGAAATTTTTGTCAAAATTAGAATTCTAATAGTAAGTATATGTGTAATTGGTTATAAATTATAATATTAAGTTTAAATTTAATCTTAATGTTATTAAAGTATGAAAACATTTTTTCTCAGCATTTTTTTTTTGTCAGATTTGATTATATTTAAATTTATAATTATGTTTGGAGTACATAATAGACAGGTCCACAATTATTTTGTATAAATAAAATACACACAATTTAGAATTATAAATAATAAAATTTCTAAAATATTCGTACTATTATGTAATTATGTTTTAAGACTAAGATTTCAAAAATTTGTTGAAATATTTAATAAAAGATTAATTGAAATTTAAAAAAATATTAGAAATATATTTTTAAGCCAAATAATTAGCAAACTCTTAGATACTTACATATTTTTATTTTATAGTTTTACTTTTTCCCATTACTAAAGAAACTATTTAACTTTTTGTTTAAAATATAAGAAAAAAAAAATATTTCTACTGTTCTTATGTTTCAATAATTTAAAAGTTTATGAAAATAATTTAAAATTTTATTGTTTATAATGTTTTTTTTGCATTTGATTAAGTTGCATTCAAAATTTTCAAAAAATGAATGTAGTAAATTTCAGTTCCTTATAAATTGATAGGTATAAATTATTTATAAAAATTCTAATAAATATTTTAGGATTTTTATCGTTTAAATTTGAATAATAAGGTAAGTTTAACAATTTTTATTGAAAGTGTATCTTTAATTTTTTCGACTTATTTCAGTTTTTGTTTCTCCTTATTTTTTTAATGGTAATTAATAAAATAAAGTTATTAGCCATCAAAAGAGATAAAAGTTTAATAATTTATAAAAATTAAAAAAAAACTATTTCAAACTAGTTTATAAAATATTAAATAATATTTAAAAATTTTTCTTTACGATTAAGTTTTTATACAAGTACGGTGATTTTTATCAAGTTCCAAATAAATTTTAAATAAGTTTAATACATATTATTTGTGGTAGAAATATATTAAATATATTTATAGTACACTACACGCAAGCACAAATTAAGCACTAAATGGTAGCATTTTCCCTTTTCCAAAATTCGACGAAAAAAAATTCGGTTGAAATTTTGGCCTAATCTAAAAAAAATTGTTTTTAAATAATTTTGAAGAGCACATTCTTATTTTTGTAGCACAAATAGGCACAAATTAAGCACTAAAAAATAGCGTCTTGTTTTTTTTTTTGAAATTCGAATCCGGCCAGAGATACTCCTTTGACCCATGTTCAAAATCCGAAAATTAAAGTTTCTCAAAAACTAAGCGAGCACAAATTCTAGTTTTTGTGGCACTAATAGTCACAAATTAAGCACTAAATGCTCAATAATTGTGACATCATTTACCAAGAATTGTCCGGCTGAAGAGCCCCCACCTAGTTTTTCCTAAGTAAAATTTAAAGGATCATCATTATTCTTGTCCGCGATATGTAAATCAATATCAACAATTTTCTGAAAAATTTATTATTTATTAATACTTATGTTTACATTAAAACCTTATTTATTTGTTTTAGGTAAATTGAATAGTTTGCAAATATTTATGTGTTAACATTGAAGAGATATTTTATCTGTTGATTCAAATCAATGAAAAAACTCTATGCTTAATGAATTTGGATTAAAATTAGATTAAGAAAATTTGTAAATAAAATATAAAGTACATAATATACATAATAATGTATTAATACCATAATATATAGATAATCTGATGAAATATTAATTCAAAATATATTCATAAAAGAATTTATCCTTATCACTATAATCCAGGAATATCTTTTTGTTATTTCTTATTTTTTTTTTTCTTTCAACAAGGAATAAATTAAATTTTTGTATATTATGTATAAAAAAAAAAAAACAATAACAAATTCTTTGAAAAATAGCTTGAGAAATCGTTATCAGCTTGAGTCCACGTTCTTTACCCTTAAAAATGGAATAATTTATTACAGAATCCTTTTTGTTTCGTTTTTTTTTTTTTGTAAGCAAATATTGATGGGAATATATAAAATTAACACTTTTCAAATGGTACAGAAGACAAAATAAATTAAAAAATATAATAATAATAAGAAGAAAATTTGATTTGATGTAAAATTCTTAACATTGTATTATTCTTTGTTAAATTATTGTATAGTGATGAAGTTTAAATGGATTGGTAATTTATGATCATTATATAATATAATACATAAAATATAATATAATCCAAAAAATATCCCACAATTTTCCCACGCAAGTTTATCTTTAACATGAAAATATAAAAAAAAAAAAATTTTAATTATTTGTTATAAGTTTCGCTGTCCTGGCTAAAATAAGTTAAAAATATTTTATAAATTTTTTTTTTATGATATAAATTAACAGGTTTAAGAATAATCATCTGAACTAGAAAATTCAGTCCTTGGAAAATTCTGTCCTTGAAAAAAATAATCTGTTTAATTTTTCGGAGTACACGTTTCCCAAATAAGTGAAATAGAAATAATGGAAAATAATGAAAGGTGGGTGCGTTTTGAAATTCATCATTTATTAATAAGATTTTTGACCTGCAGTACCTGCAGGAGAGAATAAAATTTTTTTCACAAAAGTTTTGAACTTGAACTATGTTAACGTTATCGATTTGAAGAACTCTATATCTATGCCGTGCATTTGCAGAATGGAATATATCACATTTTGGAAATGAAAAAAAAAAAATCATTATACTTTAAGTAAAGTTCATTTACAATAATTAGAACGAGCTTCAATATACAAAATTTACGAAGATCTATCCGTACTTTTATTATTTTTAGATAAAATAAAATGAGCATATCCTTTTTTGTAACCCAAATTTGGCCTTTATCCCTTTTTTTTTGGAGCAGGAAAGTAAAGAAATTATATTTGAGGCGTAAATCACGAAACTTTTACAAAATAGAATACGAAGGAATTAAAAACACTGTAAATTAAAAATTTTTACATACAAAATATATAGTGTTGTACTGTTGTACGTATTTTTATATGTTTAAATATTTTTAATTTTTATAATTATAATATAATCAAGATGAATTTCAAAATATTTTAATTTTTATGTTTATTCGGATTTTTTTTTTTCAATTACAAAATCATTACATTATAATTAAGAAATAAAAAATTTTAATTTTTGAATTATTTACAAATTTTGTAAATAAACAAAAAAGCTAAATTTTCAGCCCCATTTTTCTACACAAATAAATAAAGTTAATGTAAAAAACTGATGATTTGAATCAGCAATCTTGATTCTTAGATTTCTGGATATGTTAGATTTCTGGACATATGCATATCCCATTCTGCAAACAGACGATAGAATTTATGTTTATAGTGTGTAAAAAGAATATAAATTGCTGAAATCAAAGCATGTCGCTTCTACGAAAATATTTGTTGACAAAAAAAATTGTACGTCATTATTATGCATAATAATAAATGACATTGTAAATTATACATTTAAAAAAATATTGTCTTTTATTCCTGAAATATTTATTGGAATTTGTCTAATTTTCATTTGGACATATTTGGAATATATTTCGGTTTCCTATATTTTATATACAATTATTCAAAATATAACAAAATATTATTATTATTTTTTATCTTTATTTTATCGACATGTTGACTTTTATTTTTTTAAACATAATTTTACATCGCACACATAGTAATATACATATTTTTCGTTTCATCCATTCTCAGAATATTAAAATTTTTGAATTTTTTTATGTAATATTCACAGAATAAAATAAAACAAGATTTTCTTAAAAATTCATTACATTATGTATATGACTAACATTTGAATTCAATCTCCACATATATATAAATCTTACAATATACATAGATATATTAAGTCAATATTAGGATTCGAAAATTTTTGGTCCAAAAAATATTTATATGTTTTCTTTTAAGTGACGATATCGGAAAAGAAACTTAAAAAGATAACGCAAAATTATTCTGTTTATGTAGGTCATGATTTTTAGTAAATATTTATATATATTATGTACATTTTTACTCATAGAACGTGACCAAATATCAAAAAGGACGTAAATAAAAATATAATAATATTTTCTTTCCATATATTGAGGAAATATTCTTAATGGGACTTAAAATTTGAAAATTTTAAACTTCTTCGGATACATAGTATGTGTATAAAAAAAAAAAAGAAAAGTTAGAGAGCTTAATTTTATGCACAAGAATAAAATTTAAATGTACATAAAACTTTGATGGACTTTATGATATGTTTTTTATTCTTTCACCATAACAACTTTTTATTCACTTTAAAACTTAAAAGATTAAATTTTAAATTTTGTCTTACATTATAGAAATATTTTTGAATTAATTACTTTGTTAGTTTTTTTATTTATTTTTTTTTTTTAACTTACAGAAAGTAAAAAATTAATTTCTGACCTTGTTCAATTATTTAATTATCTTTAAAATAGATTTTACAAATTTTATTATTTTTAAATGAAAATAATGAAATTGGCATAAAATTGTAGCACAACTAACTAAACGGCTTTAATTTCAAATGACAGTTCGTTAATTCAAAATAAAATGTCCTTAAGATTTGTTTTTTTCAAGCAACAACCATTATTATCATTCCTTTCAAGCTTTATTTCCTGTTTGATTTCAAGCCCTGTATAAATGATAATGTTGAAAGCCTGAATTAATCTAAAGTAGTTTATTCTACACGAATTCATTATACCTTCGAATTTCATAATCTTCAATTTATTTTAATGACATTACAAAAATATTTTGAAACTTCCTTGAATTTACTTTCATCTGTCTTCGCGATTTATATAAATGCCAGACAAATTAGAATAAGTATTAAAAATATAGATGTAATTATAAATAAAAATGTAATTATAAATTATATAAAAAAATGTTCATTATATATATGGTCAAATTACTTAGTATAATATCGCCTGCTCAGAAATGAAACAACGTATAATGAAAAGTATAGTTTCGAGTAATTTAAATTTAAAGATTTGAAATTTAAAAAAAAACGTATGAAAAAATATCAAGTAGCGTACAATTTTCATCTAAAAAACACATTTTAATCAACATTAAGAATATTGCAAAGTAGTTGTACTTATAAAATCGAGTACGAGGAATCGAATAGTGCTATTGTCAAATAATGACCTATAAATGTCATACGTTGTTTCATTTCTCAGCAGACGATATATTTTATAATTTTATCACGATATAAAAAAGTTAGAAATATTTTGTAATGATAAAGTTTGTAATTAAGGTAATTATACTGATACTAAATTTATTGATTTTTAATTATGTATATAATATATACACTGTACAGAAACATTGTAAATGTTTTACTTCAATATTTAATTTTTTTTTTTCACCATTACTTTTTTTACGATGTATATTTTCTATCGAATACTATAAAATTTTAAAGTTATACTCATAAAATTCATACATAAACTAATGCTAAGTTCTATGTACATGTATATATTACGATCTAAGTACATGTATATATTCTTTCATAAGAATCATAGCTGATTATATTGAAAATTTTAAGTTGTTTTGCCAAAAAATTAAATAAGAATTTAAATTTTTTATACATTTAATAAAAAAAAATTATAACAATTATTTTAATATCTTATTAATCTAAAACTAAAATTAATTGTCATGCCGTGATGGAAGTTACAAAAGTTTATTAATTCTTTTTATTTTAAATAGTAAACTCTAATTTTCGCACAAAGTACGCTATGTTTGTTATAAGTTAGAAAAAACCCATAATAAAAAAATAAAAAATAACTAGCTTCTATCTTTTAGTTACACATGAAATAATCTTTAATAGAATTTTAAATTTTATATAAAATTTACAAATAAAATAATATTGTGAAAAATTCTAAATCTAAATCTAAAGAGTATTTTTAATTGATTAAAGTACAAATATTTTGTAGAAGTAATAAATATATGCCATTAAGTAGGAGAAAGTTACACAAGCATATGAGAAATAAAATTTTGCAAAATATTTTCTTTCTTCTTGTTGATTTCTAGTTTATAAACTAACGCAGAATATCTATATATATTTTTTTAATGGAAAAATTATATACCAACCCAGATTGATATTATGTATTTATTTATTTTTTTTTTTTAACATTTTAATGTACCTTTTTTTTATGCAATGATACAAATTTTCTCATATGAAAACATTCACTTCTTTATCCTAGAAGTGATTTATGTATGCATGAAAAAGTTTTTTAAAAACAAAAAGGATAGTTAGTTGAAATAAAAAATTTGTTTTTATTTTGCTTGTAAATATAAAACATTTTTATGTTTTTCTTTAAATTGATATAAAAAAAAAATAAATTATACTTAAAGTGTGATGTGATGTCTGAGAAGAGGACAGAGATTTTCACATTAGTATTCGATTGTACAGTTCGTGATTTAATTTTTGGAATTCTACAATGAACATTTCTAATGAAAGTATTAATAAAGTATTAATAAAAGTATTCTTGCCAATAAGTTTTATGAGATATTTAATTAAAAGTTTCCGGATTCTTGATAAATTATATTATTCAGTTCGTACCTTACCAAGATTTGAATCCTCATCTTCTGTTATTAACTCTTACTTTTAAGTTAAGCCGCTTATTTCTAAAAATTGTTCATTTTTCAGTTTTCCCAGGAATTATTTTAACATTGTATTGAACGAAACCATTAACAGCCATGATTTTATTCCATATTTAAAAGTAAAAATTTTCTTCTATAAAAAAACTGTAAAGTCACAAGTCTGTAAACGAATTAATATTACTGATATTTCGAGAACACATCAGTTAAGGAAAACATCAGGTACTACTAAATTCTACTAATAAATTCTGTCTCATCCGCTGCTGTAGATCAATGTTATTATAATCGATTAAATTACTATTAATGTATGTTAAATGACATTATAACTAGGTATCTTTAAGTTAGCTAAGATTACAAAGGGGCTAATTTTTTCCAACTTTCGACATATTAAACTTCGAAATTTTATTGCTTTTTCGATATTAGTTATAAATTCAATACATATTTAATGTTGAAAAAAAATTTATTATATTATTTATAGTTTAATTAAAAATTACTTCAGGTTTATTTACCTTAAATATATTATCTTAACATGAATTGACAAAAAAAAAGCATATTAATTTATCTTTAAAACGCGCTTACAAATAAATGTAGTGTGAAATCACTCTCGTTGTCTGCAAAATTTGTCTTCATTTTTATTTAAAAATAAGAAAAAAAAACTAAAAGATTTATTGATTACAGGTTTAAGATAAATATCTAGAAATTGAATTATATTCAGGTATGTTATATGGTTATGAACGTTATGGTATATATATATAGTCTTATCTTGGTTAAAGGAATCATGGAAAACTTTATAAATATTAGATTTTATGTATATTATGTAAAACAAAAATAAAGAATATATTCATTGACCTAATTTTTAAGTAAATCTATTTAATATTTCATTATAAATAAATGGATCAATTAAATTAAGAATAATGTGTGGTTTTATTTTTTTAAATATCACTGGAAATTCAACTTGTGTTTTACAGATTTATAAGGAAATTAAAATCAGCTTATTATCTACAAAAGTATTGATAACGGCTAATTTTACAAAAAAAAATCAAAAAAAAATAAAATAAAATGAATTACAATTTTGTTAAAGTAATTTAGTTAAGAACCAAAATTAACTACATAGTTCAGACAACTTTACAACTATAGCACACACATAATTTAAAGTACAGTTGTCCCATGATGTGGTAAAATATGTAACTTTCTTGATATGGCGTCATTTTTCTGGCACTGAACAAAAATTTGATATATATTATATATAGTTTCTACTTTTTTTACGGCAATTATTTAATTAAGATTTGTCAGGGGTAAATTTATAAATCCAATTTTTAAACCATAATATTTAAAAATTAACCTTTTTTCACAATATTATGATCACTATCATGTTTTTTAAAACTTATTAAAGTTTTGGGCAAACATTTTTCCTTTTTTAAATTTTTCTTCGGTTAATAATAATGGAAAACTTATAGAAGTCAAAAAGGGCAAAAGAAAAAAAATATGATAAATAATGTAAAAAAAAAACACATGATTTAAAAAAAAACAAAAAATTACAAAATTGACCTGTTGGATAAATATCAATGTTAAAATGGCAAATTTTGGTATTAAAAAATAAATATCCTGTCTTTAGTATCAAAATAAATTAATTTAAAATCAATCCTTTTTTTTTTTTAAATATTCTTTTTTTGAGGGCTATTTTTATTTTCTCTCCTATCCAGATATAAATAACTATGTTTATGTCTGTCTACCCAATATAGAAACATATTTTATTCCTTAACAGAAAAAGATACAATTTAATTCAATTGGATTATAGCCAACACAACACTTAATCATTTAATGTTTAATAATAAAGGAAATAAAAATTGATATTGTAACAAAAATATATACAAAAAAAAAAAAGGATGAAAAAAAAATTCTAGGACATCAAAATGATTTATTTGACATTATTATTATGTGACGTGTTAAAATCCGTTAACAGATGACTATAAATGACTATATAATAATAATTGTATAATTTGATATATATAAAATATATATTTGTAAGTGTTGTAAATGTGCATAGATTTACGAAGATAATAAAATGAAATTAAGTTAAAAAGTTATACTTAAGAGTTTCATTAATATTTTATTTTATTTTTAATGTATACATATATATAAAAGAATAATAAAATAAATAACTATAATATTTGAAGAATTATTGAAACAATTGAGTAATATTAAAATTAGATTTTTAATGCTAACAATTATGATATAATATTAAATAATAATATTAAATTTAACATAAAATAAATTCTCAATATAAAATAATTTGAACTGAGTAAGTTTACAAAATATAATATATCAGTTTATTATTTATGTATAAATATCATTAAATTTTTTATTAGTTATAAATAAAACTAATATAAACTTTGTAAAGTTATTGTAAGTAGTAGAATAGATAGATTATTAAATATTATTATAAAATAAACAAATAAAATATATTATATAGTATTTAATTTTTAATAAATTATATATATCCAAAGAAAGGGTATATAATTAAAATTAATAAATATATAAAACGTGATGTAATTCAAGAATGTTTTTATGAATGAAAGCATAAGATAAATTTAATGTCTTTTAATTATTAATAGAACAACAAAAAATATGTAACACACATTATGACCACATATTCGTATTATTTATTGATACTCAATATAAAATTTTAAAATATTTTGATAGTGAATCTAACAACAAATTCTCATGTAAAGGCTTGTTTTACAAAATCAAAAGATAAAATAAATAAAATTCACCATCTATTCTAGGAAATAACGACTTTTTATAAATTTCTAAAATAAAAATTTTAATAAAAGCACGTCTACAAAATTTTATTAAATCAGAAACCAAAAAAAATTACGAATTATCAATATTGTAAAGTGTATATTCTATTCAATGATAATAAAATATTCCGGAATTTTTTTTTTTATTTGATTTTAATAATTTTATGCATATTTCTTATATAAGACACAATTTTATTTTTTTCTATCCTAATTCTGATAGTATTACAAAGAGGAAAAAAAAAATGAATTCAGTTAAATCTTTTATTTCGATTAAATTGAATTTCTAAGACATTTTATAGTTTTTGAGGATATACTAAAAATAAATTTAATTTATAAATATTGTGTACTATGTAAACTGTGAAGAGAATATAACGAATATTTTTCCATTTATTTTGTAAAAAAAAAATTTTTTTTTTTTTTTTGTAATAAGGATAAGCTTAAATGCATTTTTAAAACAATATTATGTAGAAAATTGATAAGAAATCAATTTTTTAGAACAATATTCTACAAATATTGTATAACTTTCATTTTAAAATATTCTGCTCATATAATCTTCATACTTCATTATACATAATATTACTGTTAATTTTAGTTTCTTTTAACGAGATAAAAAAATATATTTAATTTTATTTACTATCATGCTTTTATCATTTTCTTGTCGAAAGTTTTTATCGCAATAAAAAAATAAATTTTCACTAAAATTTTTATTTACAGCATATAACTTAATAAAAACAATCTTTGTCATTTTCTTAAGTTAGTAAAAATTTTTAGATTATATACCTCTTTATAGTGTTCGATTATGTCTGCAAAAAATTCATTACCAGGTTAAAGTCAAGTTCATTATATTTTACATTGTAATTTAATAGACTAATGATTCTGGCAATTATATAGCAATAGAAAATATGGGGAATCAATTTTGTGGAACTTAACACGCCTAAATGAAATTATGAAATCTTATAAAAATTTGATAAAATAAATCCATTTCACAAATCTAAGTTTTCTTTAGTTAACATTCGATTATTAAGTAAAGAATTTTAATGTGCATGTGATCGGTAAGTTGTATTTCCAATCGTAAATTTAGCTCGGTAAATGCACACAGAAAAAAATCGTCATATTCCAATTCAAGATTGACGGGTTTGATTCAATCCGTACTGAAAAAACTTAATTCAAGTATGAAATTACTTGAAAAATCCCTTAAAAACTCAAATGAAACCAAAACTAAAGTCATATTCAACTCTCCCTATGATTCAACTAATCCTCATAAAAAAAGGCACAATTAAACCAAAATGAAACTTAAAACAAGTAAACCAAAACTTATTTCAAGCCATTTAAGTTTTGTTTTGGGATTTAATTTTACTCAATTTAACTCTCTGTTTAGTAACTCAAATCAAGTCATAATAGGATTAAATGTAAACAGATAAAAACTTCATTCTTTCTTATATTATATTTTCCATTTTATATTTTCTATTTTATATTTATATTTTCCATTTTACACATTGTCGTAAATGTAGTTCATAGCTCAGTGGCAGAGTTCGTGGATTGCAATGTTTAGGACAGTGGTTCGAGGCTAGAAGCGGGCATAAAAAAATTATTAAAAAAAAAATAAAAAAAATTAGAAAATAAATAAAAAAAGAAAAGAAAAATAAATAAAAAAATTTAATAAATAAAAAAAATTAAATAAAATAAAAAAAAATAAATAATAAAAAAAAAATAAAAAAAAATAAAAAAGAAAAAAAATAAATAAATAAATAAATAAAAAAAATAAATAAATAAATAAACACATGTAATTATTTAATTAAGTAAATTTTATTTACATTCTCCGTATTAAGTAAATTTTATTTACTTTCTTCATTTTGAACTTTTGTTTAATTTTTGCATTGCAAATGTATTAATTGCAACTACCTCTCACATGTACACTAAAACAGTGTAAAAAACATGTTAATAAAATTTGTTATACAGCTCGTTGTGTATATACACAAAAACACATAGATACTTGTCAATATTATATCACTCGACCTAACGGTCTCGTGATATAATTATTGACTCGTGTCTATGTGTTTTTGTGTATACTCAACTCGTTGTAATAACAAATTTTCTTAACATGTGTTGTAATCTACTAATGTGTGTATATATTATTTATTTTTTAATGAGTTTCATTTTAATAAGATTTTAATAAGTCAAGGAGAAAACTAATTTGTAAAAAATTGCTAAGGAAATATATTATATGAAGATTTAATTACTGGAAAATTGTAATTCTTCGAATAGAAATTAAGAACGATATACATATATAATAATAAATAATACTAAAAATTGAGAAATTCCTAATCAATTACCATCATAAGTATGCCTATATTCTAAGAAAAAATTATTGTGTTTATCCGAAATTAGGATTCAGTATTAAGATTTCATATAGTAATCTTAATCTGTATATGATAATGGGAATTTTTTTTCGAGTTTTTTTTAATACATTTTTTTCAAAATTTAAAGTTTCTATAATGATCGAATGTGATCACAAAATTTAAATATAACTATGACAATTCAATATCAAATCATTATTTTCAAATAAATTAAATCTATTTGTACGTATATTTTGAAGGAACCTTTTTCTTTATTATTATTTTTTTTTTTTTTTTGGAAAATAGATATGGGTTTTAAAACCACCTATTCAATTTTCCTTTTTAAGTATTTTTTGGTGAAAATATATTATATAAAAATCATTTTAATGTAATGAATTCTTATCTCATTTTGGAATCATAGTTGTATGTTTTTAACCCAGTGAGATTTGTTTTTTTTTTCTTTTTGTAATGTTTTTCAGAATTCTTCAAACAATATATTTTAGTTTATTATATAAATACTAAAGAGAAAAATTAGATATATTTAAACTGATATACAAAAAAATATACATAATACGAACATCCTTTTTAGTCGTTATCACACAATAATCAATAAGCAATAGATTTGAAAGAAAAAAATACAAGAAAAGCTAGATATTTTTAAACATATCGTTTTTTTTTTTAGCAAATTTTTAACCCAATAAAAAAAATGAACATAACCATGTTTTGCTACCTTTTCTTATCGTATATTTCCCAAATGTGTTTTTGATGACGACTCTATTCAACTTTTTATTACATTCGACAAAAAAAAAAAAAAAATAGAAATGAAGAAATCGAAAGGATCGTAAACTGTTTTCCACATATGGAAAATATACATTAACAAGAAAATTTTATTTTAATTTTTTTTTTTTTTAAATTGCAACATAAAATTATTGAAGAAAGTTTTCTACAATATTTGAAAATGAAATAAGGATAAAAGAAAAAAAAAATTTTTTTTTTTAAACAGGATTTCTTTTTCAAATAATGTACAAAAAAAAATGTAATCACAAATTTTATAATATTCATTGAGGAACAATTTCAAAAACTATTAAAAAAAAATGTTTTTTCTTGAATTTATTGTGCACTTATTTCGTACAATTTAAATCTGGTGCGATAACAGTTTTCTAAAATTAAAAAGCAAGTACTTGATTTACAGAGGAAAGATCCTTAAGATCCTTGACATTCCTTGATATTAAAAAGGTGAAATAGTCAATGCAGAAGTATTTTGAGATACAAAACTGATTCTTTCGAATTTTTAAAAAAATTATTAAACATGAGCTTTTTTAACAAACCGTCGTTTAGTTAGTTCTGAAGGCTTATTTCAAAAAAAAAAAAACATCTCGCTAATGTGTAAAATTATTTTGTACGAAGAGAAACCGTAATTTTCTTTTGCAAATCATTAAAATTACACTTAATGTGCCAGTACGTATTATATAAAAATTTTGATTTCTTTCCCCATATAATAATATTAAATTATTAATTACAATTTCTTGCCGATAAACCATACATATCATACATATGGTAAATCCGATATATCTCTTCACTTATATATGTAATTTAAATATAGAACACCCAAACGAAAAATCCGGCAATCAAGGATAAAATTTATGTAAATATTTACATTATGTTTATACATAATGTATATATCGAAGCAGATAATTTTAATTATTTGTTCAGATACATCTAGATTTAATACTAACGAAATTAATATTATCTCCCATAAAGACAGAAAATACCACAAAATAAATAGGTATAGCAAGAGAATTAAAAATTAAGGACTATTCAGCCTACATAATGGGAACACATATGACGGCTGATAGTTTGTTTTATATTTTGCGAACAAAGCATTAAATATAATATATATAAAAATAAGGTAAATAAGTATATACTTAACATCTGGAATAAAAGAAGAATCAAATTTAATGAAAATAAATAAAATAAATTAATTGTAGTCCTTGGATCTTTTTAATTATTTTCCTTTTAACTTTCATTTTAATATATATATAAAAAAAAATATATCAATGAGGATACGTGAGCCTCAAATAAAAATAAATATAATCAGAAAAATCCTCAAATTGAAATTCAATTGGTAAAAAAGTGAAAAAAAACATAAAAAATTCTACATAATATAATTTTGTTAAAAGGATTTAGGTATAAAAATATAGTAAAAAATTCAGAAAAAACATGAGAATATAATTTTATCGGCTTGTAAAATTTTTCAAATCTTGGCATTTGATTTCAAAGTCGTATTTCAAATAAAATTTTTTTATTTAGTTAGTTAATTTTTTAATACTATGTGATAATTATGAAAAATGATATATATTTAATAGTAGATTATTGTATATGTAAACTAAATTTGTTATTAATTAAGAGTTCTGTATACACAAAAATACATTGACACGAGTCAATACTTTTTTCTCATTTTTTTTTTGTATTTGGCTGTATTGAAATTAGGGATTGCAAAAAAAGCAAAAAAAACCAATACCGGTATTTCGGTATTGAACTTTACTGATACCGGGATCCCGGTTTTAATACCGGTATTCCAAAAAATAATATTTCTCAAAATAAAAAATACCTATAATAATTATTACAAAAATGAAACAAAAATTATTTAATTAATAAAAAACATACCCACTGCTAATTGCAACCTCCAATAATTTAAAAAAAAATACTTTCACACTAAATCAGCAGAATTGTTAAAATATTTAAGTAAATACAAATGCAACTACACACAACAAACTATTAAGAGCCCTCAGTGCGGAAAATGGGTCTTGGTTTTGCTTTGATTCTAGAGTTAATACAATCTCGACTGATGTGATTTTTTGATATGTTAGAGAGTATATAACTGGCTCCAGGGTAGGCGAGGCGAATTTTTTGAGTTTTTTGGCCCAAATGAGCCTTTAAAATACTTGAACATATTTGCTTGGATTCTGAAGTAAAGCAAAAAGATAATAAAAAATCTCAAACGCAGAAATAAAGCTAAAATACCACTCTCCAGGGCTGGTGACGTGAAATTTTGAATTTCTTTAATTTTCTAAACAATTTTTAATTAATTTCATTTATTTCTAACAAATTTTTAATTTTTTTGATAAATTACAGTTTCTGCACAGAAATAAAATTCAAATATATTTTTGTGATTTTCTGGTAGAGGTGTTTTTCGTACAATTTTTGTCGCATTTTTCACGGCCGTTTATTTTCTGTAAAATAAAACAAAAAAAACTGCAAAAATAGAAAACAGAATTTCACGTCGATGGCTCTTAAAACTTTTATGTTTTTAGTAACCGCACTTGTTTGTAATTATAAAAAACAATCTACTAAAAATATCAAAAAATATTGAATAATAAATCCTCAGAAAAAAATTTAAATACCGAAATACCGGTTTTGACAAATATAATACCGGTATTGATTTTCATTGGTTTTTTTTCCGAAATACCGGGATCCCGGTATCCCGGGATCCCGGTATTGCGATCCCTAATTGAAATATTGTGAGAGATATTATGTTTGTTTAGGTATTACCATAGATTAAGAATACAGAAAGATGGGAAGCTTCATACAACATTATTTTTGGTATTTTTAACTCAATGTGTTAGTAAAACAAAATAAAATACGTGATAATTATCAATGTATGAAAAGAATTTTATTTAGTTTTACTAACACCTTCACAATAAAATACCAAAAAAGACTGAAAAAATGTTGTATGAAGCTTCCCATCTTTCTGTATTCTTAATCTATGGTATTACGTAATATTCAACACGAAACATCTAAATGATTTCATTATTTACGCTGATGCATCTAAATTTTTTCATTATATACGCTGATGCATCTAAATTTTTTCATTATTTACGCAGATGCATCTAAATGATTGCATGTGTATTGACGCATATAATACTCCATTTAGTGATCTAAATTCTATAGCACTAAATACAACATAACAATCCCCAACGCATTAAATTATTTTAACTATCTCAAAACTATATTATATCGGAGTTTAAATTATTATTTAACCATTATCGTCAAATTTAATTTTTATTTTAAATATTTATATTATTTTGATTGACATTTTTAATAGAATTTTAATTTTTATCACAAACTTAATGAATAAAAATATATTGATTATTCAAATGCATAGATAATTGAATTATAAAATCGTTAATTTCAGTCTAGTTAAAATTAAAAAAAGACTGACATGACTTTGATTTGCCCGTTTCTTGTTACTTTTTTTATAATTTTAAATGATATTATAAGTATTATTATTGTATATTATATATTATATATACTTTCATAGCTAATTCAAAAAAGTACAACAATCGATCCACCAGTTGCTTTTTCACGATTATGACTTTCTTCTGAATCTATAATATAATATATATTATGTATTTATGTATCAATATATAAACTCAAAATGTACAAAATGTAACCACCAATGGGTATTAATTAATCACAATTAATTGTTAATTATTAGTGTCTTCTGCTGTCAAACGAAACCCCTGTACTTATAAGTCCCACTTCTTATTTTGAAGATACAGTTCTTTCACTTGCAAATGAATGATTCGGTTTTCGATCACCAAACTTCTAACTACTTTTAAACCAGTAATTTCGCCTGAATTAAATATTAAATATTATTACGTATTTAAATCTCTTAATACCTATAGATGAGAAAAAAAAATTACCATTATATTATCAAAATAAATAGTAATTAGTAATTTGATAATTTATTTAAATTTATTATAAACAAACAAAAAATATACATTTATAATATTTTTCGGTGTTGCCAAACAGATTCAATATGGCATTCATATAAAAATAAATGTAATGTAATTTATTATAGGTATACGCATAACTAAATGCAAACAATATTAATATATGAATTTAATTACCTGCATGTTTTTTTTTTATTATAAATATCAATACCAAAAACCGACATTTTTAGCCATATTTTAAACATAATGCATACTAATATGTACAATATATATTGTATTATACATTATAATCAATTTTTAATAATTATATATTCAGGATATAATCTACAATACCTTTAAATATTCATTAACACTATATATAAATTCAAATCAGGTTGGTTAATTAAAATTGTTTATTTTTTTTTCCGCCCAGAAGCATTTTGTTGTTTATTGAAAATTGAAACATATGATCCATAATTTCATAATGCATTTTGAATACCAAAGAATCTGAATACATGCAAGTAAAAAACTTTTCTTATTGTTGTAAGACAAAATAAATATTCGATTAGTTATAAAATTTAGTATGATTAATAATTATTGTCATCAATAGGCGTATCAGAATGAATTCATGGTCTAAGAAAGCTTAAAATTCAAATTGTACTAATTGAAAAGAATAATCTTATGATGCGCGAGACTGAATTCTGAAAGATCTGGTTTTACGAAATCCTGAAAAAAAAAATTAGCTTTGGAGCTACTATGAAATTTAAACAAAGATTGAGCAATACAAAAAGTAATGGAATACTTCTGTGAAAAAGTCATTTAAATAAACGTATTAAAGAAATTGCGAAAAAATAGACGCAGGTTAATATGATGGAGCATAATGTAGTACGTACATATTATATTTTACATGTATATATAATAGTAACATATTCCTATTTTATGTATTGATGCGGCAAACCATAAACAGTTTTTTATTAGTTATATAATAAATCAAATTTATGTTAATTTATATACTTACTGCACAGGCAAAAAGGATATTTTGTTGTACACATTAGATCCTGAAAACGGATATTCTTTATTTTCAGAAACTTTTTGGTCTATTAATATAGTAAATGTTACCAATAGTATTATTATTTAATTTTTTTTTTAAATTTTGACTTCTAATGAAATAAATAAAAAAAAAAATGTTTTCTAATCAACATAATCAGTTAGGGTTATAAATATTTATCATAATCATAAATGGCTAACTGGCAGTATTATCCAACTTTCCCCTACATATTTACATACAATGCATTTTGTGTATATAAATAAATTTTTATTTACATAATAACTTTATAATCTAATGTAAATACATTTTCTAATCAACAATATATTTCTAGCCGGTGGCTATCAGACAAATTTACATACACATAAAATAGAATTATGTATGATAAATTTAAAAGTTTTGTTAAACCAGAATTTTATTATAAATATAATAACAAAAAGTTGTATATAATTGTACCTTGTACCTACCATAAAAATATACATAAAAATACTTAATTTATGGTAATACATTTAAAAGGAATTATTCACTCGAATTCAGTGCCTAATGTTATCTTCCCATTGATATTAATATCCAAATGATGAGAAAAAAAACCTATAATAATTCAAAGTACTTTTTTTTATTAGGAAGGCAATATAATAAATGTTTTTATTTTCTCGTACACTAAACTGAACCTAATTATAATATTATGCGAAACAACCCTAATTTTAAGATAGAAACACTTAATTAATTTTGTTTTTTGTTTGCATTTTTATTATTAAATCTAAGCTGCAATAATAAGAAAAATATGTAATTATAATAATTATAATAATCAGGGTTCGAAAATTATCATTTTTGATAATCTTTTTTGATTAAAATGAATCAAACGATTATCTTTTTCGTTTTGTCCTGTATTAAAAATGATCGTGATATTCCCCACTCACCAAAAAAAAAATGAGTACATAAATATTACAAGAGCCAAATTGATTTTTTTTAATTTTCTTGTTATGTACATAATAATCAGTGGTGGGATTCAGCCGGTTCGCACCGGTTTGCGCGAACCGTTTCCTAAAATATTTAAGATTCGCGCGAACCGTTTCCTAAAATTTGTAGGTTCACGAAAATCGCCTGAAGAAGTTTTGAAATAACTATTCACTGTTTTAACAGTCCCTCCGTGGCAATTTCTCAACTACTCAAAGAATATACAATTTGAATTTACATTGAAATTTGTGTTAAAAATAAAATTTGAATTATATAAAAAACATGATGTTTGTCTTTCGGTCTGTTATCTAAAAATTTAAAAACTACTTTCACACGATGAGTATCTCGACAGGTGATGCGCGTACAATTTACAGTAAAACAATTTTTTTTCTGGCTTTTTTATTAATTTATAAAAGAAATACTGGAAAATTTGACAAGCGTTTTACTTATTTATCTGAAAAATCTCCTATTTCTTTAACTATGTTATGTGAATACTGTGAGTAAAGAACTAAATAAGAGTAAAAATATGCTTTCACACAGTAATAAACGTGTAACAAGCAAGCATGTTTTGAAATTACAATATTTGGAAACATGAATCTAAAAATTTATGAGTTTTTATGAATGAGAAAGCATATATATGTTCTGGAAAGGTCTTTAGAATCTAATTAAAAAAATTAAAAAAACTTTTTAGAGGATTCGAAACCACAAAAAAAATTGTATTTTTTTTTTTTACGGGATGCGAACCGGTTGTTAAATGTTTGGAATCCCACCACTGATAATAATATGTTTTTTTTTCTTCAGGTTGCTAAAAAATAAATAAAAACTAAACTTTGAAATTTATTTGAATGAGTTTTTCTGACCGATTTGTTAGTGACAATCTAGTTTATTTTTATTTTGTTACTACTTTAATACTTTAAATTACTACTTTAATTTATTAATAAACGGAAATAGTTATGTTCATGTTTATTTCTCTATTAACATCTCTATCAAATACATTTTCTCTTTTTTAATCTCAGCCATAATAACGTCCGTAACGTTAGGAAATATGAATTTAATTAAAGTAAAATAATGCATTTTATAATACGCAAAATAATACATTTTATAATACGCATTAAAAAATATTACTCATATTCTAAATTTTATTGCAATAAAAGAGAAAAACGGCATTTATTGTGTATGTATACTGCAAACCCATTAATAAATTAAACTTCCCACCAACTCATTTTTATTATTTTCATTACAACGCATGCAGTAAAACGAAAAAGAATATCAAACTCAAAACATTTTAAGAAATCTTTTGATATTGAAAAATCAAATGATATTTGTGTTAGTAAAGTGAGTGATCATAATCATTCATAGTCAACATTATAAAAATTATCGTTTGATACATATCATTTGATTATTATCAAATGATATGATTATTTCGTTCCCTGATTATAATATAATAAAAGAAATAATAAAGTTATAAGTTCAAATTCAAACAATAAATTTTGATAGTCACTATAGTCAGAAAATGACAAAAATGGTGCACTGCCCAACAAAACCGTCTTCACTAAAAAATATATATAAATTATGAAAAACAAGAATAAAAAAAAATTATTATTATCATTTGGCTTATATTTAGATAATGACATATATAACATTAATTACTTGTATCAATCAATAAAATGTCATTTTCTCTTTCCTTGAGTAAATATAACTAACTTACTTAACCATATCTTATATTACTTTTATAGTATATTTTCTCTTAAGTACTTCCGTCACACACATAATTTAATATGTAAAAATTTTATATTTTGCTTCCCATTAAAGACTATATCAAAGAAAAAAAATCAATTCAGAAGTTAATATCAAATTATCACGTAAACACAATTTGATATAATGACATATTAATGTAAATGAAATGAATTTAGTTGAAGAGAAGAAGAAGAAAAAAAAAAAAACCCCCAACAAGATGTTAAATCATTATAGAATGTGTATATTTTTTGTAACTGATGGTAGGCAAAAAGAATAATCCATCATTTGAGAATCTAATTTGATGAATTTTTTTTTTATTTTTTGTTTTGAATATTATATGCCGCCAAAAAATGAAAATATTTTTTTAATCGAATATTATATGTCTTCATTTGGGTTTTTTTTTTTTTTTTTGGGAAGAAAAAGATTTATTTTTTAGATTGACTATAATATATATTTTTTGTCATCAGGAAGAAACAATTTTTTTTTTTTTTGTAAATGTATCTTTTTATATGTATTTATGTATAATAAATGAAATTTTTAAGATTTTAATATTTATATAAAATTTAGTAGATCTAATTAATTCTTTGAATATATGTTAATATCATTGATGACAGAAAAAATAATAACATATTATATTCACTTAAACATATACATATAAGTATGTAAATAAAATTAAAATATTTAAATTTCACAGAATCATCAACTTTATATAATTTAGATAGAACGGCAGAAAAGAGCTCAACACCTTCAATTACCTATGATGTTTTCTTTTATTCCAACATATAATTTATTATGAATGTATTTTAATTAAAATTCACATTGCTTTTATTTTTTTTTTTTTTTGCTATTTTAGGTTAATGTTATCATAAAAATTATAAAATGAAAGATATACAAAAGTATGTATAATGTTAAAATAAGAAAAGAACCCAAACTCTTTTACAAATAAAAGTGTACTTACTTTCCGGGAAAACTTTTACAAAATTAACTACATAAAACAGATGTTTTATGCTTTTAAATTGCAAGGATGAATTGAAAAATAAAAACAAAAAAATAAACTTTTTGTTACAACATTTTTACATGAAATAAAAAACTTTTTTATTACTTTATATTTTTGAGCATAAAAAAAAGTAATTGTAAGATTTAAATGTTAATAATAATAGTGTTAATATTTTTTTTTTCAGTATGTTTTTTTTTTTTCATATTTTGTTTATTAATGGAAACTTAAGCTACGTTAATTTTTTTTGAGCTTAAAATTGTCTTGTGTTCTCTTTAATATTGTCTTTTCAATACCACAGAGTAATTTTTTTAGTTTTTTTTCCTGTAGTTGGTTATTTTGTCCTGAAATCCAATCAACTCGATTTTGGGTATATTTAAAAACAGATCCCTTAACTAAATTCTGAATTTAGCAGCTAACAACACTACTAAGCGCCACAAAACATAAATTAGTGAAACGATGCAAATTGAAAAAAATAAAACAAACAACTCTACCAAGCAATATCTCTTTTTTATTTACCAAGAAAATTGGCTAAAATTTAAAATATTCTCAAAATTAATAAGAAAATTTATTTTTTATAAGTAACTATCAAACATCAAATTAATGTAGAAATATTCTTAAATATATTATTTTTTTTCCTAAAATTACTTATACAATAAAGAAGACGAAAAAAATAGTGAAAATATATTTCAAAAAATAATTGTAAAATAAATGTTAGAAATCATAAAAATAAAATTCTATTCATTTTTATGATTGTCAATTAAAAAAAACATATAAAATATAAAAGGAAAATGATTTATTTTATTTAAAACATTTCCTGAAAATAATTTTTTTTTTGTTATTTTATTTTTCTAGCCAAATATGTAGAAAGATATCAATCTGATATGACAACAATAACATTTACTTCTCAAAAATCGCATAGATGCAGGAAACAATATATTTTGTTGTATATGTTATGAATATATATATATATTTATTTTTCTTAATATTATTTCTCTAAAACTTAATAAGATGAAGAAAAACTTTTCATTCAAGTTTTTGAAGCATTTTAACAATATTATAATTTTTAAAAACATTTCCTGGCAAATGGTCAAAAATTTAATTCTTTATGTTTTTAAGAAAAAAATAAAATAATAATAATAATAATAATAAAAGAAAAAAAAATAGACACAGATGAAAATTTACAAGAATTTTATGATATTTTGCAATATTTTTACTTCCGATCAAAACACTTGCTAATTTTGCTTAAAACTATATATGAATATGAAATAATGAATTCAGCTAAAATTTAATTCTTGTTAAAACCTAAATTTGTTTTTAAACTTAGGATTTTGTTTTTTTTTTTTTCTTAAATGAAAAGCTTCAGAAAATTTTAATCAAAAATTTCATTATTTGAAAATTAATTCTGGAAATTATACATAAATTACGTGACATTTAATTTAGAACTTTCAATATTCAAAATGATATAATTTTTATTGGAAATTTGTGTATTGGTTTTTATGGGTAAAATAAAATATTAACTAACATTATTATATATTCTGTTTACATAGGTTAGGCATTAAAGTAAAAGAATATTGTACAAATAAAACTTCTTTCGAAAGCTAATTTAAAATTTATAAACAATTTTTAGGCTAAGTATTAATTAA
Source organism: Hybos culiciformis (assembly GCA_964007475.1). Classification (NCBI taxonomy): domain Eukaryota; kingdom Metazoa; phylum Arthropoda; class Insecta; order Diptera; family Hybotidae; genus Hybos; species Hybos culiciformis. The sequence goes on from OZ023274.1 coordinate 101,585,616, forward strand.
ATTTTATTTTTCTCATGCTAAAACGTTAAATGAATGCCACAATTTTGCCCCTGCTAAATAAGGTCAATTAATGTTGAACTATAAAAATAAAGAAAATTCTTAATTTAAAACAGATTGAAATAAATTTTCATAATTGTTTGTTTTCCTTTTTGTGGTGAATTATCCAAAGAAACTTTTACTTCTACAGTTTCTCTACATAGAAGTTATTTTAAGAAATCTTTTTCTTTTCTCTTATATTATTATACAATAAAGATAATAAGAATTTCCCTATTTTAAATATTTACTAAGAAAATATGAAAAAATAAATAAAAAATTATTATTAAGAAATTGAGTTGTGAGCTTTTATTTTTTTTTTTTTTTTATACTTATAATTTTTTTGTATAATTTCATAATTAAAAAAGTAACTTTTCTTAATATATAAATAATAATAAAATACTGGTTTTGAGAAGCTCATTTTTTTTTTAAAAAAAGTTTTCTTTTAAATGACAAAAGTTATTAAATCTAGAAGAAGGGACAAATAAATTACTTTGAAATAGAAAATTAAAATTTTCTTACTATTCATAGAAAAAAAAAAACCACCTATATTACTACTAACTATAATAAGTATATTATATTATTTATTTTTTTCATTTTTTGATGCGAGTATAATAAATATGATGTATCTGGAAAAGTTTACTGAATTGGTTTTTCCAAGTAAATTATTAAAATTTTGTATTAAATTTTGTAGAAAGGAAAATTACTTTTATTTTCAAATGTATTATATACAATGAAAATCGGCCTACTATCAATTAATTTATTTATTGAGGAAAATCGTAGGAATTATTTTAATTTTATATTTATTTATAAAAGAACTGAGGAATTTTGAATTTAATAATAATGGTTTGATAACATTAATTTTTATACAAGCTAGGCGTATTAAAATGTCAATTGAAAATTTTTAATGACACGTTTTCTCCATTAAGAATAACCAAAATGTTCCTACGCTTTCCCCAAGGATCAAAATATCAATTGTCTCTAAAACAGATTTTTATGTTCCCAAATAAAAATTAAAACTATTATAAAACTGAACATTAAACACATTAGACACTTTAATGTGAAATTTAGGGATTTTACTCGAAAGTGTTCTTCCATAAATCAAGTTTAATATTGCCAATTCTTTTTTAAAAATGTATAGTATCATATAATATTATATATACATACAGGTATATATGCTAAATTACTCTCTTAAAAGCATCATTTTTAATGTTCTGCTATGAAAAGCAAAATGTAATTGATTATAAAATAATGTAAATCTATAAGCAAAAAAAAAAAAAAAATTTAAATTTTTTATAACTTTATATATTGACAACAATAACCTTAACGACGCAAGATAAATTGATATTTATCTGTGAGAAATTTTGGTCATTTATTTCCAATTGAAAAATTTATTTTGAAATTTTTTCCTCGGGCTTTTTTTTTACATTATTTTTTTGCCATTTTTAAATTAATTGCATTTTTTTTTTTGGGGGATCCTATAAGAAAAAATAAATGGAATAAAAAATCACTAAATTTAAATTTTTTTTTTTATTCCTAGACTATTCAAAATAGAATATAATGTAGTATGTGTAAAAAAGAATTTTATATGTAGTATTTATATAACATAAAATTTAGCTGAATGTTTTATATGTTCAATCACAATCTATATTAAAACATTACATTTATACACAGCATATACTGAGGCTTTAAAGAAAATTAAAACTCAATTTATCTGAAAACAATTTATGAAAAATTATGTAAAAGTTTTTTTTTTTGTAATTTTTATTCCTCCAAAATTGTTTCTTGTTTAAATGATATTCTTTTCTATTAAATTGAAAATAATATTATATAATGTTATGACTGGTGCTCAAACTAGCGATTATGTATTACATTATTAATTTGAAATAAATTTAGCGCTATTATCTTCATATATGACATATAAAAAATATGCTTCAACTTCTTCTGACACGACGTTCTTTATACATTTCTCCAATGAAAGAAATTGTGGACATTAAATGACCAACACTTAATAATATCCATATCGGAGCAAAATGTGCAATAGCTAAATAACGCTGATGATGTGTATTATTACTGATTCTTTTAATCAGGCGAGCATCGTACGCATCTTTATAACTTCTAAGCTCCCAATATCTTTGTAAACCATTTTCCAGCACTTTCATAGTAAAATACCTAAATCTATTATAAAATGGAGAATCTTGTTTTATTGGAAATGCTAGCAGGTCATCTGTTAAACATAATTTCAGCTTTTGAAATAGTGGACGCTGTGATGATATCTGCTGTGATAACAAATAATTAGCTGCTTGTTCACTCGCTGTGTAACCATAACGAGGATATAAATTATCTCTATTCTTCCTGAACTCATCTGGATGTACTGGTATCATTATCTTGTATAAAAAATTTGGAACTTCCGGATTTATACTATAGAAACCATTTTTTTCATAATCAACGACTTGAATTTTTAAATGAGATTCCTCCAAATCATCCCAACTATTAATTTGTGCTTCAAAAACTGTTCTGGTCAAAAGACTTGACAAAAGTGCCAAGTAAAAATTCATCACAATAAATCCCAGCAATATATCTTGAACTTTAAATATGAATCCCTTGAAAATGAGAAATTAAAATGTAATAATTTGAATGAATATTGATTATTAAAATATCTACCTGAACATTCGGATGTCTTTGAATCGAACCAGGTACTGCTATGTACAGAATTTTTGATAAGCTTCTCAGTAATGATAATCCAAATTCAATCGGTTTCTCAGTTAAATAACCTGATAACATTTCCAATACAACTTGATATATTAACAAAATAAATAGCATTAACCATACTTGTGTTTGGAATGGCATTAAAATATACCATCCCAAATAAACTTCTTTGCTGTACGGTAACATTAAACACCATAATGATTTTGAATATGGATAACTATATTTAATTTTATTTAAAATTGATCCACCAGTTGAATGATAACTTATTTCAATTTCATCATCATTAATTAATTCAATTATTTTTGTTATATTTAAATAATTTGATGAATTTTTTATTAAAATTTCTTGAAAGCTGGCATTAATAAAACTAATGAATGATTCGAATATCATAGATGTAACTCCGCTTTTCTGAGTTTTTCCATGCCTATTTGTGAAGCTAAAACCTCTAGGTGGATCCTGTTTGACTGGTGAATATAAAGTATATCCATAAACATTAATTATTTTATTTGGAAATAAATTTGAAGACCTCAATTCAGTTAAATTGTAAATTTTTAATACGGGAAATGGATTAAAACCACAAATAGTTGAACTATCCAAATCAAAATAAATTGAATTAATAAATCGTTCATTCCATAACCACTGAAAAATTTTGGAAACATAAGAGTGTTCTTTTAAGGTATCATTATTACCGGTTAACACATTTGAATTGAATTCAATCTCTGAGTTGTTCAAAAGTTTTACATCAACAAATATTAATTTTGAATAATGTAAATTAATCAAAGTAAAATTAACAACTCCCATTATCGAGTCGCCAATATTGTTCGCAAATACAATTGACAGTGAATTTTCATTTATTAATCGAATAAATTGAATATCATTAATTTGTTTCGTTATGAAAATCAATGGTTTTTGTAATTTCACATCAATGTTGTTCAAAAATTTTGTTATTAATAATTTATTTGTTAAATTTTTTTCATAAAATATTATCAAATTATTAAAATTATGAATTTTATTTTGCAAAAATATTAAATTAATTAAATTATTAAAATTATATTCCTCATTATTACATGAGATTAGGCAAAGTGCTAACATAAGCATAATTGCGTGATTGACCATGACGATTTTTAAAATATTTGCTGTCTTTTTGTGATTTGATTTCTGTTTTTCTATATCCAATTATTCAATAATTTCGCATTATGTAGAGTTCAGGTATAATTTTATCAATATCCTGAATAACTGAAAAAAAAAACATTAAAACTAGGTGAAATGCTGAAGTCCCGAAGGTTGCAAATTCTATAAATTTGAAAATTTTTGCATTTATATTTTGTATTTTAAGGTTTTTGGGCATAAAATTTACAGCACTTTTTTTTATAAATTATCGGCGTACTTATATCGGCGGGCAAACAGAAGCATGCTTTTTGCATAATTTTCATATCATTAGGAAAAATAGTATCGTTCCTATCTTACTAACAAATTATAGCAACTTAATTTTGACTAAGGGATTCAATTCTAACTCAATTTAAACTCAAAATAAATTTAATAAAAATTAAAAATATTTTCCAACTTCATAATATTAGAAGGAGTTTAAATAAATTCCTATGTGGCCCCACATTTTACCTTCGGGATCCTGGCAATTATTGAAAAATGTATGTCACTAAAAGTTTTGATTTAGATATTTACGATATTAATTTATATATTGCGGTTTGTACGGTTTGCTGATTACTTAATTTTCCTTGGATATAAATATTCAAAAAATTAAAAATAAAATATTCACATTATATTTTTTTTTAACATAATTTCAATGCAACTGCAACTAAACTGATTTACTCAATTATTATGACCTAAGACTTAAACTTTATAAAATTTACAAAAAAAAAAATTGCAAATTCATATAAAATCTGAATACTATATTCATATATTATAATATAAAAATATGAAAAAAAAATCTTATTCCGTCTTATTGAGTTTTCGAAAATTATATCGTTTGAATTGCTTATGACAAACTGAAAACATTAATTGTATATTAAATACCTATTTCAATAAAACCAAGAAATTATTTATTGTTAAAAGTCACTTAAATATTTATAATGTGTGTTCAAAGGGCATGGCATGTATCCTAACTTGTGTTTGTATAGTAAAAGTGATATGAAATTACTTCAATATTTTACATTTATGTACATAACGAAATGCCATTTTAAACACATTGGTACGGAAATAAGCTTTTTCAAATGTTTTCTTATAAATTTTTTTTAACCTTTATTATATAAATGTATATTAATTGTTTTATGGTTTCAAATTTGATTTCAAAATTCAATATGTTTATTATTGATTTAAAGTTCGATATGTGAAAAAGAATTAAATTGTTTCAAAACTTTAAAAAATATTTGTACAACAAATGATTTAACTAATCTAATACTTGTAAATTAAAATATAAATAAAATAAAGGTATTATTATTCTAAATAATTATATAGGTACCTATATTTTTGAACATGTACTTTTCAAATGTACATATTACTATTTTAAATAGAAGTTGTTGCAATTTTCTTACGGATGCTGCTGATATATAGATAATTCCAAAAAATTTACAATTAATAGAAGTTGGATTTAACATTAATAGAATCAATCATAAATTGTTTTAACTTGCCTATTTTTAAAGTGTCTTGTGAAAAAATTTTATACATATAAGTTTTGTTCGGGTTTTATAATTGATTGCATGGTTAGCTTTAACTAATACAATTAATCTTAATTTTTTTTTTAAGTGCCTTTGGTGATGCCGTCTTGTAGTAAAAAATTGTATGAAAAATTATTATTCCTAACCCGCATCTTCTTTTTGAAAACTTAAACTAGAATAAGTATAATAAAATAAAAATGTTTGGCATCCTTTACAAACAACATTGATGAAATGCTATGACTACTCAGATTGGTTCAATTCATGTTAACATTACATATGTTGATTCCAAAGAATAAACATAGGTCATAAGAATAGAAATTTAAACTGAAGCCAGAGAAACTATTTCCTAGGTGAATTTCTCTTCAAATGATTTCGTTTTTATGATTATAACAACATCGCCTTCCAACTCCATTAAAAATAATGCTAATTTTTGGCTCTTAAGTTATAAAACAAATTTTGTGCCGTTTTAAAATAATTTGATTCGATTTAAACTAAAAAAAAAAATTTAAAGATTATATTTTTTCCACATGACTTTTTGAAAAATGTGACTTTATTACAGAATACCCCCACAATGTTATCATTTCCTTTGACGGAATAAATGTATATTTACATTATGTAATCTATAAACATAAACGTTATGTTATAATTAATATACGTACACAAAAATAGAGTAGGTAATTTATTATATAATTAAGTGTATAGTGATTTTTTGATACATTCCATATTATTATATTACATTAAATTTCTTAATTCAATTCATATATGAAAGTTTATTACTTATACTATAAATCTAAACATTTAAATAATTATTTATTTTATTATTTATTTTATTTTTAATTTGTATTTTAATTGAAATAAATAATTATTTCCTTAAATAAAAAAAAAAAATTATTTTATAAATAAGTTAATTGTAAATGAAATGCGGTAAATACTATACTAAAGTTTTTATCAGATTACTATTTTCATATATAAGCCCTTTAAATCTAACAATTCCTTTTCCCACATGAAAATTTTCAAATTCATTAAATTTTTTAAAATACATACATACTCATCGTACATACTCGTATATGTATATATTTTTCATTCTTTATAGCGAAAAATATTCATGTTTAGAATACCTATTAAGGATTTCCATCGATTAAAACAGTTGGGTAGGTGAAAGAAGAAAATAAGCGAGAAAAAATATTTAGGTAATTTTATTTTTTTTTATTTTTAGAAAACAAATTATATTTACATAAGACATTTGACATTACACAAAAATAAAACCCAATTTTTTTTTTATATGATTTTCCATTAATTGTTATGTAAATCAACTTTAGGTGTACCTATACGAGTACATATAGTTTTGTTTGCATTTTTTATTACAAAATAGACATATTGACCATTAATTTTACCTTTTTTTTTTTTGTTATGTTAACTATACAGGAAAAGTAAACAAAATGATTTGTTTGCAAAACTATTTAAAGCTTTTATGGAATTTAAGCATAAAATTATTACTTACTGGCATGTCATTTATTTAAATAAACTTTATTATAGAGAGTATTATATATATATAAGCTAATATAAAATAATTTCTAATATGTAGTTATGAACAATTTTTATAAGTTATTTCCTTAGTCTACAATTTTTCGGTCCAGTAGCTTTTTCGGGAATTACAAAATATGTTGAAAAAGTAGTATTGTTTCTAGATGTGTGGAAAATTACTTGTTGTCTTTAAGATTTTATGGTAGAAATTTCTATTAATAGTAAGATTAAATAATGATAATTTTGATCTTTATCTTTCAAATTAAGTTACTAATGACGTTTGTATCTCAGTTTGAAAAATTTGGACCAAAATTGTCCTTAGTTGAGATAACTAATCAATGCGTTTTTCTACCATGAAGCCTTATGTTAAAATCTCTAGGCATGGACTGAGTATTGTGAACAGATCAAAATTTTAAAGTTATTCAAAAGAGCTAAGCGATCACGTTCTGCTAATTAATTAATTTCATTTTATTTTTCAGCAGTTATTAACAATTAGTTTTAATTAATATTCATGATCCTAAAACTTTTTTAAAAATTGGCCAGCCAAAAAATTATAATCCCGATATTTTTCGTTTATATGCATATAAAATTATTTTTAATGACTTCCATTTATTTAAAAATTTTATTATTTCATTTGGATGATATTTTCTTATCTTTTATTATCACAAAATTTTATCTTAATAAAATTCTCATTACATAATTCAAAATTTTGCGTATTTAGATAAAAAATTGTTTTCATTCATATTAACAAATAGACAATCATCTTAATATCATATTCAAATCAGTAGAAATTTAAGTCTTAATTAAACTATATGTAAAAAAAGGTGTATTGCCAAAAAATTAAACAATTAAAAATTAGAATAGTATCTACCTTACGAATAATTATACCGAATTTACCTAAAATATGTGTATATAAAATATTAAACTTATAAAACATTATAAAACTTAAAAGATTCAAATCATAACTAGAGGAGAAAAACTAAACATCTTGATCTAAAAAATAAAATAAATATATTTATTTCGTTTCCATTGATTCTCGAGTCGCGAACTATATTATTATTTGAGTCGTTTTTACTTACGACGGTCCGGGTATAATATAAATTATTAGAATGAGATAAGTTAAAACAAAATTTACATTAATTAATTAGATTGTTGCATTAAAAACAAAATAAAATACTCCCTACTTATTTAATCTACATTTCGGGTGTCAAAAGGTATATATAATTGTCATATTTATCTTGATTTGATCTTATTTTTATTTCAACTTTTCAAGATTACGTATATAAAAAACTTTTACAATATTTTTATAAACACAAGCAAGTTATAAAGATTTATTTTAGTGTTTTTATTTTAACTTCATATCATTGAAATTTTCAACATTTTGGTGAGAACTTGATAGGATTAAAAAACAGGTTATTTAATCAAAAAAATGGCTTCAAATTCGGATTCAAATGTTGAATTTATTGAAATTTTTTGAATCAAATTTCGATGCCAAAAATACTCCGCCTGCACATGGCTCAACATTGTAGTGCGTTTCAGGTATAATTCAAATAAAAGCAGTATATCGAGTATTTGATTTTAATGTTTAATCTATTCTTTGTTTATTCTGGAAAACACTTTAATAATCTCTTTTCTCGAGACACTTAATTTAAAATCAAATCCAAATCACAAATTCTGAGTCTTGAAATTAAAAATGACATTATGAAATATATACTATATTTTTAAATTTTGCTTTTATAATTAGACAAAGTCTAATAGAACTTAAGAGCCGTTTTGTTTCAAGCCACAGAATTTTAATGCCAATATTTTGTGGGTATTTATGTTTTTTTTTATAAACAAATTGAAACATGGTTGCTCATCAATAAACTCCAAACACTCTTCATATTAAAAAAATATTTAATCTATTTTTTTATTGATATAATTTTTTTTTATTTTTATGTAGGATTTTTTCTATGTAGCCCAAAAATAAATAAAAATGATAAACACCACAAATTTAGAAACAGAATTTTCTGGAAAAAATGTTTTCATTCAAAGAAAAATTTATGACCAAAATATTTTGAACACAGAATGTGACTATAACGAAAATTTAGCTTCCAAACATAAATGTTAGTATATAATATAAAACCAACAAATTTTAAAATATAAGTGAAATAAATTTAAAAAATAAAAAAATAAAAAATTTATTATATTTTAAAAAATTTATTAAAAAATTGTCTAATATTTAATACAAGAAAAAAAAAATTTATTTACTTATATATTATTTGTTTTTAATAACATCTTTCCAGCTGATAAGAAATCATTCACAATCAAAAAATGTATAAACAAATTTGTTCCAATAACCAAATGGCTGTCACATTATTCTGTTAAAAATGATTTATTACCTGATATTATCGCCGGATTTACTGTTGCTATTATGCATATACCTCAAGGAATGGCTTATGCATTACTAGGAAATGTACCGCCAATTGTTGGTCTATATTCGGCATTTTTTCCAGTATTAGCATACATTTTGTTTGGCTCTTCTAAACATAATTCAATGGGAACATTTGCAATAATAACAATAATGGTTGGCAAAGTAGTTACAAAATATTCAAATACTCCGTCAGACTACGCCAATGGGCCGTTAAAATATTCATTGGAAACCTTTAATTCAACACCGTTTTCATCACAAATAGAGTTAGATCCTGAGTTTGTTTATTATAGCCCCATTAAAGTGGCTTCAACGGTTGGCTTTGTTGTGGGAATAATGCAGGTAATAAAATTTCACTACAATTTTTTTTTTTGTTAAATAGAACAGAGGCAAAAAGGTATAAATTAATATTGGGATAAAGAATATCACCGAAATCTTTTTTTTATTTTATTTTATTTTAATTTTTCGTCTGTTTTTAATTAAAGTTGGTAATGTTTATCTTCAAATTTGGTTCAATAAGTTCTCTATTATCGAATTCATTAGTATCAGGACTTACAACTGGTGGAGCTGTTCATGTTCTCACCTCGCAAGTGAAAGATATCTTTGGTCTGACAATATTATCGAATCCTGGATTTTTTGAAGTCATCAACGTAAGTTAAAAAATAAACAAAATGATCAGCAATATAATTTTATTTATTTTTTAGACTTATATCGAAATATTTAAAAATATGCATTATATCAATTTAATAGCTGCAGGATTATCATTTTCTACAATGATTATTTTAATTTTTAACAACGAAATACTAAAGGTTAGTGGAAATTTACCAAAAAGACAATTTGTAACTAGTAACAACATAATGGATAACAAGATAGATAATGCAAAAGCAATATCAAATCACTCAAACGTGATCCCTAATCCTTTCTCATTTCATAATTTCATACCTGATCGACTAAAAAGTTTATATGAAAATATAAGCCACTTATTTTCAAACTCTGTTTTTCCTACAACATAAAAAAAGAAATTTTCAAAAACAAATAGAATCAAAAATGAAATCAGAGGAAAAAATTATGTATATGTTATATCGTTGATGCAAAGCTTAATTAATTTTAATTTATTTACAGAAATTAGCAGCGAAACTATGTTCCTTCCCCATTCCTGCAGAACTTGCTTTAGTTCTTGTAGGGACAATAGTTTCTAAGGCATTTCAAGTTCGTTCTCATTCAGTAATGACCTTAGAACACATACCTACTGGATTTCCAGGTAATTTGCAAGAATAAAAATAAAATTTTACATTATTCTCTATAGATAAGTGATTTCCACTTTTAGAACCAAGTCTTCCAAATATGAATTTAGCACTCGATATTTTACTTGATTGTCTGCCAATTGCGATAATATCATTTACATTCACAATTTCGATGGCGGTAACTTTTTCACGTAAATTAAATTATGATGTTGATTCAAATCAAGAGCTATTTGCAATGGGAACTGGAAATTTATTTGGTTATTATTACTTGGTTTATATACCTACCAATTTTATAATTAAAGACACTTTATAATAAAAAAAAAATTTGTAGGATCATTTTTTTCGTGTATGCCATTTGCCGCATCTTTATCCAGATCCATTATTCAACAAGAAGTAGGAGGTAAGACCCAGCTTGCTTCATTTGTTTCTTGTGGTATATTGACAATCATCTTACTATGGATTGGACCATTTTTTGAAGATTTACCAAAAGTATTGAGGAAAATTATTTTTAAATAAATCATCATACAGATATTTTTAACTTTTAATTTTTAGTGTGTTTTGGCAGGAATCATAATAGTTTCTTTAAAGGGTATGTTATGGCAAGTTAAAGACGTTAAAAAATTTTTCAAGGAAAGCAAATTTGATGGTGCTTTATGGATTATGACATTTTTGAGTGTTGTTCTTATAGGAATTGATGTTGGCATGATGGTTGGAATATTATTGAGTTTAATATCAATTTTGATTAAAAGTCTGAAGCCTCAAGCATATTTACTAGGAAACCTTCCAAATACTGACCTTTATTTGGACATTGGAAGATATAAGAATGTAAGAAAGTTATTTTATGTATGTATTCACTTGTAACTGACGGATAGGAATGTGAGTACAATGTATATTAATGTTAACAAATTGTTAGGTGGCAGAAGTTGAAAGACCAATATTAAAATAAATAACCTATATCTCATTGGTTAGTCAGGCAGTTTCATGTTGTTGGAGAAATTCAACTTAGCATAAATGAGATAAAAATAAAATTAATACGTTTATTTAAGGTCATATGAAATATTTACTTTCTTTATAATCAAATTAAAAAAAAAATTCGTTTTATTTTCAGATTAAAGAAATTCCATTCATCAAAATATTTCATTTTAATGGAATTGTAAATTTTGCTAGCAAGGAATCTTTCAAAACATTACTTTGTACTCTGCTCAAGCTCGACCTAAGAAAATCATTAAAACGAGTCCGAAAAAATAAGCCTTTAGATTTGGTGTACAAGTTAGTGATTTGGGATTTATCCAGCTTAAATTATATAGATGCAACTGGAGTTGTTTTTCTAAAAAGCTTAATTGACGATTTCCAAGAATTGGGTATACAAACGTATATTGTTGGACTCTCATGTAAGAAAAGAATAAATTATAAATATTTTATTCTATTTGTGAAGAATCTTATCTATTTTTAATTATTGTGCATATTTTTAGGCGCCAATTATGATACATTTATTAAATTTGGGTTGATTGAAAATGAAAAGTCAATTAAAATATTACCTACTGTGCACGATGCTGTTGAATTTTATAATTCTAAATCAATATTAAACTATGTAAAATTGGAGCTATTGATATAAAATTTCTTTTATAGAAAAAAAAACCTGTCTTCCTTGTATGTCGAGATAATATTTAGTTTAAATTTTTAATAACATTCTAATTTATTTTTATTTGATATGATAATAAAGATGTATAATAAGAGGTACTGTGTCAATTTCTCATTCGACAATAAACTGAGGAAGTCAAAATATCTTCGACAATAGATTTAAATCATAATCATAATTCGAAGTGATGATTTTAGAATATACAATATATTATTACAAATTACAAGAGTAAATATAATAAAATAAAGATTTCTTTTACGAATATTTGAAAAATAATTTTGAAATGATTGATAACTATTTATACGTTTTATTATATGATCCTTGAAAATGATACCATGTCCACAAATAATAATATAGTTTTCTAAGCTTATGAAGTGAACAAGATTATTATTCTTCCTTTACGGAAATCTATCTATTTTTTTTTTTTTTAATTTACATTGTAGAAAATATATTTTTATCATATTACTTATTAGAAAACAGGAAGCTTATCATTTCCGTTTATACTTTTTCTCTTAAAATTTTTTGTTTCCTGAATAAAACTCGTCTTTATATGTGGGAAATTTTATCAAATTTTACAACAAAAAAAAACACAGAATAAAGAAGATTAACTTTGGATTTAATATTTAAATTTGCATATATCATAAAAACTAGAGTAATCCAATTTATTCTATATATTCATTGTCCAAAGCTAACAAAAAAAAATCATAAAATTATGATTTTCTATGGTCATAAAGAATAATAGGAATATCAATCTAACATTTTGATGTTTTATGAAATTTTCAAATCCATTCCACATAATCAAAAAGTTAATTTATTTATTAAAAACATAGAAGTTAGTTACATGATTCTAAAAGTCAAAATTATTAAATATCAGCAGGAAATAATGGAAAAATATTTAGGATATCAAATTAGAAGAAAGAAAGAAACATATTATTACAGAAATTAGATGAAACATATCAAAGTAATGCCCATTTTTTGATTGAAGAAAACTTTAAAAGAATTTTTTTAATACATTTTTTAATATTATCGGAATTTTGAAATTTTTATAAAACACTTTCACTATGAATTTTTCGCAATATATACTCTACAATCTACATCAATCATGATTGATGTAGATTGTAGAGTATATATTGCTTCTCACAAATATCCTCTCTTATAAAGTAGAAAGTCTCTTGGATGATATGTATATTTTCCCGATATTTTTTGGATATCAATGGAAACCAAACTGGAAGCAAATTTCACTTTGAATTAACACCGTATCATCCAGGGTTCATAATTTGTCGGTAATTCCTTTATCGTCTAACTTCTAACATAATTTTATAAACCAAATTAGCCAATAAATAAAAAAATAAATAAATTACATAACGAAAAACTTTAATTTAGTTTATTATTTTTATTATTTTATTATTATGTACGACGTTATATTATAGTTTTATTCAAATTAAATCAACTTCCTTAAAAAAAAAAAGGTGTGTACATTGTACAACACACAGAGAACAGGATGACAATAAATTTTCATAAATGTTAGAATACCTATTTATTTTTAATAAAAAAAAAAATTTATTTAGTTTTTGATATTCTCGAATATGAATAAAATAACAAAAAAAAAAAGAATATGTACATTAAATCATTTCAAGTTATTTATAAATAATGCCAAGTATACTTGTTAGAATTCATATTGTTACAGGTGCCTTCTACAATGAATGCAACGATTCAATTGTAAAAAAAACACACAAACATGATGAATAATATACATCAGACATTACAACATAATGTTTTTTTTTAAATATATTTGAGATTTAAAATTATCGTCCTCCTACATAACAGCTACAACAATGTGTGTGATTTTTTTTTTATTATAGATCTTGCTTAAACTAAAAATTAATAAAAACAAAATAAAAATATTTTGATGACAAATGCAATGGCATATTAGTATTTTTATTACATAACAATAAATAATTTTGACGGTTTTATATATAATAGTTATAAAATATACAGCAATATACCTACATAGAAAAAATTAAACTCCAACATAAAACAACAGAGAAATATAATAGTGTACAAGAGAAATATAATAGTATACACAGAGTGATAATTTCATACAAATTTTTTTAGTATGAAAAATACAGCTGTGGTTCAGCTCCATTTGATAGTATTATCTTAACAATACTTTGAAATGGAGCTAATCCCCACCAGTTATTTCGCACCGAAAAGTTGCCTACACTTTATTTCTCTTAAAATCTTTGAAAAAAGTTTTCACAATTTATTGACATAAATTATTTTTGAACTCCACTAAGGAATTTATAAGCAAAAGAAAACAGTAGATATTTTTTATTATAATTTTCTTAGAATTACTTTCCCAATCAGACTCAGACGCCGTCAACCCAACTTTTTTGCAATCGTGCCCGATTTTGGACCATTTTAAATCAAATTTTGAAAAACATTTTCATTCAAAACCTTCCGACTGTTTCATACTTTAAAATGGTAAATAAATTTTTAGAATCGGTTTCAGATAGACCCACTCGCCGTCAACCTAGCCGTTGTTTTTCCAATTTTTCTGTTTTTTACGGCTATGTTGACGGCGAGTGGGTCTATCTGTAACCGATTCTAAAAATGTATGTAGCATTTTAAAGTATGAAAGAGTCGGAAGGTTTTGAATGAAAATTTTTTTCAAAATTTGATTTAAAATGGTCCAAAATCGGGCACGATTGCAAAAAAGTTGGGTTGACGACGTCTGAGTCTGCTCCCAATCAATAATTATAAAATTATTTATTGAATAGAATTTTTCTAGACATTTTGAAGTCAAATGTAGCTACTAATGCCGTAATAATGATATCCTGTTTACCTACCCTACATGGAGTGAAAAATTTTAATAACTAATTCAAAAAACTATATAGTAAAAAACAAGCACAACATGTATCAACAATATACCTACATAACAACATAATGTACAAGTACATGAATATATTTTTTATAATTTCATTGAAATAATTTCTCACTTAAATGAAATTGATTTTTAAAATATTAATTCAAATTGTATTTGCGAAAATTTCATTGAAAATCAAGCATCATTAAGAATTCAATTTTTATTTATTTTTTAAAAACATAATTTTTTATTTCCTTATTTAAAATTAAATAAAAAAAATTTATATGAACATAAAAAGGGTATAATAAAGGTAAAATATCATAAAATTTCTAAGGATAAAAAAAACGACGTTGTCGATTAGTTTTTAAAATCTTAAGGAGACGAAATCAATTTCTGTATAGCCTATTATAAATACAATCAAATTATTGCATTTAAATATAGTTAATATAAATTTTTTAGTTCTGTTATAAAGAATAATATATACCTATTTCCAGTGAAATATAGCGTGTTTCTTATGGAAATCCTTACAAAAACGAACTACCACGCATCATAATTTTGTCTAAGAGTATATTTTATGATATCAAGAGTACATTAAATAGTTGAAAGAACTGACGAAACATACAAATTGCGTTTTGTTTCAATTTCATGTGTTCATGTTTATTTCATAACTATATTCTTGTAATTAGCTAAATCATTGTGACTTTCAAATTTCAATTATTTTATCTATATAATCTATATAATCTGAATCTTCATCCATTTCAAACCGTATAATATTTTCTTCTTCTTATATTGTTGCATTTTATTTATTCATAATTTTTCTTGCGGGAAAAACAAATTGCTGTAAAAATATTTTAGATTTGATATTCAAAATATTTTCCAGTATATTAAATTTTGCAATTTAATTTCAAAGGAAAAATAAACTATATACAAACACGTTAAATATACTGTGCTGTAAACATTTTCATTTTTTTGATCTAATTTCTCTAGTGGTTTCACTGAATTCCAAAGGGTTTAGTTTTATTTTATGAATATTAAAATTTTAATAATATGTAAACTTTACACTTTGAAAAAAGTGAATTATTGCTATACAGCGCGGTTTATTTTGTGTATCGACAATTCTAAAATTTATTAGACAGTCGGCTTGAACTAAAACAATAGCTTGTATATTTTTCCGATGAAATATTAAATAAATTATATCATTATTTTTCACAACTACAGTTCTCATTCCAAATAAAAGCAAACAAATTTGTGTTAATTACTCACAGGAGTTTTTAAAACAAAAAATTTATTAAAAAAAAAATTAGATTTCTCTACTAATTTTAAACATATGTGACTGTTGACTTTATTATTTCATTTAGAAAATAATATACAACCAATTTTAAGACCATCATTATTTCAGTATCCCAAACTGCCAATAAAATATTTTTCATGAAATTTTTAACTTAACCTGAGCGATGTTATAAGACAACCTATATAAGAAATGAAATAATAAAATAACTATTTTTTTTAACAAAAATTTATATCTAATACACTGAAAAAAATCAATTGAAAACCACTTATAAATTATAGCAGAAAGATTATAACTAAAAGTTATATAATTCGTCCAAAAATACATAGCAATTGAATTGTTGCAAAAGCTGCTATCTCAATATAGTTTTTATTATATTTTCTAGAGAAAAATAAATACAAAAACATTATTTTATACAAAATGAGTTTCTGAAATTTTTATAAGAAAAGATATTATTAAAAAGTACAAGGTACAAGCTATTTTCACTTGCTACGACAAAAAAGCTAGTCTTGATAAAGTCATCCACTACTTCGATTTGACATGTATATATACATTCCAAGGGATATACAGAAATGATAGTTGTGGCTGCTATCTATTTTTTTCAGTATAAGATACAAAAAAAAAAAAACAAAGTTAATAATAATATTTTCATTTCCAACTGCTGTGTAAGTAGTTTATTTGATATTAAGGTGAAAAGTCATAATAAAGTCACTTCTGTCACGTAACAAAACTTTTTTTTTCCCCCAAGGGTGCAAGGTCCTTCAAAACCAGAATATAGCAAACTTTGATGTTCATTTTTTTTTTTTTTTTTTTTGAAAAAGTGCCAAAAACAAACAATAAAAAGTTTACAATCTTTTCAAGTGCAATATTATTTTCTAAAAAATATAAACAAATATATAAAAAAAAAAGATACAAAACACAAATAAACAAAATAAAAAAATTTAAAATAAAATAAAAAAGAAATTACCATAAAGTTTAAAAAAAAACAAAAAAAAACTACAAAATTCCTTTTGTGGTGAACTTAAGCAGTAAATTAGATTTGAATCAGAAAAGAAATGTTCAGATTTAAGGTTAAAACTTTTTTTTTTCTTATTTAACAAAATATTTTACGATTTTTATTTCATTGTAAATATAAATTGCATTTTATAAAAAAAAAAATGCAATTATTTAAAATTTCTTATTATTTGGTCAAACAAAATCGAAAATTGATGTTTAATTTCGTCGGTTTTATTATTTTTTAAATACAATAAATTGGTTTCTTAAAGATCAACAAGTTTCGTATAGTGAAGTTTTATTTCGAAAGAGAAAAAAACTACATACTAACACTACATACGGAAACACTAATTTCACTTAAATATTAAATCAATAGAAAAAAGCTAAATATTTTTCTAGAAACCTGCTTTAGTTCCTAATAAAACCAAAATTTGACTCACATTATGTTTTAAGAGTGTAGATGCCAATATATGGGCTACACTACTAACAATGAGAACAATTAAACAATTGTTTACTAAATTTATTAAAATTTTTCTCAAGTTTCTTTTCTTAAACTCTAGTGTATAGAGAAGAAACCATAAATACAGCAAATAATTGCATAAACTCAAAATACAACTACAAAAATTTAAGTTCAAACCAAGAATAATAATAAACTTTTTCCAATAAGACACTTTTTTTTTAAATAGGTACATATACATATATGTTTTTTTTGTGTTACAAGATAAATATTCTTCTGAACAAAATATCTCCTTTGGATCGACTTACTTGAAAAATGCAATTACGTACAAATTTAATTAAACTTTTCAAGGACTCTGAGATCAAGATTTCTCAAACATTCTTGGATGCAGAAGGTCTACTATCTGGAACTGCTGTCCATTAACAGAAACTTTGGGAGCAAGTATGTTCCAAAGACGTTCGGTTGAAATGTGGTCAATTACAATGATATTTTAGCCTTCAAAACCAAGATGTAGAATGCATAGATGAATTGGATACAGACGTTACCCTGTTGAAAAAAAGTAATCCTCAAAATCTATCAAAACTTCTAATAAGTCTGTCCATTTGTTTTTATCAGTACTACTTACAATAAGTATAGAACGAGTACATACATATTTACCACTGTATTTATTTCCCATATTAAAAAATTCTTTCGAAATATTATAAATACTCAAACAATTTTCTAATTCATATTATTTCTTAGAACTATCCATTCTATATTTCTTCATATATTTATTGTTTGAATATGAAAACAAACCGAAACAGAAAAAAAAGAAGAAAACTACTGAATGAAAAATTCTTGGCGCAATTTATAATTAAAAAATAATGTGTTAGAAAAACAAAACTAAACTTAAGTTATTATAAAATAAAAAAAAATAAAAAAAACCCTAAAAGAAAAAACTTATTTCATTGTTGAAACCAAACCACTTGTTAAGAATTTCAATTGTTCTTTATTTAAGTATCGCAGGAAGAAGAAAAAAAAAATTAATTAAAATTTCAGCACCATTTTGCATAGATAATGTATTTTATTCTTCTTATAACAAACATAATTACCTTCTATTATCTTTTATATACATACATAACATATATAAAAAAAATATATATAAACTTAAACAATTTGTATTCCAAATCGATTTCACAGTTTTTACAACATAACCTACATTAAATTTTGTTTTTATATTTTTGGTTTTTTATTTTTATTTATTTATTTTTCTAACTATTATGTACATATACGATTAACAACAACATTAAGACTCTTCTTCTTTTTTTCTTTTTTTTTTTCAAAACAATACATGTAAATCGTCTATTTAATATTCATAAGATACAAAAATCTATTGGAATTCAGATAAAGATAGTTTCAGTTGAAAACCATTATATAGCGTAAGCTATTGTTAAACATTTTACAAAAAAATATTCATATACAGAATGGTAAAAAATTATATCCACTGATTAGGTTCTAAAGAACATCAGTATTTTTTTTTTTTTTTAAACTAACAAAAGCGTATTTAATTAATTCTAAATTCTCCAGATTCTCGTGTAAACACATATTTATTATACGTATAGTTGGGTGATAAAACATAAGGTATATTAATTATGCTATTGTTAGTTTAAGTATACGGGAAACAAGCTATAATCACTCTGATTTGTTACACTGGAAAATGGATTAATGACTTTAGCAAGATTAGCTATTTTGTGATGGAAAGGGAAAAATCTAGCTTATATTTTGGCTTTTTAATATAAATATCTGTTCATATGATTAAATTCGACAAAAAATTACAGAAACTCTTTTTATACATGAAAAAATATTTTTTTGTAATTCATAAAACCATTGAAACTATAATTTTTGAGAAGCAACTTTTACTGCAATTAATTTTCTATATAGATTGTTGGACGAATTATTTATATATTTAGTTATAATCTGATTTTCTGACAGTATTTTACTTTCAGTGTCCGATTATTCGTTTTGCCAAAGGTCATAGGTGATCTAATATAAATTTACAGATTTAATATAAACTTATATATGATACAATAAACTCGAATGAAGTAATTATTGATTTTCTGTTCTTCTAAGTTTCATATAGACTATATTTTTATTTAATGGTCAAGAAGTTTCTCAAAATTATTCGATAATTTCAATATCAGTTTCAATTTTTGAAATAGAACATAAACGAATTATGTTCTAAATAAGCATTATTATTATGAAAAATGAAAAACATTTTTTTCTTCATTTGCACTATATCTTGTGTTGCTTGCTACCAATAATATTTTCTTAAAGTATCTCATTTTTCTTTTTAATATTCTTATACTCCCGATGCATAAGAATGCAACAATTTTTAATTTTAGTACCATCTGTTAAGAAGAGAGTTTTTTTTAATGCATAGAAAATTTTATAAACATAAACACTTTAATGAAATTCTGTTCCATAAAATTATATTATGTATATATAGCATAAATTAAGGATAACAACAAATAGAGAATAATAATTTATTTTTTAGGTATATTTCTCTTAATTTATTTATTTTTTTTTTTATTCTTTAGTCATTGGACTTCTAAATAGATTAGCACAAAAGTTTTTTTTCGTAGCCTAGAAGCGTTTTATAATAAATTAAGAAAAAAAAATTATACATTTATACATATAATAGGTATGAGTAGATATTTTAATTAACGACATTTAATAAGAAATATAAAATATTTATTCGTTTATATTATATTATATTCTTAAGAAATAAGATTCGAAACGACGTACAGTCAACGACATGCCTTTCACATTCATGTGATCATATAATATAAATCTCCCAATTGATCAGGTTTGGAATATTTTGACTATTGTAGGTACCCAATATACCAAGGAATTCAAGAAATCTTCCTTCGGAAGTCCTAATTAATTAGGTACATTTTTTTTTTTTTTTTTTACCACTTCATATGAAAAATGTGTGGATTTCCAATAATTTTCATTTCCAATTTCCATAGAGATCCTACTGAAATGATCAATTGGGCTAGAGTTAAATTGCAGTGAAAATCCAGACCTGTCCTCCGGGCGTCATGGTGTAATGGTATTGTCATTATCCTAGAGTGTGTAGGGTCGTGTGTTCGATTCCCACCTCGGGCTGGAATTTGTGTGAATTTTTCAATTGTCCACTTGATCTTGTTGTTTTATAACATGATTTGACATTTTTTGTTGGTGCCTTTGTGTAGTTTATGTTCTGTAAATTTCAGTTTTAAACTATGACAACAACAATTCAAAAAAAAAATTATGCTTCTATAGATAGAAATAATATTTACATTTAATTTTGAAAGTCAAAACTTTATTGTCTAACAAAAGTTTTTTTTTTAATCCCTTAGTCGAAAATATTTAACACATTAACTACCATTGGGCCATATTATAAAGTTTTCATATAAAAGACAAACATAATGTTAAACAACAGAGTTTATAATCTTAAAAAAATTCAAATAGTTTTATATAGATTCAGAGTTCTGTATTTGAAGTTTGAATCCGAAAATCATATATAGAAAGAAAAGCAAAACTTTTTTTTAGATTAATGTCTAAAATCCACATTATATAGGCAGATTTTCCGTCAATTAATTTTTTTTTTTTTTAATTTCATTTTTATAACCAAATAATTATATACATATCCAATATAAATACATACATATGTATAACTTTTGGAAAATTATTCGTTATAAAAAGAAAATTTCGAAAAGTTTATAATTAAATTTTGCTAATTTCTTTCTAATTCTTCAAAACATGATCTTATAAAATAATTTTATTAGGCAAAAGTTTTTATAAACGCAATATGAAAGCGCAAAATATAAAAAATAAAAATAAAAAATAAATATATATTTTCCACATTTTCTGCCAAAATTGTGAGAAAATTAATTTTCTATTTCTTGCACAATAAGATAAAAGTTATATGTTGAACAATTTACCCTTTATAAAAATAATTCAATTAATTTATTAAATTATATAAATTGTTTTTGGCTTACTTGGATGACTCAAACATAAAGTTATGCAATTATAAGTTTTTTTTTTTCTTTGATAGAGATAAAAACTACCCGAGCTTAATTACAAATCTTGATTTTTACATGAACTAAAAAAAATCTTTGGGATTTCGATTTTTTGAGAAGGAAAATATAGACATTTTAATTTTATCATAACAAAAAAATCACAAAATTATAGATATTTTTTAAGAGCCCTAAATATTTGATATTGGAATTTACTTGGAACGACAATCTAATTATTTACCAATTACGATGGTGACAATGTATTGAATAATTTAAAAAAATAATTTATTTTATTAGAAAAGCAAAAAGGCGCACTAAACTATTTTTATGAAATTTAAGTTGGTCCAAGCAAAATTCAAGTATAAATATTATGAATAAAATGTATAATTTAATGACATTCATAAAATCTAATGGTGACATTTTATTTTGTGAAGCTAATAATATAAAATACGGTTTCCTATCCTATTTCAACAATCTTAGATTTTTATATTTTTTTTTTTAAAATGCTTTATGGCCTTTTCATTTGGTACAAAAAATAACGAAATAATAAAAAAAATTATATTTTTATGGCAATATAGTTAAAATATACTTAATGTATGATGTACGACGACAAACATTATGTTTATGTGGGTCGTATCTTGCATTTAAATATTATATCCGAAAGGAATATAATATTTATAAAAGAAAACATATGATTTTTGGGATTCGAATATTCAATATATTTTAAAATATATAACTAAGCTTTCAAAGTTCATCTTTTGCGGTTATGAATATCCTTGCAAAATATGTGCAAAAATCTTTCATGGTTTCTTCACATTCAAGTAAATAAATTGATTAGAAACAAATTAACATTATTCTCTAAAACGACTCTTGATGGCACAAAATTTTATATAATAGTATGACATATTACCCGACTTGATTTTTTTTTTTTATAAGAAACCACAAAAGAAAAATTGTCAAAGATATGGTAAATAACAACAACAGAATATTGTGGAAATTTTTTTTCAAACCATAAAGTTTAAGAAAATTATTATTATGCAGTTCTGCTGGATTCTTAAAGTTTTATGCAACTTTTCTTTCTATAAATTTAAGTTATTATTATACTAAAGAATGTTTTTCTTTCCTTTTTTAAATAACCGTATAGTTTTTAGAAACGGAAATATGAGCATATGGCATGAAATTAAAAGTTTTCCATCACAGAGAAATGAAGTGATCAACAAAAAACATATCGCTTGAATTAATTTCTTAATAAAATTTTTTATTTTAATATAGAATAAATAATTTTTGGATACATATTTTCTTATACTACTTATCAAAAACTCAATGAAATAAAAATAAAAAGATATCAAAAAGGAATAATTTTTATTTTATTTAGATTATCATTTATAATAATATGTTGTGTATGTTGTATATTATAGTATATCAGTAGATATTTCATTATGTACATTGTACAGTGAACAATAAAAACATAAATTCAACGTATACAAGAAGTATATAATTTCAAAAGAAAATATAAAAACCAACAATAAAAAGCATAATTTTTATCAACATAACTATAAATTTTTCTATTATTCCATATAATCAGTTAGTTTTTAAACAATATTGTAATAATTTCCAAACGATTTCTTTAAAACAAAAATTGATTTGTGATTTATTCTGTATTTAGAAAAAAAATAATTTCTTTTTATCTACAATGTACATTTTTACAATTTTCTACATATACATACACATAATCCTTAAATTTTATGTTCCGTCAGTTAAAAAATTCTCAACTGATTTGACTTCATTGGGGTTAATATAAAGTATTCAGAAGCGAAGATATGCATTTTTATCTCAAAAATTAATTCCAATCCGATATTAAAAAAAAAAATTAAATCAATATTTTCCTCGCGAACGTTGTTTGATCGACGATGCAATTAAAATTCTCCTATTTAATTATTTTTATTGAAATATCATATATGTAGATACTTGGAGCCAGTGAATACATAAAGTGAGTTTACTTTCAAATTCCATTTTGAATTGACTGATAGATTTAAATACAACAAAATCATTCTTACAGAACGCTAAGGAACACCAAAAGTGACATAAAACTCAGCTTTAAACATACGTCATTTATGTAACTACATCCAAAATTAAATCAATATTAATTCATTCATTTGGAGTAAATGAATGAATGAGAAAAATAATCAAAAGAAAACCCAATTTTAATGTTTCGTAATAGGATTTTTTGAAAGGTATTAATTTTTTTTTTTGTAAGAAATATTGTAAAGTTTTCTAATCTAGTGATTTTTATTATAAACTTTATTTTTCATTCTTCAATGATTTTTTTTTTTTTGTTAATATCATCTAATATTTTAAAGTTATGTCAATACATATTTACTTGTCAATATTTTTATCTATAAAACCTATTAAAATACATATGAAGACATGTACGAGGTATTCTATAAATTTTTTTTTTCTATTTGGAAAAAAAGAAAACTTTTTTAACTAAAATTTATAACACTTGAAAGACTATATCATTTTCACCTGTTCAAGAGAGTTCAATATTCATAGAAAAAGTCCAAAGGTATAAAAATAAAAATCCCAAGATATAATATTATGATAACAAACATAAATTGTCATATTCACATATATTTTTTAGAGAACTATTCTAACTTCCATAACATCCAAAATGTATAGGATGAAATAAGATTGTCAAGTTTCATATTGACTTAAGTAGTACTTAAGTCAATTAGAAACATATAAGTTTTTGGTTTAGGTTTAGGAAATAAAAGAAAATAAATTTAAACAATAATAAAAAAAAAGTATACATTAAGTAATTTTGTTCATAACTTAGGGTGTTTATTATTCTTGGCTAAGCTACACTTATAAGTAACTAATTCTGGTATTGAAACTGAAAAATAATAATACAAATTCGTTCTGCGGTAAATATAATGAAAAATGTCTTCAGCCGCATCCTACACTTATGAAGGTTCAGCCGCATCCAACACTTATGAAAGAAGCGCCCTTAACATAATAATTATGTCGATAACCTTAACTTATAAAGTACAAAAATTCGAGCAAAAGTAAATATTAATCAATTTTGTTGACCCATTAAAAAAAAAAGGAAAAATATTTTAAACTAGTTTCTTGGCAGATTCGATGCCTTAACCTTAGAATCATGAATATTATGTAAGGACAAGCCATAAATTAGTTGGAACACAAGGCCTATATACATAGTAAATATATTATAGAAGAAAATAGAATTTTAAGGTCCTTTTTCATAAAAAAAAAAAATATAATATTTATTTAAGTGTTAAAATATTCTTATGTGCTTTCTTTGATATGCCATTTTATATATTTTTTTAAATATATTCTAAGATTTTTTTTTTAAGGATTCTGTTTTTTTTTTTTCATACTGTAGATATACTATTTAAGTATATTTTTTATATTTTTATTCATAAATTTTTCTAAACAGGCTCATTTATCTTTTAAAAATTGCTTTAGTTTTTCAATAGCCCTTTGTCTGTTTTTCTTTTAAACATTTTCATATTATTATATTAATTTATGTAGAAAATCATGTTTATATATGGGAGAAATCAACAATTTATTATTTAGAAAATAGCAGTCAGATAAAACTTGTTGTTTTTGTTCATAGAAAAATAAAGAAAATTATTTGAAGAAATTTTTTTCAAGATGTCATGAAGATTAAACTTAAATATCATCAACTCAGTACATAATTCATTTACAAAACGTTTTCTCTTTCTGGTTTAATTTTTATTTTTTTTATTTCAAGTAAAGGTGTGAAAGAAAAATTTTTATGCCGAACCATCAAAGGTATATAATCTACTATATTTTCCACTCATTTCATTTCCCAGCGATTAAATTTTTGAAGTCTTCTCATAAGCAATTTCTTCTATAAATTATTAAAAGAGCTGAACTTTTTAGTCCATTGTAAATTTGTATTACGTACTAATAGTGTTCGAATAATGATTAGTTTTGAAAAATTTTAAGTATACTATTTATTTCAGAAACATAATTGTCCTTCCTTTAATTTTATATTTTATACAGGACCGATTTTTTTATTCTTTGTTTTTACATAAAATATTAACCCCACTTTTTTTTATTTATTTTTAATTAAGTTTAGATCTAATTTTTTAATGTTACCACAACTTTTTATACATGTATATTATTTAAGAAAGACTTATGCATTTTTTTACTTCAAGACAACGTGCGTTAGGTAAACACCTCCGAAAGATAGACAGATTTTTTAACTAGAAGCTGCCTAAAACAAACTAAAGAACAGTCAAATTTTTCTTTAAATCAAACCAGCCGTTTCGGAGTAGATAGCTTTATATTCATACGAAAACACCATTTTTATTATCATAGGAATATATACAAGATATACGCATATACATATAAGCTCGAAATTATTACATACATTTATATAAATTAAAAAAAAAAAAACTTTGATAAATTTTTCAATATTGGTAGTTGGAAAACAAAACAAACTCTATCATTTTCTTTTTTTTTCTTTCGCAAAATTATCTGCCCATATGGGAAGTTTTCCATTTTTTTTTTTTTTTTCAGATAAGAAAAATATATATTTATTTTTAAATAATGTTTATTTTATCGCAAAATAAAAGTTGAAAATGAAATACAGCTATTTAAAATAATTTCTAAAGATAAAGTTTAATGTTTGTGAGAGGAAAAAAAAATTTTCACATATTTTCCTTTTTTTGAAATTATTAAAAAGATAATTTTGGTACAAAATAGCTTAATTTAGAGGAAAATTTGCTTCAAATGACAAGATATTTTTTATTTTTATTTTTTTTTTTCAAAATTTTTCAACTTATTATTATTTTTTTTTATTTTTCTGTATTTTGAACTAAAGAAACATATTTCATTATCAAAAAATTTAAGGTTTTTTTTATATATATATTTCTATCCTGGTTATATTTTATGAAATATTTAAAATTGAGGGTAAACGAAAAGTAGAAAATTATATTATCTAAAATGCGAGATAAACTAGCTGAAAAATGCAGCCTGCCTAAGCTGTTTATTAAATGTGCGAGTGGTTTACACGAATTTTTACACACCCATTAAAAAAACAGTTTAAGCAGTCTGAATTTTTCAGCTAGTGTATCTCGCAAGTAAGACGGAATTGTCAAAATGAAATTCACAAAAAAAAAAATTTTTAAATTGCAGTCGCTTTGGTGTAAGAAATCGAAAAATGTATGCCGTACGTAGATAGAATAAATCCTAAATAATAGAGCTATACATACATATATAAAAATATGTCTTTATTTTTTCAGAATATTTAGTTTAAGTTCAATATTGGTCCTTATTTAATTAATTTTATTGATAAATTTTTGAATTGAAGAACAAAGTTTGGAAGAACTAGTCGATAAATATAAAACTAATTTTGGCTTGATATATTTGCATATAAATTTTTTTTTTTTTAGTAATTTTAATTCGATTATCAATTTTTGAACTAGGAATATTTTAACAAACCCTAAATTGCGGATTTATTTCGTTATATTGAAAAATGTAATAATTTTGAAAGTTCGTGTATTAAATAAAAATATTCTTTCTTTTAAATTGCAATTAAAAAGTTTAATAAAAGTTGAACATTTTATTAATTTATTTTTTTTTTTTTTATTTCATTCTAAAGTTCAGCGGAAAAAGTTTTTTATTTATTTTTTTTTTTTGCCAATTTTATTCGAAATAAATCAAAAATAAGTTCTAAAAAGTTTTAAAATTTTTGCCAGCGACTTCATTTCAATATTTTGAAAACAATAAGTTCCAATTTAGTTATAAATATAAAAGCTTGGTGATTATTTTGGACACGATATCACTTGAGGAACTTTTCGTTCGCATTTTCGTGAATTACCTGATCCTTTCAAAGATTTCTTTTCAAAAATTGAAATTTTTATATATAAATGTTTTTTCTCGAGAAATAATACCGCTTAAACATTTATATGTTATAGAAGTATCACGATAATTGAATAATATAATATTTCAGAAATAATAATTTCTTAACGATTTCCTTCTGTCATCATTACAAAACAATATCATCGTTGTTAAAAATGTATTTTAAAAATTTTCTATTCCAATAAATACAACGTTCTACCTACATGCATACATGTACTATTCTATAAAAATAAAAAAAGAGCCTATATTCTTTAATAAAACAAATCAGATGGTATGTATTCATCTCAAAATACGTAATACGTAAAATTTTACTCGTTGATACTAAGATAATTATATACGCCTAATAAAACCACGTGAAAAATAAAGAAAATTCATTTATAGTCAGAAATCCATTCTATCTTATGTGTAGAAAAATATCGCTGATAGAAAATTTAACTTTAATAAAATAAAGAAAAATAAAAAAAAAAACAAATTAAAAAATGTATTTTCTTTTTTATTATATATTTAGTATGTTATATAAGTCAAGAATTTTATAATTTAATTTACTATGTTTAAAATTTATTTTTATTTCAATTTTATGTTTTTCTTACTTTTTTGTTTCGTTTTTTGGGTTTGAAGAGCAAAATTATTACTTTAATCCCTGCAATTTTTTGTTTTTTTTTTTTTTCATTTTAAAATGAAAATAATATTTTTTATTTCTGTTCTTTAATTTCATCCGATGTGTTTCATTTTATCACTATGTATTTTATATGTGTACTACAAGGGCTATAGTATGTTATATAAAAATGTGTTATTGGTACACAATAATACTCTGGTACAGACATTTTAAATTAAAAAAAATAAAATAAAAAATCATAAGAAAACTTCTTAATAAAATATTTACTTTAAGAAAAATAATTTTAAGAAAAATCCAATTTAAACATATAAGAAGTGAACGTTTTTAAGTCCTTGGTTATTTTTTTTTTTTTTCCTCTTAGATTTTATTTTAGTTCAGAGATCCGTCTTATCTTCATAGGTGTTGCTTTCAAATGAAACTTTATCGATTTTTTTTTTTATATTTATATATTTCATTGTTAATAACACTAAACAGATATACTTTGCTAGCTGCTGGAATATATATAAAATTTTTTTATTTGATTATTCTGTGAAATGCAACAGGGAAAATATTTATTTGAGAAAAATGAATGTCGAAAATAAATTTAATTATTTTTTTTTAAACATGTAATTTTATTTTGCTGTTATTTTACTATTTTTGCAAAAAAAAACTACGTATAATAAGTTTCTTCATTCCAATTATTTTTGGTTTGATGTTAGATGGATAGAAAAGTTAAAAAAAAAAAATTTATTTTTATTTTTGTTATTTTATATTATATTCGTTTATATAAAATTTTTGTAAAATGATTATTTCAAGAGATATATTTTCCGTAGATTGAAATTTAAGTTATTTTCAGAAGATCCTTGAAATAGATTAGAAGATCGCATACTAGAACTGTTTTTAAAGCACTTTAAACATATTTTTGAAAACGCAATCTATAGACGAGAGCTTTAATTTTTTTTTTTGAACTTCATTCATGATACAGATTTCCGAAAAATACATAAATATACATAAATATTATTGCTTTTATTTGTGCTTTTCTAAACTTTATAAATTAAAAAGCTAATTTTTCTCTCTAAGAAAATATCAACATTACAAACATATACATTACAACCACTTTATCATATTCAGAAATATATTTTTTTGAACATATTTTCTGAAAAATAACCAAAACTCGTTTATTACATAATAATTTTCCTTAAAATCAAATTAAAAAATAATGCAATTGAGAACTTAAATAAAATAAAAGAGGGTCATTTCTAAAGATATTCAAGGGTATCAAAAAATTCTAAAAGAATATTTAAAAAATGACCATAGAGATAAAATGCTTCATTAAAAACATAAAATAAAGCTTTATATTTATGTAAGAGATAAATAGTAATTTTTTTTTTCTCATAATTTTATTTTATTCATTTTCTTTTCATGAATGGATTTTCATTTTTAAGATTATAATTCGAAAAAAGAAAAAGTATTGCATTAAATTGTATTTTAAAAGTACTGAAATGGTAAAAACCTCACAACATTTCAATGAACATTTTATGTACATAATTTTTATATTAGTGTTTATATATATTATTCCCTCAATATGGACTTTTACGAACTATTTACTTACCATTTTACTATTTACTTACAATGAAAAAAAATTAAGCAAACCTAATAAGTGTTTATAAAGCGGATGTCCTTAAGACATCTTAGTAATATATATATATATAAGAAAAAATTAACTCTTAAAAATAATTTTATGTACCTTCATACTATTTAATTATCTTATATTATATACATAAAGTATTGTCTTAATAATGTAATTTTATGAAAACCATTAAACTAAGTATCAATTCAGTTAAACTTTCATCAAATCAGTATTATGTACATTATGTGTGTTATATAGCCAAAGCAAATCTATTAAGAAAAGTTCGGAAAAATTTAAATCGATGCATATGAAATTAATCGATGCAAATGAAATAAATCGATGCTTATGAAATTAATCTTTATATAGTCATAAAAATTTATACACATTCTCTTTCCCAATAGAAACTGAAAATAATTCGAATCCATATTTAACTATTTTTCGCTTATTATATTTTTTATGCATTAAGAAAATTGTTGCACAACAACTGTTGCTTTGTCATTCATCTTTCATGAAAGGAAAATCTAACTGAAAAATAAATATTTTCCCAAAGAAAAACCATCGTTGCTGTTTTCCACGTCTTTCTTTATACACAATGTTTCAGAAAATCTACTTTTAAAAAGTATTAAAAATGTCTCTTGAAGTCATATTGAAAATGCAAGCATCATTATTGTTATAAAAAAAAAATATTATTTTAAATTTAATAAAAAAAAAATTTTCTTTGATGTTGTCAAATTTTTTAAATTTTAAGATATTAAAATTGCATTCAATGTACAAAATCAATCAAAAAAAAAATAAAAAAATAATATAAAAAAATTTTCTTTTACTCTTTCAGTTACATGAAAATTTGTTGAAAAATTATTATTATTATTTTCTTTTTCTTTTGTTAAATAACATCTATTTATAATATAATCTATTAACACGACATCGATCCGTTTAGAAGAACCTTGCATAATTAAATAATTAAAGTTTTAGGCATTACGTGTTGAAGCGGACTATCCTGTTCTATCCTTTAAAGAAGTAGTTATTAAAAATATAATGAGTTGGAAGAGTTGGAAGATTCAGATAGCACTCTTATCAGTACTGAAATTCCTAAGGTGTTCGAGATTATAGAATCAATTTTTATTTTAATACCTGAATTCTAGCTATTATTATTATTATTATTAATATACTTAGTTTATTGAAAAAATAAATTTTACAAAGTATAAACTTAAAACTAGAGCCGCTAACTGTCCTAAGTCTATGACTCCTATCTAGGATTTATAAAGCATGTCATTGACATTTCTAATATTTTTTTTTCAAATTTTTTAATATAACAATAAATTAAATTTATATAAGTAATATGTATATTTGTATAATTAATATATATAACTATATTTTAGTATATGAACTTATTATATATATAGAATTAATATCATAATTATAGTTTCTAAGTAAATTAGTTTTATGATTGGATTTATAAGTTCATTGACTAATTTGAAGTAAAATTGATAACAAATATATTTTGTTGTTTCAAATATTCTTTTGTGAATCGACAGTTTCCCCAGAATTATTTTGTAGCAAAAATTTACTTAACTAATATCCCGCATAAAATTTAAAATTTATTTCCAAATCATAGCTTTCTATTCAAAACTTCAGAAAAAAAAAAAAAAACAACTTAAAAGCAAACAAAAACTTTAAAATTAAATGACTGTGCATTTTCTTTTGAAATTTCCAATTTCTAAAAAAAAAAAAGAAAAGTTGTAAATAAATGACTGTGATAGATTTCCCATTATTTCTTCTTTTTTTTATATATAAGTGTACATAAATGAGATAATAAATTCAATGCATTGTGTAGTTTTTCTAATTTAAAAAAATAAAAAAGTTTATGATATTTTCATTTTCCTTTTTTCAATGATGTTTGTTTTTTATTTGCAAAATTAAAAAAAAATTTCATTGTTACACAATAAACTTGTAAAGGAAACTTTGTAGTTAGATTTATTTTTTTAAAGGAATATTTTTTTTTGTGTTTTCATTTATAATGTTTCTTACTTTCAAGTAGTGTTAAAACTACTTAATGTTTCTGCACAAAAAAAAAATAAAAGATACTTGATTGGACAAAAATGTATTTTTTTTTTTTTTTTTTTGATTATAAACAGTTTTAGATTTTCTTCATAAGACAATTTGATTTATTACATAAGAGCTTAATATTTATATCTTCAAAAATATTCTGTCCGTTACACAACACCCTTATAATTTCTTCATGAAAAAATTATAAATAACCAGAGAAAATAATTTAATTGCATCTTAGACTTTTACCGTAAACAGACTAACTATAGCACAAGAGGATTGTTTCTGGATAATAAGTTTCTTGGATTGGTGTACAAATTCCGTTTAAGCTTTCGAATAGTTTTTCTTTAATAAGTTCATTTAAATTCTTTTAATAAGTTGATTCCAAAAATTGCCCTAAAGCTCAAAGATTATAATAATATTATTTATATTAGTGCTTCTCCTATTTTAGAATAAAATTGTTTTGATAAAAATATTCTACTTGTATTTTGTTAGTGTAATTTAATGTCAAAAATAAATTACACCTACAAAATCCATGTTGAATATTTGTATTCTAAAAAACTTTATCAGGATAAGCGCTTAGCAATTTTTATTTATGAAATAAAATAATAATAAAAATTATCCACTCTTTAGCACAGTGATCGGTCGTTTCTTAATCCATGATAATTATACTGGATTAGCCAATAATAATTTTTATCACTGTACAGAATATTAAGAAGCATTATTCATTCAATTTGCCAATTGGATGAATTTTTTTTTTGTAATAAAATTTTATAGAAACATAAATTTCAATGACCATTTTAGAATAGAAAGCAATTATGTAAATCTTTTGGTGACATGAAATAACGCCCAAGGTATTAACGCCCGAAAGGCGTTATTTCCCTCCGGAATGGGAAATAAAGCCCAAATTGCGTTAATTCCCATGGGCGTTAATTCCTTTTTGGATTTTTTGTTTGTTAGAAAAGAAATAACACCCAAAGCCGCAAATCCCACTGACTAACCGCCCGCCAGCCGCCATGCTGCCCCCCCCCCGTGTGCTTACCAGACCTCGATAAAAAAATGTTGTGTGGTATACACACGGGGGGCTAGCGCCGCAAATCCCACTGACCAACCAACCGCCCGCCGCCCTGCTGCCCCCCCGTGTGGTTACCAGACTTCGATAAAAAAAATGTTGTGTGGTATACACACGGGGGGCTAGCGCCGCAAATCCCACTGACCAACCGCCCGCCCGCCGCCCGCCGCCCTGCTGCCTCCCCCCCCGTGTGCTTTTACCACACAACATTTTTTTATCGAGGTCTTATTTCATTTTTCAAAATGATCGAGTTTCTGTGTTTCGCGGTTATAACAAACATTTTTGTTATAACCGCGAAATGAAATTTTTTCAATTTTTTTCCATATTTTTTCGCAGTTATGACAAAAAAAAAATAAGACATTTTTCGCGATTATGACACTTTTATTTTTTATTTCGCGGTTATAACAAAAAAATTTCGTGGTTATGACATTCGCGGTTATGTCATGTAGCCACAAAAAACAGATGGTGCTGCAAATAAAAATAAAAATCCACTTACTTAGGCCTTAATTCACTCTTTACTTTCATTTGGGTGTTAATTCCTCATATTTTCGGCTGTTATTTCCCATCACTGTGAGAAATAAAGCCTAAACGCAATTTGGGCTTTATTTCCCACTACGGAGGGAAATAACGCCTTTTGGGTGTTAATACCTTGGGCGTTATTTCATGTCACCAAATCTTTTTTGTCCTTGACTTTTAACAGGGCTGCAATGATATAGTATGTTAAGTACATCAAATTTAGTCAAGCATTTAAAATTTTAGTCATTCAAAGAAAACTTATAGCTTCGTTGGTTATAGCCGTCCATCAAACAACTATATAACTATATAAACAAAAACTTTTAGCATAAAAAAATTATATCATAATTTTTGGAATTTCTTACAGATGCGTTCATTATGGTTAATTTTTAGTATCAAAAAAAGAATAAAATTTTAATTTTAAATGTTTTTTTAAGTACTAAATTAATGCGCCGCAATTATTATCCGCTTAACTATACCATTTTTTCTTTTTTTTTTTTTTCAGGATAGTGAAAATTTATTAATTTAAAATTAAATTAAATTCTCTATGAAAAAAAAATTGTAAATAAAAAAAAAACCCAACTCATTTCAATGAATAAATTTGAACAAAAAAAAAAAAAAAGTTTTACCACTTGAATATTTTTTTCACTTCAAATTTTTATCTTTTATTTTTTTTTTCCTTAGTAATTATTCAAATTGTAATTTTTTTTTTTACCATATAAATTTTCAAATAATTGCATTGAGATATTCTGCATTCAAATGAAAAAATTAACATTAATTGCTTTTTGGTCGAATTCAAATAAAAAAAAAAAAAAATTTATATTTTTAAAGAACAATAGATTTTTTTTTTTTTTTAATTTTCGCAAGTTTTTCTTTATTGCCGAGTCAGCGAAAAAGGATACAAAAAAGAAACTGCAGAATTTTCATCTTTTTTTCTTTTTTTTTTTATAACCTACGAACTAAATTTAAGTTATGACAAGTGATCATTCTGAATAATTGTCATAGGATTAATTTTATTAAAACTAAAAAAAAATTATAATAAATTAAGCAGGAACAACTTAAAAATGTTAAGCTTTCAGCCAATTCTGACTTAAAATAAAAACATAAAATTCACCAAAACCCAAACTGACAATACCTATCTTCTATTCTACTTATTCCTTTATTTTATTGTATGCACTGGAAAAAAAATATTTAGTGTAAACCTAAAGTTACGATCGTTATTCGATATTTCAGAAAGCTGTTGTCACTTAGCTTTAAGAATATAATATACAAATCAGCGCACACTTATTTCAAATTCTTATATTTTGTTGTTGAAAAACAAAAAGCACAAAAGCATTTGGCTTTAAAATCAATCAGTGGCTGATCAAAACTATTTTATAACGATTAGTTAAATCGAAATTCTGAGTACTATTGCCAGAAATTTTTTATCTAACTTTCAAATCAGTTTTTTTTTTTAATATTTGATATTTTTGTTATTTTTTTTTAAAAAAAGACATTTTTGATATTTTCGTCAAATAATTAAAAAAAATAAAATAAAATAAAATGATCTCTTTTAAGAATGGTGTTAAAAGATTTTCTACAGATTTTCTACAGACGTACCTATAAGTTAAGTTGAAAAACTTGACTTATAACAACATCCAAAAGTCTTTCAGCATTACTATACATCCTAGTGATAATCAAGTTGTTTTCCAACTTGTATAAACTCCCAAAAAATATCAAAATGATAAAATATTTTTCCAACAGGTTGAAGCACTTGTTGAAAAACACTATTTAACAACGTTACAAAGAGTACATTTTAAGTTGATTAACTTAAGTTGACTGAACATTTAACCATCAAAAATTATTATACAAAATCTAACATAAAAATTGGAATTATGTATAGTGGAAACTTAAACAAATTGTACACTAAGAAGAAAATAATTTATTTTCACTGTACCTACTTTAATTTTATTTTTAAATTATTATTTTAAGGATCAAGCAAAATTATAGAGATAAAGAATAGAATAGTTGGAGTTTCAAATACCTGCGGAAAATCAAAATAGTAAACTTTGAAAAAGAAAAATCAAATTTTTTTTTTTTTAATAACTAAAATAAAAACCAAAACAATTTATTTTTTTTTTAAAACAAAGAATTCAATTTGAATTATTTCAGAACTAATTAATTTTCGAAATTCATTTAATATTATTAACAGACTGTAAAATAAAATAAAAATAATCCTTTTTTTTTCTAAACGAATTCAATTTAAATAAATGCAAAAAAAAAAAACAAAAAAAGAATCGCGTGACATTTCAATTAAAAATAAATCATTTAATGAAAATTGGTTTAATCAATTTGTTTTTTTTCTTGTTTTTATTTTTTGATGCATCGTTGGACAACAGAATAGTTTAATCCTGACATTTCTTGAACATTTCTTTAATATATATATAAAATGTCATTTTTGATTTATATGTAATGCCTAGATGTTGAACCAATTGAATTTTATTAGACTAACTAGTGTTTGTCGCGTCGTCAGCGCAAACCTACATAATTCATTAAAAAAGAGACAAAATTGTGACTTGTTGATGTAAAAACCGTACAGCAGAACCTTATTTTCTTGCGCAGCAGCTTATTTTTATTCAGGCAAAACAAATTGCAGTATACTGTAGATAGTGTGGTATAAATATTAAGGGCTCCAATATTGATGAAGATCAAAAAAAAATCAATTTTCTATTTTTGGTTTTTTTTGTAATGTATTTTACCAAAATCTAAATTGAGTACTACAAATAGTAGGAAACAATTAAGTTTTCCCAAAATAAAAGTGTTATACAATTGATCCAAAAATTTCAACGAAAATCTTTATTTATTATTTTTTGTAAATATCATCCAAAAATTAGTCAAAATTATCATAATTCCAATAAAAGAAATTATAATTCAAATAAATTTTAATTTTTTTTTTTTTATGTTCCATAATTCATCCTGTTTTGTATCTTGCCATTTTTAAACAAAACAAATATGAACATATTAACATATATATAACAATATGATTATATGAAATGTCAATTATTAACATGCATGAAAATTTTACATCACAAATATTTACGTTAAATAATCAAAATTGATGCAATAAAGATTTGCAGTTAAGTCATATGGAAAACTAGTTTTCAAATATAAAAAAAATAAATCTATATAAATATAAATATGCATAAATAAAAAACAAAACATTATCAGAACAAGAATTAAATAGAAAATAAAACCCCAACATAAAATTTTGTGCGTTCCGGTCAATACTTCATTAAAATCCAATCAAAGTGATATGGTTTTACATATATTTTATATCAGTTTTGAATTTATTTTACATATGTTTTGCGTACAGAGGGATTTTATGAAACAAAACAAATTTAATAATGGTTTTTTAAATCTTTCCAGGTTCATAAGTTTTAAGCATTAAAAACTTTAGAAAATAATAATATAATAAAATTCCGGAAGTTATTTGAAAGTTTTCCAGATCTTATTTGAGGATTAACTACAAAATTATATTCATGTATGAAAATAAAATAACAAATATATACCAATTTTTTGGAATAAATATCCACAAAATATATTAAAAAGATTTATTTTAAAAATCATAGATTAAAATTTTTCCTATTTCGACCCAACTACTATCGATCTACAGATAAATTAAATATAATAATTATAAGTAGTTTATTAGGGTTCTTTGACTAGAAATCTCCTTATCGGATTTGTTTCACTCAAATCGAATCTATGTGTCTCCAAATTTTAGGCTACATAGCTTTATGAAAAAATATATGCTATCAAAATATATAAAAAATAATTTCTAGTTATACAATATAATATAATATGTATTTAAAATAACAATTACGGATAGTTAAATATTTTTTTAACGATACTTTAGAAAATCGATCAATTGAAGTGATAATTTATCAGTAAAATTTATTTTAATTATACCAAATATGTTTTAATTAATTCAATCATTTATTTTATTTATACAACAATTGAAAAATTTACAAAAAAATTTCTTTATAAATATACACTAGCATAATACATGTAGTATGTATGTCCTGAAGCTTGAATTTATTTATATATGTACATTATATATACATACATACCTAATTGTAATTCATAAACAAGAAAAATAATAATAATTACAGATGAAAATATGGTATAGAAAATTATTCATAATAACCTAAAAGTGCAAAATATGGCAATTTAAATGCGATAGCAATTTTAAAAAACATTGCACTGTGCAGAAATATGATTGCTCAGCAAGCATAAAATTCAGCCTATGTTACAAAATAAAAAATAACAAAACAAATTGGTTAAAACGGTAAACCATTTTATATATTTATGTTAAACCACAATTATGCCTCAGCATAAAGCTGCAAAGGATGTATTAGAATAATGAAACGAATAAAAAATATAAACTATATATAGGTATATACATATTTATTTTATTTTATTTTTTTTTGGTGATAGATTTTATATATTGTGCATATTAAAAGGATCAAAATATATTTTGTTTTTGGTTAAATACCACTATTTTGAGGTCCTGATGTTATTAAATGCATTATTAATCGATAAATGAATAAAAACAATTTTTGGGAAATATTTATTTTTTTAATTGTATTTTCAATTTAATATAATTTAATTTTAATATTGATGGAACACTATATACAGAAGTATGTAATGTAAATAAATAGGACGAGTTTGACATATTTATGCGTAAACAAGCAATTTTAACATTTAATAAAAATTATAAAAAGTTTGCATTTAAATCTTCAATTCGTGCACGCAACAGAATCATCAATGAACTTTTTACGTTGAAATCTCATCATGTAGTTTAATCAAAAAAATGGGAAAAATCTGACAAAAACTTAGAAACTATTGCAAAATTTAGTTCAGATTTATTTTATCCTTTTTTATTTACTCTCGAATGTTATGCACTGAAGGGCTCTTTGTGAACCTTTTTATATTTTATTTTATTTTTAAACTTAAAATAATATGAAGAATATGAAATGGCGCCAGTGAAATGTTAATTGTTCAGTACACATAATATCCTAATTTGAGATATTAACTACATATATAAATTAGAGTTGTCTTTTGAAAATTTTATTAATTCTAAATTGTTGCGTTTAAAAGTAAAATTAATTTTAAAATGCTACGAAAGGATTTGATGCTCTTATTGAATTAGTAAAAACTTTTATCTGCTGCTGCTAAAAAGTTATTATATTAAGTACCTATATACTACATCTACAACTTCATGAACCGATAATAAATTCGTTAATGTTTAACTTTTATTCGAAAAAACAAAATGAATTTCTTTTTCCGTGAAAAGCCCTTATATATATTTCTTAATGTTTTTTTCTGACAGTTCTATTTTCACGTTTTTGAATTATAAAACCCCTAATTTTTAAATTAAAATTACAATAACATACAATGTTTGTATAATTAACTTATGACATGACTTAAATCCAAATTAATATAATGTTTGTAAATAAAAATGATTAACTTGGATAAATCCGGAAACTGAAAGTAACTTGTTTATCTTCTTCTTTTTTTTTTCAAAAAAACACATAAAAATACGATTTGTTTGAGTCTTATACAATAAAATTTAAATGAAAAAATTAATTATTAAAAAGACATATAATATCTACCTGTAATATCCTATAATATTGTACGAAAATGAAAATAAAAAATTCAATTTTTGTTTCACTACTATAGGACTATACAATAAACCACAGGTTTTTTTCTGAGAAGTTTCCTTATTTACAGTGGAAAAATTCTATATTAAATAAAAAAAAAATTACCGTAGTAGTTAATTGTGGCTTTATTTAGTAATGTTGTGGTCAGTAAAAGAAAAGCAGAAACCTAAAAATTTATACAGAGTGGTTATTTTCTATTTTATTTATTTCTTTTCTTTAAAAAAAAAATGTACAGAGCTCAGAGTAAACAATTTGATCACTTCTTCACTTTATTTTATTTTACTTACCTGTATAATAAATATTTATATTATCTTTAGCAGATAGTTTTTAGAAGAGAATAAATAGTTTGCAGTAAAGAATTAATAGCAATATTTTCGATATAAAAAGATTTTTAATACATTTTTTAACGATTCCTGGAAGCATGCATTTTCAAATAAAAAAAATTTAATCAAAACAATTTGTAGACTAACAAAAATTTCGGTACATTTGGATGTATTTGATTGGACTGTAAATTCATTTGACTGCATTTCTATTTAACTACATTTTGTTTCAATTGAACTATTAAGATTGGGGTGTAGTGAGTCTTTTTAAACAAAAAATAGATATGCAGATCGTAATTTTCTAAAAATGGAGTCAAATAAATATACGGTATTAATTTTGGATTAAAAAAAAAACTGGGAGCCATCTTTGAAAACTGGGAGCCAACAATTAACGAATTAAGGCTTAAGAAAATATCTCATTCAGCTTCTATCTGTTCAGTCTGATTTAAAAATATAAATGTGTTATTCTTTCAGTAGGTCTAGATACCCTTTACCATTTTGGTACAAAATAAATACATCAGCTTGAATTCAGTATCAAAAAATGGAGTTTTTGAATTTTCCAGAATAAGGGTGTTGTATTAAAAATATATACGTTCTTACAGTAACATGTTAAAACCTACTGTTAAGTATAAAACTTACTATTATGCAGTAAATACAAACAAAAACGTATAAGAGAATTAAATTTTCAAATACGTTTAATAAATTCAATTAAAATCTTCAATTCCTTCCTTTTGTAATATATTTCATTTCAAATCAATTTTTTTTATAATTAAGGTACATATATGTAAATTTAATTTAAAATAATATTCAAGTCTAAATTAACTTTTTCAAAGAGATATCACAAAATGTTAGTAAATTTATTGCCAAAAAGCAAAAACTTATTTGTTTCGTTCGATTATTCTCAAATGGAATAACTTTCTTTCAAGTGTTTTATAGTAATGTGGTATTACTATGGCCTAATGAAAATTCAAATAATTTTATTTTTGTTTTTATGTGGTAAAATTTCAAAGACATTTCAAATTATTTTTAAATTAAAAATATTTTTTTAATAGTTCCTTTTACATTGTTGATTTTATTTTAACCTAAAAGATATAGAGGCTATAAAATTTTATCTGGCATTATATAGTTTCGTGAATAAATTTTTTTTTTGAAAACTTGTTTCGATATAAATGAACACTACCCACACACTTATAGTGATTTGCTTTCAACTTTATATAAAAATAGTTAAAGTAATTTATAATTAGAAAATAGATAAATTTCCTTTTTGTATGAATCAAAATTTGAGTGATTATTTTAGTTTTTATTTGCAAAGTTCTCTAACATTATCTTACCCTTATACAGTGTTTCCTCTAAGCTGTGCGCGTCATCAATTTTAAACATAGCGCACAAGAAAAATATTTGCGCGCACAAACATTTTTTTCAAAATGGTTATGTTTAGTTTGAATAACGAACAATTTAAAGATCTATCCAAATTACTAGATATCGGTGAGACTTTTCTGGCCAGTAGTGCGGACTGCGAGCGTGGTTAATGAATTTAATTAAAACCAAACAAAGAAATCGATTGGAACAAAATCATATGGATATGCTGATGAGAATTAAATCATATATGAATGATGGAAATAATGTTAATATGAGTAAAATTTATGCAGAATGGTTAATACAAAAAGACAGGAGAGACAAGTTATAAAATAAATGCCAGTAATAAAAATTGTAATCTTTAATTCTAAAATTGTTGTTCTTGTTTGTTTGTTTTGACAAATGTATTAATTGAAAAAATTAGAATCAGACAACGTTTTTACATTGTAAATATTTAAATTTTCTTATTTCTCATTTGCCGCACAATTTTTTTTTTATTTTGGATGAAACTACACAACTTAAAAAAATGCGCACACAGGTTAAAAAAATTAGAGTGAACACTGCCCTTATATCATATCAAAAAAATTTATTCTCACTTGTTTTCAGAATTTAATATAGCTACATTATTAATTATTTAATTTTTAAAATTAGATATATACATAATGTATATTTTTCGAAGTATGTTGTTAATTACATTTACATTGAATCAAAATTATCATTGTACATATTATGAAATTATTTAATTTTCATTCAAAACCAAAAGCAAAAAAATACTGTATCATAAACTGTTCCCGAACTCAACTGTCAAGTGTTATTTGTTGGAAAATATTATTCTTCATTCCATTTCAAAGAAAATAGAAAAGCATAATTATTGAATTTTATTGAAATGGAGTTAGAGAATTTTCCAATCAAGTTTGACTTTGCAGTGAACTTGGGAATATTATTTTATGCAAAAATTTATCTTATCCCCAAAATTTTGATAATTTAAAAAATAACATCAAAAACAAAAAAATAATTTTAAAAAACACTCTAATTTATTAACAGATTTTTAATTTTTACAGCGCAAACTCTTAAATCCACCAGAGCTTATTGGTAAATTTTTCTAACAGATGGAGAGATAAAAGCTATGTGAACTAAAAATAAAAAAAAAACTGTTGTAAATATTTAAAAAATCACAATTTAAAACTTTCCACAATATTCAGAAATATAATTTTTTTTTTACATATTTTGGAAGATCTTTGAATAACAGCATAAATAAATAATTTAGAATGAAAACAAAAATTTTAATTTCTAAAAAATATGAATAAGTATTATAGTCGCATGAAAAGATTTCAACATTTTAAGTATTATTGGGTTTTCGAATTATTCTTACAGGGAGCAAAAGTTCAAAAAATATATATATTTTTTTTGTATCTAAAAGTTTAGTTCTGACGTTTAATATCTTTTTTTTTTCTGTAACCTAACATTTTTTTTTTATCTACACTGCCTGCTGTTAAGTGTAGGACGACAACGTCTTTTGACGTCTCGTGCATTTATTTACCTTTTTAATTCTTTAAAATCTAAATAAAGTGCTTAATTTGTCATCAAATGACTTAAATAAAAATAAATATTAAAAATAAATAAAATCCTAAGCTTAAATTTATTAAAAAAAAATTTTTTTTACCAATAATAATTATCGAAATAATAATAATAAAAAAAAAAACCCGATTTGTGT
Source organism: Hybos culiciformis (assembly GCA_964007475.1). Lineage (NCBI taxonomy): Eukaryota > Metazoa > Arthropoda > Insecta > Diptera > Hybotidae > Hybos > Hybos culiciformis. The sequence goes on from OZ023274.1 coordinate 101,628,349, forward strand.
TCCAGATGTTTTTGACCTAAAAAACACGTCCCGTGAATAAACATTTTATCTGAAAATTAGAAAAAAAAATAAAAAATTTACACAATTAGCAACATAATAAAAAGTAAACAACAAATTACCCATGTTCAGTTGTTAAAAACTAGTTTTAAGGAGAAAAATTAAATTAATATTATTCAAAATTTTCAAATAATAAATATTTTTTATGTACAATACATACATAAATCATACATATTACAACATTTATACATTAAAGTTTTCCCGTAACTCAAACTCATTCTAACGAGATCGCAAAATAACCATAAGAAGTACGACTAATTAATAAATAACGTGAAAAAAAAAACATATAAACTGATATTGGTAAAATAAGTTAACGATTATTAATTTATTATAAAATTCTATAGGTATCTGTTTTATAATTTATGTTTGAATTTCAGATACTTGTATTAAAAAAAAATAATGACTATTTGGAACAAGATTCTGATGACCTGTTACAATTTTTCCAAAATCAGTTATTATTGAAAATAGCAATTGTTAATAATAATCATAATAATAAACTTAAAATCATGCAAAAAGTTTCATCATATATTGTAAAAAGTAGTTATGTAGACTTTTTACAATTTTAGAAAGTAAAAAACATTGCTTTATCTCTAACTACAGAAATAAAACAACTAAAAACTCAATTTAATAAGCAAACACAAGATAAATAAATGTTGGCAAAATAATGCTGCAAATCATTGATTTTTGCAATGTATTTTATTAGGGTTGATTTTAAAAAATGGAATTTTATAAAACACAGACAGACTATTTCATTTTTTAATTACTCTCAAATTATTTTTCTCACATTAACAGAAAAAAATTAATTATTTTCATTCCTATATACAAAAATCTACGTTTTTGCTTGTATACATTATATGATCAATGTCATAAAAATGTTTGAATAAAAACCATCGAAATGTATATGTAGTATATAACGATTTTTTGCCAACTGTACCAAAAAAAATAATAATAACACTATTAAAGTATAATAGTCTAAAGTGCGAATAACATAAAATCGCTTGATTTTTTTTCCATAGAATAACAAAAATTGAAAGTTAATCATTTTGCTAAATATATATATACAATAACACTGTTGTAGTTATAATTTAACTTTGTTTTTTTTTTTTTTATTTAACAAATATTTTTCCATTGAACCTTATATCTTTTATTTCCTTTCCTATACCATAAAACATTATCTTTTTTATTTGTTTGTTTGATTCATTTTGATATAACTAACTATCTAGAAATTAATTATATTGTTGATTATAAAAAAATTTTATATATCTGTATATATCAGATATAGTTATATATTTTACTCAAACATGTTAAGAGACGAGCCTCCAAAATAACAACACATAGGCACGTAATATTTATACAGATTTTAATTTTTATAAACATTATGGAATGTAAAATTATTTTTTTCTTTTTATAATGAATTAAAGAAAGAAATTTGACGCCGTTGATCATGAAATTTTATATTTTTTATTTATAAATAATTAAAATTAATTTTCTTAATGAATTTGTATTGAATTTAGAAAATAAAGCCAATTATTCCATTAAAAGCGGAATAAATTTGAAATAACAATAATGATCGTCAATAAAGATCAAAGTGTTTGAATGTGCAATAATTAGAGAACGTCTTGTTTTTCTGATCAATATTATTATAACATCAAATAAGCATATACTATCGAACAGTATCTCATGCACGAAATAAAGCAGCCACTTAGGTATTTAGATATTTAGGTACTTAACACTTTTTTAGGTTTCTAAAGTTTTTCCCAGCTTCCATCCATTGAAAAAAAATTGCTCCCTTGTCTAGTTCAGGTTTTCTAACTTCCGAGCTCGTAACCATAGGATATCTAATACATATTCCAAAAAATATTCGCTTAAAAAAAATTTTTCCCATGTCGTCGTTGTAGACATCATGTTAAATTTTTTTTTTTATGTTTTTAATTTCAATGTATGTATTTGTATACCGCATATGGAAATAAAACTTCGTATATAAAAATTAATAAGGTATTTTATTTTTTGGAAATACAACATATTGCAAAAAAAATAAATAAATAAATCTTTATTTTATGCAATAAGTATTGTTATGATGTAGGTATATATGTATATATATGTAGAAGTTTTTGTGCTTGGTAACCGTGATTGAAAATTAGATATTTAAAAAATTTCAGTAAAATTAAAACACAACACGTGTGTTAAGTTTTATGTTCGCATAAACTCACGTGTCTTATTTTACAAAACTATAAAGAACAATAACAAAAAATAATATTATAAAATTGGTTTTTGAAATTATGAATAATAAAAGAACCAATGTGTCAAAATTTCTTTTAATCTTTTACCTTCAATTTTTTTCATTCAATCATTTCATATAGTTTTATATTCTATGATGTAATAATATAAAACTATGTGTATATAGTAAAGTACTATTATAGAACTAAAATTTTAATTTTAATCAAAACAATATTGAACTACTATCGAAACATTTCCTGACTGTCAATGACTATCAGGTTTTTCCAAAATTATTTTTTTTTTTAACATTTGAACATTTGTTCAACATTTCAAACATAAGATATTAAAAAAAAAATCGTCATAAGTTAAGTGTAATTCCGATCAAAGTTTAATACAAAAGTATTTTATATAATGAAATTATCAGGAAAAAATATTTTGATATACCTTATTATAAGATATTGTAATCCGATAAGTTATCATTATATAGCGTACTTTTCAAAATTTATCATTTACATAAGAATACTTACTGATTCATTAATTTTTATAAAAATATAAATATTATTGTTAACGAATAGGTATTAAGTCCATTTTCAATGTAAATAATATGTTAACCTTCGATTAAAGACTAGTAATTATATTGAAGAAATTTTAAATCGAAAGCGAAACTTAAGTGATTGATAAAATCAAAACAAATTTATTAAATCAACAAATATTACAAATTTATAAAAAACAATTCTTACCCCCACCAAATATAATTTTTTGACGTTTCTTATACGCAATCAAACAATATACATTTACGTAAATTGTTTTTAAAAGAGAAAGTATATTCTATCCGCTAAAAATAAATAAATCTGAAATGATTGTTCAAACAAAAATATAATGTATGTATTTTTATCTATAAAAATATATATATATATATATATATATATATATATATATATGTCTATAATACGTATTTATTTTAAATTAATATACCCCTTTTAAGATATAATAAATAATAAAAAAAAAACTATGTTGGGTTTGGAATCATGAAACTTATGAGGAGTTAATTAAATAAGTGAATAAGGAAAAGGCCCTCATGGTGTAGTGGTATTGCCCTTATACTACGGCGTGTTCGGTCGTGGGTTCGATTCCCACCTCGGACTGAAATTTGTGTCGATTTCTCAATTTGTCTCACTTGAATTAAGTGTTGTGTTGTTTTTTTTTTTTTTTTTTTTTAAATAAAATATTAATGAAAATTACTGAAACTAGCTAGTTAGTATAATATAGTTCTACTAAAAGAGATATGTCTCGGAGTTGAACGTAAGAGAGAAATAAATCATTCTCGAACAATGATCAAATTGTGTAAGTAAATTTTTACTTCAAAAGTCTTTAAAAAAAATAATAACTCTTTGTTAAAATGAAACCGAATCAAACTTAAATAGAATTCGAGTTACCAAAAAGTTGAATCTATAAAAACATTTGGTCCCAAATTATCGTATTATTACCCTTTATTAGATTTCGAAAATACATTTTTTTAATTTTTTTTATTATCAACATGGTTTTTTTTCTTTTAATTTTTTTTTTAATTTTTTAAACTAATTATTGTCAGCAAAGTGACACACTGCTAAATGCATTCATGTCATGTAAAAGGCGCTAAATAATCAAATTTGTTTTTGTGAAATCAACTCTTTTCCTCATTATTATGTTAATTACTTATGGACGGGTATTAAAATTAAAATAATAATTTTCGCCCGCCATCAATTTAAAATAAAATAATTCTACAGTCGCATGACTCCACGAGATGAGTTTAATTTTATTTTTTGTTTTTTAAATAAAACACTTGTATTTTCATTACATACATAAATGTGTATAAATATCATACATAAATTGAATAATGTTGGTATATATTGTTTTTCGTTTCCGATTCAATTTCACTCAATTGATTTAGCGTCAAACGATCACAATTCATTGCTAGTTTAAATAAAAACAATTTAATATATAAGATTTGGTGGCAGATAAATTAAGTGTTAGATAAATAAAACTATTTTTTATCAATTAACTACAGTTTATTTTATATTATATTTATTTCAATTTGTATATATGAAATAACATTTTGACTTATTTGACTGTACATATAGTTATTATAGTTACATCTTATATCGATGAAAACTCACAAGTTCATATAATTCAATAATAGAGTCCTGGGTCCTGATGTATGATTAAACAATTCTTTGAAAATAATTTCCCAAACTGGAATTCAAGATTTTCTTTTTTTTTTTGTAAGTTATATTATAGTATGTATGTATACACGTTATTATATTATACAACATAACATAGATATTATTTAAAATTTAAAGAATAAAACACACAACATTTTTAGTAGGTATTTCAGAATGATTTATTTATTCACAAACGAGTTTTTAATAATTGAAACTTTTTGTAAAATGAATATTAATAAATTTTTATACATTTTCTATTTTTGACAAAATTATTAAAAATATTGTAGGAATTATTAAAAATCCGTATAAATTTGAAATAAAAATATATTATTATTTTAGATAATAATATTGGAACTTTTTTAATTCATATTATTTAATGTTTTTTATTCTATAATTTTTCCGTGAATAAATTTTTAATAATTAAAACTATTTCAATACGAAATTAAATAATTACAATTTCTCATAAATGTTAAATATCAGATAAGAAATTTACATTATAATAAAATAAAAATATACAACTACAAATTAAAATAAAAATATTGAAAAATATACTGAAAATTGAAAACAAAATTATTATTAACAACTTGAATGACAAAATATTTAGCAATATTTCGAATTGAAAAATAATGTGCTAATTCTAGCGTACTCTAGACATTTTGATTAAAAATCCAATATTCTAATATTACTAAGCTCTCACATCAATTTTATGAATTCGAAGTTCCTAGTGATAATTTATTCTTTTACGAAGAAGAGAAAGAGATATATTTTTATTGCACATGCAGATGCAATAAAAAACCTATAATAAAACATCTTAAGCCTCTGATCTCATATTTTAATGTTATCCAAACTTACAGAGTAACTAGCTTACAGTTTCCTACGCAGAGTCTTTTATTGTCATAAGAATCAAAATTACAGTTTTTTTGCATTATGTGATAATTCAATTTATATCATTTTCATTTTTGAAATATTAATTAAAACGAATATACAAAAAAAAATTGCTTAAATTAGCAAGTTGATACATATAAAAAGTATGTGAAAATTTATTTAAAATGTTTTGCAATAATTGCTGACTCATTATTCTACACGAACCGATAATTTCTTGACATTTTAATTAAGGTAACTTCTTGCAACTATAGTTTGTAGTAGGTAAATATATAATAGTATAAAATAAAATAAAATAAACTGAAATATATTCTATAATGAAAAATTAAATTTATTGAATTATATCAAAAAATCAGAATATTTCGTCATAAAATTTTGTTTATTCAAAATTATATCCAATTTTTTCTTCTCATTCTAATGATAAATCTAAAAATTTATATTTTATAAAAATTATATATGTATATGCATAAAAAATTTCCAATAAGTTTGTAAATGATATAAAATGAGTATTGTGAGCGAAGTGAATGATAATAACCAGGGTTACCGTATTGAGGGTAATTACCAACATTGAGGACATTTAAGATTTTCCTTGAATAATTTTTTGATTATTAATTTTGAAATATTTTTAGATATTTCAGTTTTAAGCCCTTAAGACTCAAAATTTAAATATTAATAATAATACAAAATATATACACCAACGTTGACGTTTATTAGTGAATTATCATAAGCAGATAAAATACGTCAAGTTCTGTTAAAAAAATTTTTTTTATTTAATTTAACTTATATTTTTTTTAATTCTGAATTTTTTTTTTTTGGAATTTAGAATATTCTATTCGGCAACCCTATATTAATATATAATACGAACAAATTAGTGTTAGTGGAAAAATTTAATTATTTTTATTTATTTCTCAGATACTTTTATATCTAGTTTTGTTTACGTATAATATTTTTTGTATTCATCGTAGAATATAAAAGTGCTTCACGCGCAAAAATCAAGCAAAAGAGAAAAAACAGAAAATGAAATATCATGTATACTTAACGTAGCACACACTCATACTACACTCAGAGTATAGTATCACATTTATAAGTAAGTTTTTGTTTCTTTTTTTTTTGCAATTTAAAAACAAACTGTTGAATTTCAAGTAAAATTAGTTTTTGCATGACATTCAAATAAGTTAAATCGAAAGAAATAAAAATAAATTATTTATTTTTTTGTAGTCAACTTAAAATAAAAATTTATTTAAAAAAAAAAATTTACATAATTATTTGAAAAAAAAAAAAGAAAATTTTTTTTGAAAACTTATGATTTTTGAAATAAAACAAAAATATGAAAGATTGTGATTGATTTTAAAAATTATTATTTTTTTTCATTTAATGCTAAAATTAAATATTTTTAATAAAAATTACAATTATTTATTTGAAGAAGTTCAATTATTAAAACAAGTGACAAGCATTAGTAATACGAGTATAATAACTTTAAATAAGGTCAAATTTTATAATAATATCAAAAATAGAATTTATAACAAAAAGGAACATTTTAACAATAACAGCAAAAAAAATAAAAACATTTGCGAAAAAATGAGTTTAAGCAGGTATGTACACAAAAAAAAATATATATATATACCTATATATAAATACAATAAAATTAAAATTAAAAATAAATTCATTTTGTCTTTTATAATTAAGTCAATTCATAAAAATAATTTATGTGTTGTTTACATTTGATGCCCGTCGCTCGTCGGATTTGCAAAACATATTTATTTCCATAAAAACAAAAATTTTTCAATGATCAAAGCATGAATCTGAATATTTATTGAGATAAGTTCAATCGTTCATTGCATTCTAAATATTGAAAATTCAATTTAATTTTAATTTGAATATAAATAAGAGAAATAAATAATATATAGTTATACTTAAAACATATTACAAATCCTCGTACAAATCCTTTTAATTTTTTTTTTGTCTTTTGCCTGTTCTTTGTGAATAAAAATATTTTCCGGTCATCCATATGTTTCTAGTTACTTAAAAAGCTCTGTGGCAGAGAATTGATTTGAAATGAACACATTTTTTATTCTTCATAAATCTTAATTCATTTTAAAAAAATAAAATTTTAGCTTCAAAACTTCAAAAAAAAAAGGCTTATAACTCAGATTATACACTGTATATATATATTTCTTTAATAAGTTCATGATAATGAGTGATTTAATTTTTGTTGTGAAATAATAATTTTAATTCTTGAAATTCCAAGAATTACTACTACTTTCGATTTGATAATAAATTTTATTTAATTTATCATTTTTATTTTTCTTGAACAAATTTCAGAACTAATTTTATCAGACGAATATAAACATTATTGTGATTAAAAAAAAATTTTTGTTTGACATTTTAGGGTAACGCCTTTAAAATATTTGACATTATTATATTACAGAAAATTATTTATCTCTAAATCGGATGTATTTTTTAATTCAATTATTCGACTTTATACCACGATTTCGTTTACATAAAGAAAGATAAATTTCTGAAAATATTCCCATTTTATGTTGCGACAACAACATTATATAACATTAAGGCTTTAAGGAAAGTAGAAAACAATTATTGAAAACTTATTCAAAATGTATGTCGATGGATTTAAAAAACTTTTAAAGAAGTTTCTTTTTTCCATGATTATAATATTGCTTTAATTGAAAACTTAATATATTTAGCCAAATAAATGTATATAGTATATGATACGAATTAGTGGAAAGTAAACAAATATATTATATCTTTATTTATATCTTAATCAAAACAAGGAAACTGATATTCAAACTATACAAAATTATAAAATTAAGTTGTTTTGATCCATTAGTTAATTAAAACTTTTTCCACGAATTCCCATAGCTTTTATATTACCACATTACAAAAACAGCTTTAATTATTACGTTTTCACGTGATAAAACGACATAATATATTATTTTAATTTGTTTTTCTCCAAAGCTTTATGATGCGGATAAATTTTTTAAAAATATTTCCTAATTTTTTGAACTTAGATGATTAGCTTAGTGTTTTATCAAAACCGGAATATATAATAAAAAGAACTATGACTAGCGTAAAACTACCTTGAATATTTTTTTAGATAACACATATATGTACTTAAATAAAAATAAGATAATTCCAGTAAGTTCGGAAGAAGAAAAATCGATGAAAATCCTATTAAATAATTATTCAGAGATTCGATATATAAATATTATTAAAAATCAAATATCTCAAAAGTAACTTTTTGGAGTTAGTGAACGATGATAATCCACTGATTTACATCAATATTATAAGCATTCTTAACTTGTACATGCTATCATCAATATACAATTTAATTTGCGTTTGTTTATCAATGCCGAATAATACAACAATTAGATTTTCTTTTCTTGATTTTAACTTTTGAATAACAATAAAATTTTATAAAATAATTATTTCATGTATTTTTTTAGTACATCATCATCATGTTTGTATATATAGGATATATTGAAAATGTCTACTTTCCTTTTTGATATGTTTGTTTTCAAAATATACAAAATAGATAATAAGATAAAATTTATTCTTATTAGATAAATTATTCATCGAATAATTTGGTATTCAAAACAATAGAAATAATATCCAAAACCGACTTAGAACGAATTTGAACATTAATTAACTTCTAAGAATTAATAATGATTAGCCGAATATAATCAAATAATAATATCTATCGAATAATTTGTAAAGTTAACAGGTACGCAAGTAAAAATATAACAAAAAAAATTAATAAGAAGAAGGCTTAGTAAATAATAAATATCATAGCAAGGACGAAATATATTGAATGAAGAACACATACCTTTTTTACAAAACCCTTAGTTTCAAAATCCTTAAATACAAAATCTTTATTTTCGAAATCCTGATACAAAAAGTTTTTAAAACAATTATTGACCGAGTTGAAACACTTGTCCGGTGTAAATCTCAACAGGGAAAATCAATAATAGTTTCAAAAACAGGGGAGGGTGGGAAATTTAAGTTTAAACAAAAGAAACTTTCAAAAAAATTAATGTTAAAAATAACTATTTAATAATATTAACACATTTAATTTTATGCACATTATATACAAAAATTGTGCATACATAATGCATTTATTTGCAACGTAATTCAATTTTATTTTATCATTTGAAACTTTTGTTCCATTCAGGTTTGAAAAAATTTTAATTAATAATGTGAATTTCAAGAAAAGCTTCATTGAAGCAATAGTTACAAACTAAAGTTATTTTTTATTAAATTACTTTAATTTATTGCGAACATTACAATTTACATTTAAAAAAAAATTGTTATTTAAATTTTACAATTTATAACCAATAGACTTCATTCACAATAAGGATATGATATCTTGTTTCTTGTAAATTTGAAATTTCTCAAAATTCTTTTTATTATTCCATTCTTTTTGTTGGGTTCTAAATTCATTTTCCGATGTTTCAATATTAAATTAAAATGATTCAATGAAAATTCTTGGCTTTCGTCCAAATACCATGGTTCCTGGTTACCAATGAGTATCTGTTTAAAAAAATTTCATTTGATTAAAAATACAAAAATTGTATAAAAATTATCAAACTTTCTCAAATGTTCCAAATTGTTTAGAATTATCAATTTTCAAATTTTTTTTATATGATTTGAATGTATATAATGGTCGTAATGTCAAAAAGTATACAATTTCAATAATTGAAAATACACTAAAACCCATAAAAAGTCCCAAAAGGCCACCAACGTTTGCTGAAAATATTAGAATATTCATAATTTAATTTCATAATATATTGGTATTTAGTTTAATTTAATTTTTCCTCAATATAGAACCGAACTTAATAGTATTTTTCAATTAGTAAAAAAACTATCAAAAGCATTCCTTCGAAGTAAAGAATATAGTTAATATGCGGACTAACTTACATAAAAATTCAGTGAACCCAATTATTTCTTCTTTAATTTGTGCTCGAAAAGTATTCGAACCATAATACAAAGTTAGAATTGACAGATCTTCTATAGTTCCAGAACTCTCAAAATATTCTTTTGGATATTTTTCATTTGATGTAAAATTTCCTTTAATTATTACATTTGAAGAGCTCGAATACTCGTAGCTTAGTTCAAAACATGCAGGCAAACATTCTTCACACGAATCTCTATGATCATATGCAGCAATATTGGTTAACTGCTCTATTGCACAGGAGAATTGATATGGTGCACAATATTCGATATCGGGAATTATCTTGGGCATATAAAATAAAATACATTTACACTTATCGTTCACTAATCTAGCTTCACATTCGCTTTCGCAATTTTTTCTTGTGTAGGCTTTAAAATAACTGAGATTATATTCATCAGAAAATAAACAATTCCGTGTATAATATGGCAATGAACGAATTTTTTCATTGGCAGAATTTAGAATTGGTTTAATTGTGACCCTAGTTTCTTTTCCAGGCATTACCAAAAAGCCAAAATTCTTAATTTTAGGTATTTCAGTTGGATTATGAACTAAAACTTTAAAACCATATCCTTGACTTGAAGAGCAATAATATTCTGATTTGGAAGAATTTAATATGAGTGTCAAGCCTTTATGTCGTCCGGTGCCTCTAGCTATACGAGGATAAAAATATTTTGGTAACTTATTAGGATAGCCTTTCTCCAAGGTCCAATCAATTGGTTCTATGGATTCTGTACTATTGTCTGTAATCTCTTCATGTTCAATATCATCCGCATTCCTATATTAAAAAGATAAAAATATATAAACAATTAACGTGTAATATTTCAGAAAACAGGATTTTGTTTTTAAGATTACTGGGAATTTTTTAGCATTGTTTTTAATTTAACTGAATTGAAATTACAACAATGACCTCCATCAGTTAATTGCATATCAAATAAATCATTACAATTCTCTAGAACACCACCAAATTGGCAATATAAGATCATTTCACTACATGGTGTTGAAACCTAAAATTTAAAAAATTAAAATTTCAAATAACAAAAATTTTCAATACAAATTTCGTTTTTAATTTAAGAGAAACCTTCAAAGCAAAATGTTTGAATTGATCAAATGTTTTAAATAAATAACTTATCCCATTTGTAATATTGGAATTCGAATCAGTTTGTTCACACAATGTCATCAGCAAGGAATAATTTCCATCTCCCCTAAAATAACAATGTTAAAATTAGGCAGATTTAAGATTAAAAATTCAAGAATAATTCTTACGGTTTTATATTAGCAACCTTGCTTCTCCGAGCATGATTCATACTACAAATAGTTACTGCAGGGAATGGTATTTTTGATGTAAATGTCGGTTTTGGATCAGTACTGATAATAATTGGCGTAGTTTTCCATTTAATGTAAACATTACTAATAAAATAACCAGAGACAATTATAACCAATATAAATGAAAGAGTGAAAAAAGCCCTGAAAGTTGTTAAGCCTTTGAGTTTAATGTAAAAGTTAAGTATATAATCATTTCAAACATGCATTATATTAAATTTCGTGAGGAAATTTAACAACATTTCAAAGTTTTAAGTAAATAAAACAAATTTAACAAAAAAATCTAACTTAATTGAAGTTTCTGTTCCTTATATTAAGATTAGTTCCTCTTCATAGAGTAGTTCAACCAATAAAAAATATTACATTATAGCAGGAAAAAAAATTACGATTGAAAGAGAACTCGTTGCAAAATACCTTTCAAGAAACGTCAAATTTTCATCTGCTGTATATTTTAATCCATGTAAAGATGATTTTTTCAAAAAATCTTTTAAATAATTATCAAAAGTTTCATCGGTTGGTCGCTGATCCTTGTGAAGTGAATTAAACGTTACTCTCTGCCGACTTTCATCACAATTTTTAATAGATTTTCGTCCCGAAATTTTTTTTAAGAAGCTCATTTGAAAATTTTTAAATTACTTTCTTTTCACTCGTGGCTGTTGTTGAAGTGAATCTCCGAAAACAAAAATTATTTCAAATACATAGTTTAAAATTATTTTACTTTATCTAGAAATCATAATAATATGATTTTTAAATTTCTGTATTAAATATTTTTTACAATATTTACATACAAAATTTTGTTATTAGTTATTAAAGGACAAATTTTTGTACTAAACTCGTAAAATAAAATATAATTCACGGAACAAAATATCATAATGAAAATAGAAAAATTGTTACAAAATTAACCCCTAGTGTTATTCCAAATCGAGTAATATTCAAAGGATCGAAAAAACAAACTGTATTAAATTAATTATTTATCGGGTGTACAGATAGATTAGGAATTTTAACAATAATTGAATATTAATACTTACATGAAGAGATTTATTTAGATTTTCTCACTCCTACCTTGAACCTTAATTTTAATAACTTTCAATATTCGGAGAAGCTTAGACTGTTTAAATAAAAGGTAGCTTCTACATATTTGAAGTATTTTTTAGACAACATTATTTTTCAAGCAACCTTTTTTTAATTTATAATGACGAACTAAATTAACATTTTTAGGGAATATTTTTAGAATATTATTTTTTTAAGTTCTATAAAACTTAAACCAAATGAAAATAATATCAGTGCACATTATTTCAGCTAATCCAAATATCCTCTTAAATAGGTATTAAATAATTTCTGTTTAAATAAAACATTGTAAAAACTAAAAATTAATATAATGTTATATGTATCATAATCATAAAATTGAATCAAACCAAATACTTAATTTTATGGAATTTAATAATTTGCATTACATTTTAAATTGAGATTTATAGCTATAATTTAAAAATGTTTAAAGCTTTGTAATTTTCAAACTAAGGGTAATAATTACGTACATATAAATGCATGTTGGTGAGTATAATAATATATTGAAATAAAAAAAGGGAAAACAACACACTTAAATAGTATGTTTATTTATAAATTTGAAATTTTTGTTCATTGTACATTGTTATATAAATCAAAATTAGGGCGTCCTTACAACAGTATGAAAAGCTGAATTATAAGGCTGTCACACTTCGGCTTTTTAATGGCTTTTTGAAAAAGCTATCATCGTTGTGGCTATTTCGTGGCTTTTTCCATACAAAAAAAAGAAAAAAAAGCTAGTGGCTTTTCAAAAAGCCACTAGAAAATCAGGGATCAAATAACAAATGAGCTCTGTGAGAAAAAAATAAACTAACAATTGCATACTTTCAGGAAGTTGGCGGCAATTTTTTAAAAAAAACGAATAAAAAAACAAAAAAAATTCCCAAAAAAAAAGGAAAAAGATATGACAAAACGAGAAAAAAAAAGAAAAAAAACCAAAAAGTGCAAGTGTGAACGCATTTAAAAAAGCCGTCATGAGTAGTGGCTTTTTAGTTGTAGTGTGACTCGCTTATTAGTGTCATTAATACACTTACCTAAACAAAAAATAAAATTCAATTAAATGCAAGATATGCAAAAACAAGATTCTCTAAACAATATTTTTTTTTGCAATTTATTACTGGAATTATGTCGAACCATATTTACCACAGAAATAGAAATCAAAAGCTAAAATAAATTTAGGTATACAAGTAGGAAGAGGTAAATAAGTAAATTCTTTAAAACCTTTAAAAAACCCTAAAACTTAATTTAAAAAAAAAAAATGATAATAAAGAAAAATGCGTCAGCAACTAATTGGTTAAATTTTAAAATTTCGTAAGCGCCAAAAAATATGCAATTTAATCATTTGATTTTTTCATTTGAATAAAATTTCCTAGAAATACGCAACAATAAATTTTTTAACATTATAATTTGTTTAACGTTTAGAAAAACCATATTATTTAAAATAGATTTTAATTTCTACTATTTTTAAATAAAAAAGTATAATAACACTTAATTTTAATTGACAATATTAAAAAATTTACAAATTTTACTGCTTGATCTGAAATCAAAGTAAATATCATACAAATAACTTAATTAACTATGTTAAGAAAGATAGAACTAGCAAAAATACTTGTATGAATAAATGCAGTTGATGAAATATTTTTTTTGTATTAACTCAAAGCCCCGTATAACTTAGTTTCAAGCATACTTGATTTGTAACTCCATGTACCTACACACATGTCATGTTTACTTCTCTGTAAAGACGATAGACTTTATTTATTAAGATATTATTTTTGAATTATTGTTACCTACCGAACGTAACAAGTAAGATCTATAAATCAGTGATCAACTTTCAATTAAATTAAAATTATTATTCAAGGTCAATGCAATTAAACAAAAGACATGTTTTTAAATCAATATTAAATATAAAAACCACAGCTTAACAACAAAATAATTAACATGAATTTTACACTTTATTTATAATTATTATAAATATGTACAGTAAAAAATATAACTACATTATAAATATACATAATTATAATTTGTATATATATTTTTAGCTAGTTTACTATTGGTTTAAAAAAGCGGTGTGGTTTTGGTTTTATTTTCATTGATTGTATTAATTTAAAAATAATATGAAAAGTTATTGAATTGTTTTTTGCTAGTATTTTATTTATTGCGTGAATTTGAACCCTTATTGAGTTTGAATATAGTTGAATCCCTGGAAATTTAAATGTACGAATTTTGGGTTTCAAAAAATCTGGATTCCAGAAAGAAAAATTACAGGAGACACTGTAAGAAATCATCAAATCACTAAAATCGGGTTCAAGGTTGAATCAAAATCATTTTGAGTTTAATTTTCAGTAATTTGCACGTATTAAGTGCAAATTAAGTCTACAAAATTTCACGATCGTTTTCATCAGCGAAAAAATTGCACGTATGAATTTCACGACCGTTTTCATCAGTGAACTATGTACTTACCTTAATTTAAAAAAATTATGAAAATATTATTATAAAGAAATTGTGTACTCAATTTATATTTTTTCGGGGATTATTATTGTAGTACTATCCTCAAGATCATTAACTCTTTTATATTTATAACAAAATGTTTAGTTAGATTTCAATTCAAAATATTGAATTATGCGTTGTTTGTAGCTACCACAGTAAAGTAATTTTTGGAGGAATGTTCCGGAAACCTATTCACAGCTAATTTTATCTGAAAGTAAAAAATCAAATACAAAAAATATAAAAAAAAAACAAAAAAAATTTTTTTGACAGGAAAGGTATCGTAAAAAAATATTATGATAGGTAGGAAACGTAATGAAAAAGAAACAAAAAATAATTTTGTGAAGTAATGAAATTTTTCAGATATCAAAAAAAAATAAATTCAATTTTCTTAATTATTTGAAAATATTTTTAAAAAATTCTTTTTACGAAAAATAGATAAAATTAATATCTTCATTTTCAGTAAATTTGCTTAAATATAAATATAATAATAACATAATAAATCGGTTTTTACGGTACCATTTTTTCAGATAGGTAAATTAGCTATAAACAAGGCATTATAATATTGAAAATTTGAACTTAACAATAAACATTAACACATTGTAATATTTTCGCAAAAAAAAGCTTAAAATCCAATTAAAGTTCAGAAATAAAATTATTAAGCTTTTTTTTTACACAAATATTGAAAATACTCGTCATAAAACTATAAATATTGTAAATAAAGGTATTATTTATGTAAATATGGGATTTTCTTCAACTGAATGATGTCATTAATTTAAGTGTGCCTAGAATAATTTATTGAACTCAGTTTTGAAAATAAATTCGATGATTAATTATCGTTTATTTACATAAAAATTAATATGCTGTTTCCTAGTTAAGAAGTAAGATACAAAAAAAATGTTTTTAGTAATTAAAAATATTTATATTATTATCAACAAAATATATTTATGGAACAGTAACTCGTAAATGAAGTATGAGGCCCGATTTCAACATTTAAATTTAAGATAATTTACTTAAAGATACCTTGGTCACAATCTCAATACATTTTACAATCTAAAAATATTTTTTTTGTTCCTCCAATACAGTATGTAATAATAATTCTTTTAGGCAACTTGAAAATGAACAAATATATAATTTATAAATGTCACTAGTTCATTTTTATACAATACACTACTTTGTTTTCTTTCACTTTAATCAGAATAATAAATTACTTTATATAATTACTTGTAATATTTATATTTACTTAATAGAAAATACTTAATTTTATACATCCTTTCTCTCTTTTTTGCGCTTTAATTTTGTATTTTTTTTTATAATTTTATTAATTCAGATATAATTTATTTTAAGCCAAAATGATTATTTAATTATCTAATAAATATTCCAATTTTTTTCCTAAATTAATTTCAAATTTTTTTAATTTAATTACCATAATTTACTTAATTGATTTTTATTTTAAAATAATAAAAACATACACTATAAATGGTAAAATTAAATTTACCAATTGCTGTTTTACAGATTTCAATAAATTTCTAATTAACTCGCAAATCTCACAAAATTTGAGCCAGAGATGAAAGTAACTAAAATTTATAAAAAAAAAAAAACTTATAACACCTATGTTATGTATAACAATTTATAATTAATGATGGTAGTTATATATATATAACATATAAATAAATAAAGGCATCAAATAAATTAAGAAGATTATTAAATTATTATTATAGAATATACTTATAGTTAATAGTCTGCTTGATCAATTGATTCCAAATATATTTAGTTTGTAAAGACAAAATTTCTGTTCTTAAGCATAATATAGTTTTTTGTTACGTATATGATCTCTAATAATTCAAAAATTGACTAAATTTAAATACGTTGTTAAATGCAAAAAACGAGTATTGAGGAAAAAAATCAAAATGCGCAAAACTGAAGATATCTGTACATAGTATAGTAATACAATAATATTTAACACATATATGTATATTTTTTTTTTAAATTGGCACAAGCGATTTTAAATTAATTTTTTTGTGATTTCGTTTTTTTTTTTTGTTAAATAACTAATGTTTAAAAATTGACATTTTAGAGGTAAATTTATATTCATATCTATCACAATATTCACAATATTTATCGACATACCAATTAAGGTTGTTTTTTTGTTTCATTTTGAATGATATCATTTGGTTTTTGCAAATAAAATTTTGAAAAAATTCTAGATAATAATAAAATCTGGAACCATAAAAGACTGTTAGAAAAAAACAAATTATTTATTCTAATAAAAAAAATTAACTTTTTAAATGTAAATATACACATTCGATACCTACAAAAAAAGTACCTCCATCAAAGTAGATAGATAATAATTCCTTAATCCCGATAATTAATTCAATGTCTATCCTACTCCTACTTAATTTATGATTCAAAATGAGATGTGTATGAAATATTGTCTTGAGTCCCGATTCGAGTGGAAATAAAATTTATTAAATTTTATCAAAATACAATTTGAAACAGAACTACAGAACTTTGTTTGTTTTTTATTTTCTTGCAGTTTAACTCTCATATATTATTTTTAAAATTAGTAGTACAACAATTTAATTTATTCAATTATTAATTTTAAAAACACATTCAGTAATATTGCACACTATCCCCTACAAGTGTTACATTTTCATATGAAAAGATACATGTTGAAATAACAACCGCATTAGTAACTGCGAATTTATCTCCAAAAACCTTAATTTTAATCAATGTTGTTCAAAATTAATTCAAAGTTGGCGTATTTGTCGTAATTGCCAATAATTATCTTGCACTCATCATTATCGACAAAAACTTTACACCTTTGAAAATAAGCGATAAATTTTTTCTCAAAATCATAAAATCTTAATGATACTTTAATCGTCTTTTCTAAACATCATTTAATATTATATAAATGCCAACCTATGACGTTAATTTCCAATTATTTTATTATGAATAATGTTTATAAAAATATAAGTTTAAAAAACCAATGCATACATATACTACCGGTAACAATTCCATAATATTTTTTTATTTTTTTTATATCAAATTACATGCATTTCCATTATAATTTTAATTTCACGTTCATAATTATTTATTTTTTATTATAATTATAATTAATAAAAAAAAATCTACACATCGGAATATGAATAACTATATAGTAAATCGGTGTATTTAGCTAAAAACAACAAAAATATATAAAATTCATGGAAGGAAAATTGTAGAAAAAAAAACAAAAAAAAAAAAGCTTTATAATTGTGGTTTTTTAATATTATTTTAGATTTAATAGTTCTCCCAGAATAATTTTATTGTCTTATTTTCATTCATATTACAAATAATAAAAAATAAATAAATTCATAGTGTAGTAAATAAATTTGCGCTATAATGAAAAAAATTATATTTTTAGTACAAAAACAAAGCTTGAAATTTAATTTTCCACCGCTTAGTATTAAAAATTATCTGAATCGGTTAGCATCACAAAAATTAATTTTTTAACCAAAAAAAAAAAAAGATAATTATTATTTAATTAACAAATTTTCAATTACAACGTTTAACGATTGTATAGTGTGTATAAAAAAGCAAATTATATAATTAAATATTAAAGCAAACACACAAAAATTACAAATAAATCTTAATTTATATTGAATTAAATTGCAATATTTTTATTTATATCTGTAACATATATAAAAAAAAAAACAATAATCAAATCTAATAGAAAGTGATGAATAAATTAAAATTAAACAATAATAAATTAAATTTTATATAATTATACAATTGAATATTGTGAAAGGCATTTCCATATAAATTATATTTTAATAGTTATTACATATATTAACAAAATATTATTAACGAAATAATTGTGTATCTAAAAATTTGTTCAACTTTGAAGTTCAAACATTCAGTTGCGAAAATGTTATCTTTTACTTGATAACAAAATGTATATATAAAAAAATGTTTTCAAGGCATTATTTTTTAAAAAAAAAAATTACTTAAATTATTAACTTTTTATTTGTCTTACACTCTTTACCTTGTTTGCTTTGAATCAAAATCAAACCCAAATACTAAATATACTTAAATGTATAAGTTTGGTCCCAATCGTTTCATAGGGAAATCGCTTGTCATAACCATTAATGTATAATCAGAAGAAAAATTATCATAATTACCACCCAAATTTTTTTCTTATCAACAAATTTATTATTATCTTTTAATTTAATTTCAATAATTTTATACCTTAACATAGAAAATGACATTCAAGAGTATTTAGGATATTTATTATTTATATTAAAGGTATTTGGTTGTCTCAACAGTTGACTATGAATTGCAAAAAATAAAATATCGAACAATATTATAGTTTCCGGAAAAACATAAATCTAATCTTTTAATAATAATTTTAATTTATTACACATTTGTTAGAAATAATAAAGTTATTGTAAGTAAAAATAAGCTATCAGCTCTCTGAAAAATTGATAAACATTTTCTTTCGTTTTTTTTATTAAATAAATGCAAAACAATATTGAAGGTTAATTAAATAAAATCTTTCTATTTTAAATAGTTAAATTCTTCGTTTTTGATTAGTAGTACTCTTTCTGACATATTTATGTAAAAATTACATAAGTATATTAGTTAAAACTCAAAAATATTTTTAAAAATTTGTAAATTTAAAAATATTTGCATCAAACAAAGATTTTATTGTTGTAAATCGATTTTTAAAAGTGTAAAAAAATTAAATTTTACTATTTATATTAGTTATATTAGTTATTATTAGTACTTTTTTTTTCAATTTATATTATTTTTATTTGTATTACATATGAATATTATTGTACTTATAATAATTAAATAATATTTTGAATTAAAACAAAATAATTCAAATTACACTATTCAAGGGTGTATTTGTTTATAAGAAACTTGTAAACAAACGAATTGTATTCATAGAGTTTTGAGGAAAATTTTTATTTTGTTTTGCAATTAAAATGTTAAAAACACAAATTGTTTTTCATTCGTATTGTTTTTTTTTTTATAAGATAATAAGAATAAATAATTATTTTTGATTCTTATCTTTTCACTTAAACATTTTTTTTATTTCTTTGATTAGGTAAGAAAAAAAATGTAAATAATATCTGTGTAATTTTAAAAGATAATATAAGTTTTTTATAGGAAGAACTATTTTTATAATGTATACTCATTTTCAATAAACACTATCAAATAAGACATCATTAACTTTATAATTTAAGTATAGACATTGTGTACACTATTAAATTAATTTTATTTTAATCAAAGCATAGGCATTAGAAAGAGCTCAACTTGACTTAAAATTTATTTCAATTTGAATTCGTGAAATTTTCTAACAAGTATACAAAAACTAATAAGGTGAAAACACAATTGGGACGACAACGACGGCGATAGCGATTTTTCATATAAAAAAGTCGCCTCAATTGTTTCATTCTCATACAAATATATAGTTTTTGACAGTCGCTATCGCTGTCGTTACGCTGTCGCCCCAATTGTGTTTTCACTTATATATTAAAACAATTTTCCTGGCTTTATGTCTGCAGACTTTATGACGTTTTATTTTCGTACCGATTATGATGTTTTAAAAAACGAAATATTTTCTGTAGACATTATGTCGTTTTTTTTTCGTTTCATTTTCATTTCATATTTCATTTTGTTATTGAAATCCAGGGATTTAAACCTCCTTTTTTCGCAATTTAACCTATAGCTATAATTTTTCAAAAACGTCATAATGTGCACGAAATAATGTCAACGTAATACTGTTTTCAAAACGACATAATATATTTGTATGGTAGATATTATGTCGTTTTTTCGTATATACATTATTGTCATAGACATTATGGCGAGGCACCTATTTTTATATTCTATGTATTTATAATTCAATTTTCTTTAGAATTTTTTTTTGCATAAACATAATTCTTGTTCATTTTATTCTGATAATTAAAAAAAAAAAGAAAAATATTAACATATTCTATAAGATTTAAATTTTCAATATTAAATTTATTTTAGATTAATTTAAATACATACACAGTTAATAAATAACCCTGAACTATGTAATTCACAATGATAAAAAGAATTCAGCGTTTAATATCATATAATTTTGAAACGATAGGAAATCAGAAACATGAAAAAAAGAATTATTAAAGCTATAGTTATAAAAAAAAATTATAATTAATAAATAATGCTTAAGGCAAAAATCGAACATTATCAATTGGAATAATCAATTAAAATAACTATACATTATATTAAAACATCTGGTACCATATAGTAATTTTGTGTTTAGAATTAATAATATATTTTCATATCATAAGTTTTTTTTAATTAGAATGGGCAACATGTCATTTTATTTTATTTTTGTAATAAAATATTCAAAAATGTCATCTGAATAAAATATAAAGCATAGTTTAGTCACCTATTACCAGTATTTTTGTTTCAAATTTTTATTTAATTTATATTAAAAGTATTATTTTGGAATTAATATAAATATTTATTTTTCAAAATTGGCAAATTATTATTTATTTTTTTACTAAAGTATACAATGTACAATTTTTGGAATGTTGTTAGACAGTATCTGGTGTTCACAAAAATTTATTAATTACAAAAATGTATACTTAAATCAGTAGCTGGAAATTATTATGATCATATTTTGCAATTATATTGTTTTATTTTCAAACCAATAATATCACTTAGTAATGACATAACCTATTATTTAAAAAAAAAACCCCTTAAAAGTATTTAGTTAGTTTTTAATATATTTATACATGAACACATTGTAAAATTAATATTTTTATCGAGATTATGACTGCATTATAGTATGTAATTATTTTCTCATTTAAAAAAAATGTATTCCCAAAATAATTTATATAAATTTAAGTTATAATACTAAGAAATAAAATTGATATAATTTTTTGTTTAGTTAGCTGCAAATTAACAAGGTTATTAAAAACTAAACCTCTTAAAATTTAAAATTAATCTTCTTTTTTTAAACGACGACGCAGTACGTGCGATTTTTACATCAAAGCTAATATAATATATATTATAGGTATATAATGTAATATAAATAAATAAAACATTATTTAAAACACATATTTTTATGGTTTTTTATATACATTAAATTTTAATATCTTGAATACTTATCATTATAGAATTTAAGTATGCATATATATTTGAAGCATATATTATGAAAGAAATTAATATTCCTTTTATGTTATATAAATAAGGAAATGTTGATTAAACAACAGTTTTCATTAAAGATTTAGATATGAAAATCTTTCAGGAATTATACAAAAATAAATAGTCTACAACTGCAAAATAATAAGTATGAAAAATGTACAAATGCTTATAAATAGTTATATTCGACATAGTGTACCTTTTTAAGAAAATAAAGCTTAAATTAATTTTATAGCTTTTTAAATTATTTTTAATTGTTACTAACTATAAAATTCTACAAAAAAACAATAAAAATATAACAATTTTCAGAATTTAGAACTATTTACAAGTGTGATAACGAATATGTATGATTTTAATATTCATTTGATTGCGATTCACAATTAATTTACCCATTATTTTAATTATATCAATATACAATACTTAAGAATAACAAAACTAATTCAATTTCATATTAAATAAAATTATCTCGCGCCATAATGAAATTATAATTTTATACGACATTATCATATCATAATGTTAGACATAATTTAACAAATTATATATATAATCAATTGTCACAATAATGATCATATAAAATTTCACTCATGAATATATGAATAGTACATTGTAAAGATAATAATGCTGCAAATTGATTGAATGACAATTGAGAAAATTATAATTTTTTTTTTCCAATTGCTTAATCAACTTGTCTTTTTTTTTGATAATACTAAAAAAAAATCTAAATTATTATGCGGTCAAAATCTGGCCCACTAATTTCCTAAATTAATAATACAACGTACTTACTTAATCTATTTTCATTCACCCGCTATTTACTAAGTACGTTTTTAAAGTAAATCAAAAAGATAATAAAATAAAATAAAAAAAATATATATTAAAATAGTTAAGTATTATAATATTTCTTATCTATTTTTTTAATTAATTTCTAATATCAATGAAAACTAATTAAATTTTCAATTTAATTAGCTTTTAATTAATTTTTGTTGAAATCTATATCTTGCATGACAATTTATCATTTCTATTAAATTAAAATGTCCTTTTATGCGTAATAAATGGTAAATGATAAGATTTAAATAAAAATAGAACTAAAAATGAATGAAAGTTTTTTTTTTTGAAATAAGCTTCGTACATTAATTTATTTTTCTTTATTAATTTCTTTTTCCAATATTATACATATTATATTCATACATATAGTTAAGTATGTATATCATTTTTCAACTTGCACATTATGTAATACATGTATGATTGCAGTACATGTATTTGCTTTATTTACATTATATCGAAATAGTGAAAAAAAATTTCTTTTTAAAAATAATGTTGTACCAATTTAAAATTTTTCGACATAGATACACCTTTTCGATATTTCTTTCGATATACCTTTTCGATATTTCGAAATATGTATGATATAAATATAAATTATAGTTTACTTATTTTATTATGGTTACATTCTTAGCTGTTTAAATGAATATAAAAAAAAGTTGTACCTCTGGTTTTTTTTTCCTAAATTATCATTCTTGTAATTAAAAATGTAAATAGCCTCCTAGCTAAATGATACTTAAGGAAAGGTAGTGGTTATCAATTAGTTAAAATATCAAAAATTTACGCGCTATTATTTATTCTTAAATTATTTACGTTTTCAAGTTGTGTGAGATTTCAGTAAAATACGGTGTAAATTAAAATAATTATATTTATATAAAATAAAGATTTATATCGTTAATATTATAGTTTTGGAAGAAAATTTAAATCCAAAAAGTATAAAAAAGAAAATTTATTTTACATGAATGTATATGATTTAATAAATGAAAAACAGATTAAAACCAAATTAAAAACAGATTTAGTTAAAACAATTTGTTTCAATATCGATTATCAATTTCAATTTCATGTCCTTAGTTTAAATATCGAAGAAACTGTACAAGTTGTTAAGAAATCAAATTTTTATATTAGTATGGAATGATAAGCTTATGGTGCAATAAGATTTCCTTTGTCTTTTGTAAAAACGTATTAATTTCAGTTTTCAAGTTCAAAGGTTCTTTTGGTTTTGGATATAAACAATTTGTAATATGCATCTGGTAAATTCATTATATATACACATTTTTATATAAAATAATATGACCCCAAAGTATTTTCATAATAAATACAACAACATAATATCATAATATTTATAAAATCTTTTACAATTTATTTATTTATAATATTTTTATTAATTGAAATATAAATAAACTTCGTCATAATAATATTCTATTCATTTAATATATAAAATTGCACGTTTTTAGCCCAATTTAATAAATGAGAATATTGCCACCGACTGTGTTGCTTCAAAGTTCAAATTAATTTCATCCAATCAAAATATTATATGCGTGTATTATATTTATTACTAGATTTGTGTCCTAAATGACATTCATCTATCTTTAGATAAATAAATTAGTTTATCTATTTTTTTAATTATTAACATCATAAATATATTAATTGACTCTGACTTCTAAATGTTCTTAGGGCGAAATAAATCTAAAACATATTTTTTCTATATTTGAAATAGTTTTGATTGCAAAATAAAAATATTCACTATAATCCTTACTTAGTATCGAATACCTTAAAGCACAATATCGTTTTTACAAAAAATAAGCTTTACAAAGTTTTCTGTTTAAATTTTTTATTGTAAGCTTTATTCATTTTTTTTTTAATGAAAAATGTAAACATAACTGAAAAATCTTTATAATCTTTAATTTGTGATAATAAATTTAATAAAAAAAAATAATCTCATAATAATACATACATCTGTACATAATATACACAATATAATTTTTTATTAACATATTTTATTTTATTTTTATTATAGCAAAAATGTTGAAGGAGACAACTTGTAAGTATTATATTATTTGATTATTGTTTATTGCTAAAAAATAGTTCACAGGATTCATGAAATATTTTCTATATTAAGAAGTTGATTTAGATAGTGTTTATTTAAAAGATTCTTAAGATTTTATTCTATAAAGATATACAATTTATTTTTGTTAAAAGTTAGAAAAAGTTTATATTATTATTTTTTATTTGTATATATATCCTTTTTTTTCATTTTCGTTAATTGACTAAGTAATATTCAGAATATATTATAAGGTTAATTTTTTTTTTGAAACTAGATTAAAATTCATATTACTGTTATATGTATGAATGATATAATGCGGCCATGGACGTTTTGGGATTTTAAATTTTGAATTAAATTTTTTCTTATCTTAATGAATTAAAGTTTATTTAGGTTATAAATTTTATCGTCTTGATAAAATGCAACATATAAAAAAAAAAATAATAATTAAAAAAAAAATTCAATATAATTTTTTACAAAAAAAAAACTCAGAAATATGCAAATTTTGATATAATTTTATTTTATTTTAACTAGGCATGTAATATGTATAATGCCCGATTGATTACAATTGATCGGATACACTGTATAGCTAAGCTAGATTTTTTTTGACATCCCAATTTTTTTAAGATTATTTTATAAATAAAAAATATTTAGAATATTCTAAGCTTAGTTAAGAAAATCATATACATATTAATTTATTATATTATATACAGGGGTGGCCAGACTTTATCCCGACAGGAGCCGAAATTACAAAAATCAGAATTGTCGAGAGCCGCAATTAGAAATTGTTTTAAATATCGTTGGTCTCATTCAAAAATCACGAAACTGCTGGATTTGAATTTTTTTTTCCTTTTTTTAGTACATTTTGGTACTTTGTGGAAAATGGAAATAGTCTTGCGGACAATAATTTATGAGCTTTCGACTTCTAACTTTGAACATATTAAAATTTAAGTTTTTTATAATTTTTCTACAATATAGGACAAACGAGACCGACGAAATGTAAACTCTCTTTATTGTCATTCTTCGCATTTATCTTTATATTCATTCATAATTTATTTAAAAAAATTCGCATGCATATGTTTATTTATGTATAAAAAAAATTATATGACAACCAATACATTACATAAGAAAACGGTTTTTTTTTTGGGATCGTGTCGAAATTCTGTATTGCAAAATTCTTTGTTGCAAAATATTGTACAACAAAAAAAATTCTGGATTGCAAAATTCTGTATTGAAAAAAATTTTATGAATAAATTCTGTATGTAGAAAATTCTGTTTGACGAAATTCTGCTACAGTAAAATTCTGCTACATCAAAATTCTGTATGGACAAAATTCACTTATAGTAAAAACTAAAAACGGAGATAATTATTATCTTTTTTTATATATAACAAATTTTGTTAATTAGATAACTCTTTTTTTAATATTCAATAAATTTAATATGATGTACAAATTATAATAACAAAAATCATATCAAAAAAATTTTCTAACAATAGGTACCGTGCTATAATTTTTTTTTTGATTCTCTGTAGCTGTCCTATTCTTATCAAAATTCGTCAAGTTTTGATAACGATTATTTTTCGATAATTTTAACTGAAAACAAAAAAAAAATCGGTTGATTGAATTTAAATTTAGTTTACATTTACATAAAAAAATCTACGTACAGATTTTCTGTATTGGAAAAATAAAATTAAATATTATGCGCGCTTGTTTTATTTTTCCAATACAGAATTTTGAAATACAGAATTTTGCAATACAGAATTTTGCAACACAGAATTTTACAATACAGTATTTTGTCAAACAGAATTTTTTCTATACAGAATTATGAAATACAGAATTTTGTTAATACAGAATTTTGCTAAACAGAATTTTGGTATACAGAATTATACAATACAGAATTAAGTCCCCAACCCCTAGTTTGAATGAATTAATTAATTATATATGTAGATAGGTTCTTACATGTGTATATTGTGAAAAAAAAGCAACAACTTGTAATAAATAGTTTCCACTTAATTGCCTACTCCGATAAGTTTTTTAAATAGAAATTATGTGCGGTAGGGAACGATAGGGAAAATAGTTTCAATAAATGTCATAAAAATTTGTAGGTGATGAGATGATCCTTACCGATCTCGAAACTTTTTCCAACTTTTTCTAACTTTACTAAAATTCAATTATTTTAAGTTCTTATATAGTTATTCTTATAATTCTTATAATTCTTACATGCATGAACCTTTCCAATTAACACTGATGATCTTATATTACTTTCATAAATAATTTAGTAGTATTGTGGACAGACACAAAAATAATCTGGTAATTATCATAGATTATAGAACACTACTAGGATTACTATAAGATAATTTTGTTGTTGCTTTATTTTTTTGTAATTATTTTATATTAAAAATTTTCATATTGGAAGATTTAATAAAAATAATTTTATTCTAATGATTTTTTTTTCATATACATAATGTATTTTTTTTTAATAACATTTTTAGTCACTACTGGCTAATCCAATGAACTAAATGAAGAAAAAGTTCCTGGTTTAGCTACTTTGGAAGTTAATATGGTAGTATGAAAATTATTTAATAGTCCAACTCGGTATCCGGAAGCAATCCTCTAGTCTGTACAAAATATAACTTGAGAATTATAGTTTATATTACTAGTAACTTTGTGTATACCAACTTTTTTTTTATCTATTTTTATCTATCTTGTTAAAATTTTTCAACTATTAACTAAAAAACTATCTTAGTTTGATATTAATCAAGGAAGAAAAAAAACGTGATCACCATTAAAATAAATTCTATGCGAAAAGCAATCATACATGTGTTGTTTTTACCAATATTATACTCATACGAGTTAAGTTGTTTCGGTTTACATTGCACGGATAAGAAATATTAAATGTTTATTATTATTATTTTCAAAATTCAGCCGTTGAATAATTTATTTATCAATTTATTTGTTTATAAAAACGTGAGGTATATTAGATTTGCATTATGTACACTATTTTTTCTTTAGCAATAGAAACACAGTTCAAAAAAACTTGATTCAAATTGGAAATTCCAAAATTTTTTGTTTCGTAAGCTTTATCAATAAATTGTATAAATATAGAAATAGAGATTCCCTGCATAAGTAGTAAAAATTTTGTGATTTACGCTAATCACATAATGATGTTATTTGAACTTACATAAAAATATTAATTATTTTATGAAACAAAATACGATAACCTTTTTTGCTCGAAATACATTATGTGTAGAAAATTTTATTATTTGTTAGCAAAAGCAATAATGAATAAGAATAAATATTGATGTATTTTTTTTTTTGTCTCAAAATTTCTAAAAAATTGTTCGATTGTTCAAAATTGTTCAGTTGCATCTAACTTCAATTTCCCTGTACGGGTGTATACTGGAACTTATATGGGCAATATACTAGATTTTAGTTGACGTTTACTGAAAAAATTGACCTTTTTAACAAAAACCTAATTTTCTCTCAAACCATGATTCAAAAATTTAATATTTCTTATACGAATTTTTTATGCATTGTCAAAGTCTGAAAATTCCTTAACTGGGCGTTTACTGGTGCTTTTACTCTACACGATTACAATGAATTATATATCAAATCTTTTTCTGTAGAAATAAATTTAAGAATTTCCCAATATTTCCACAGAACTCAACCAAATAAACGTGCATTGCACATAACTGTATATTCAATTAAAATTTGTTATCAATTTTAGGAGCTGTCAGCCTATTAAATTAATAAAAACTAAAATGTGAATGCACGTTTTTTAAGTTTTTATTAATTTAACAGGCTGGACAAATTGTAATTGAATATCAAACAGCCAAGAAACATAAATACAATAACTGTATATTGTTGTGAGCTATTTTTTAATCAATAAAATATAATATATTTAAAAATAAATATAATGTCCTCGATAATGTCCAGTCCAATTTCTGACTGGAAATTTTTTGAATTTATTTTATCTTCTTAAGATCAAACAAAAACTAGGTATATATATTGAAACTATTGTGATTCTTCATATTGAGCCTTTTATTTATAATGAAATGGTGCAATAATATTGCCATTATCCTACGGCATCACTTATGAAAGATTCAAGATATAACTCACAATCAGTACCCAATGTCAGACAGATAATCTGTTTTATAAATTCTCCTTCCAAATCTTATTCAATAATTAATTCACATGTTTAATTTCCATATACTTAACTTATAAGAAAAACTAA